>OX393556.1:39951060-40318560 GCA_947650365.1 Chamaelirium japonicum | reverse complement strand
AATTTGAGTTCACAAATGAATAGTAAAATATGGTTTATATTGTGCCATGTGTCCACTGAAAAGACATAAAGCAAGTAAGAGGGTTAGACATTTAAGAGGGTTGAACACTGAAAATACATAAAGCAAAAAGTTAAAGATGGTTGAACACATTCTCAGGACACGTGGCAGCTTCTCCATTTGAGTTCACCATTTGAATGGTGAACTCGAGTTCAGCTTCTCAGGCCCCATATATGGAGTAGTCTCTACTACATAATACATATACGGTAAACCACCCTATAAATTTTATATAAATATCTCAAAAAACCTCTTCCCTCTCTCGTCTGCCCTGCATGCACATATTTTTTATGTTATTTAAAGCAAGTTGCTAGGCACACAAACTAACAGACCCTCAAACAAATGCTATGATTTCTTTCAATTATACATATTGTATGCATATAACCAAATAATTCAGTAAACTTCAACCTAAACTTTATGGAAGTTGAAAGTAAATCATGGCCCACCTCTAAATTTGCGGATGACATCAGCCCCATCAAAGATTCGAACTTTGGAGTCTGCTGAAGTAATCATTACCCTTTCAGAGTCCTCTGGGGAGAACTGCAAGTACAGCATTAGAATGTCAGTAAAATTATGAATTAGCTGTCACAAATGAGAATTGCAGCTTCAGATTCTGACCTGCAAGCCAGTAATTCGTTTTCCAGTAGACCTTTTTCTACCCTGAATGCAGAATCGGGTACCCAACTGCATATTATTATCTATAACAACAAAAGGAATATTATATACATTAGAGAGCAAACCAAGTAACAGATGATAAATTTTATCAAGTACTACTCGAAAACTGCAGCTATCAAAATATGAACAAAGCAGGATCAGTTAAACAAGACAGATTGCTATTGCAAGGACATGAATTTATAACCTTGACATGCCAAGGGACGGATATAATGATTTAAGGGCATGAGTCAACTCCAAAACAGGACATTATACCTGAGTAATCATAGAAGCAACAATTTCCTGTGATAGAACCAACAGCAAATCCCTGCACCAAAAAAGAAGGTATACATCACATTATCACAGACCATATTGTTAATGACAACAAAAGACCATAAGGAAGCCTATCGTGGATACAGAATAATTTTATTGGAGCACCTTTCCGTCGGGTCGGTAACATACAGCAGTTACTATATCCCGTATATCAGCCCAATCAACCACTCGATTCTTTGAAAGTCCCCAGATACGAACTTTTCCATCTATGGAGCCGCTGATGAAGTATCTATCGTCAACAGGATTGAACTGAATGCATGTCACTGATCCAGAAGCAAAAGGGGGAAAAGGTTACAATTGGAGATAAGGTAAAAATTTTGCACATGCAAACAAACAATTAGAAAAATATAGAACATTCAAGGTATCATGTGCAGATTTTATGCAAGATTTATGAAATATCAGCATCGAATACAATCTACCCCCAAAACTTACTTGCAACTCAATAGCAGAGAAAAAAAAACAAAAACTTAACAAAACAAACAAAAATAACGCCAGTATTATAATGACAAAATTCCAGCTTTCTTTTAGATTTATGCCAGACTACAAAGAATGGAAAGAAGACCCTCACAATTATCAACATGTGAATTTATATCCACAAGATCAATACATATATATGGAAAAGACATTGAAGTTCGGCTTCTTGCACATGTAAATAA
Source organism: Chamaelirium japonicum (assembly GCA_947650365.1). Taxonomy (NCBI): domain Eukaryota; kingdom Viridiplantae; phylum Streptophyta; class Magnoliopsida; order Liliales; family Melanthiaceae; genus Chamaelirium; species Chamaelirium japonicum. Next base: position 40,316,866 of record OX393556.1, on the reverse strand, counting down.
TCAACAGTGATTTATACCATGCAACAAACATATATAGAAGCATTCTGAAATCTTAAAATTACCATAATCCTTGTGTTGAAATACTCTAAGGCATCCATCACAACCAACTTTCCACAAGCGAACCGTGTTGTCCTTCGATGATGTAAGCAGAGACTGCAATAATTGGCTTAAATCATATATATCATAAACTTGGAAAGTGATGCAAGCAAACAATGTAACCAAAAGCAACAATTGATATGTAGGTATATCTTAACTGTTTCACAGATAAGAAAGAAAGACTAATCAGTTAACATAGGTATATAGAGAGATAAAAGTATGGGACATTATTTTTTTGGAACCATATAAAACAGAAACAGAAAACACCAAATAAGTACGTCTAATGAACGGATTGACGTTTCCAGAATGACTAACATCAGCATTGGACCAGGAAAGGTCCAAGACGTCACTGGTATGCCCACGAAGTTCTTGAAGCGGAGCCTCTTCAATTTTGAAAACCTTCTTTGGAATGACAACGGGAGCAAAGTTGGTAGCCTTGCTTCCAACCACCAACTTTTTGGCTCTAATTTTATCTATAAATTTAGAGGTGTCTGCTGTGGTAAAACATCTGGAAGAAGCTTCAACTTCTCTAACTTGCCAAATGCGAACGACGCAATCTTCACCACCGCTTGCTAGATACCACCCCGATGGACTAAATTTCATCGCCCTAATTAAACCCTTGTGGGCTTTAATTTCTTGTCCCATGTAGAGCGCAGTGAACTCCAGACACCTTTTCCTATGTTGCTGGACTCTTGTTCTCGTTGTCCGGGGTAATGTGGAATTTTTAACAGAAGTTTCATTCCGGCACATCCCCATTCCATGCGTCTTTACCACGAAGCTTCTCCACCAGCTTCTGGATTTCTTTCTCTGTGCTCCGAGTCCTTTGCCCGGCTCTTCTCCACAAGGAATGACTGCACTCCGCACAAATCGCTGAACAGAATGAGAGAGACCAAGTAATGATTCGAACTCCTGAAACGTCATCAGTCTGTCGGAACCAACTTCTTTGAGCATGCTGAAAGAACCATCTTGCCCCAAGCCCTGAACAATAAATCTCTTTCCACTATCTAGATCCCTTATGCAACAATCGGAATCCACGTGTCCCCCTTCTCCCAGAGACAGAGAAGCCAAAACAGCACCATTGGTCTCTGTTATTCTTTCCAACCCAAGCCTCTCTGCTGACCGATCACTTATAGTTTCTTCAGATTCCTGGCAGCCAGCCGACCGAGAAGACACAAACTCATCCAACCCCATTCCTTGTAAAAACCTGGCTCGTCTCTCACGGGCGCTGATCAGCTCACTTGTCCACAGTTCGTATTCAAATTTCCTAAACCTCAGCTTTTGATGTTCAACTGTAGAATCATCGGATGATGCAGAACTTATCGAAGTACGGATGTTATCATACGAGTCAAAAAAGACATCTTCTCCTTCTTCGGTGAAACTCTGCATGATTATTCCGAACACCGCCAAAGCTTCCAAAATCAATCACCATTTAGGGAGCTCTTCAGTGCACCACAGACAGGTATCAAAAAAAATTGCCACCCCAAATCCCATATGTTGACAAGGTCGGTTTTGGCGATCTTCGCAGAGCCCGTAGTGATCCAACTGATGATAGAATCAGAAAATAGAAAATTAAAAAAAAAATCAGCTAGAAAAAACAAACTGTTCTGTTGTGCAAAATACTATTTCATCCAACAAGCGTCAGAATTTAAAAAAAAAACATTTCTACCAACATGATCCACAGACATTAATGGAAAAGCTTAATTTAATATGAATAAGTGGATTGTTAGTCCTAACTCTTTGATCAATCTCCAGCTACATGATAATTTACAAAAATATATATATGGCTTTCGAAGGTGAAATAGATAAATAAATAAGCGCCTAATATCCGAAAAAATGCATAATAATCGATAAGAAACAATTGCCCAAAATCCATCATTCACACGTATCAAGCAATAATTAAGCTAAGAATCCACTTAACACAGAAAACGAAAAGAAAATCCAGGGTCGAACAAACGGAGGACAGACTTCGAATTTCAGGGAACTATACCTTGAATTCCATCAGAAGTTAAGTCACCAGTAACTCGGAGCTCCCCGCCAAATCGCTCCGCCCGGGTACGAGGGCCACCGGCCGGAGACAACAGGGCAGAAAGGAACAGAGGAGACGATGGTTCGTAGAGAGCTAAAAGTACGCGGCGGTCTCGAGATCCGCAAGCGGACTGCAGCTGCCGGGCGCACGAGCGACAGACAGAAGCGGCGGACGGGGGCGTCGTTCGAGGCGCTCCTTCTACCGCCTGCGCCACCGCAACAGAGCAAACGAGCGGACAGAGGGGGTTAATAAAGGGCAGCGAGTGAGAGAGGGGAGAGACACAAAAAACACAAAGAAGCCGCTTTTTTTTTCTTTTATATTCCCGGGGTAATCGAGCGATACCCTCTCTCTCTCTCGGCTCTGCAATAATGGCGCTGCAAAGGCGCAGGACGAGATGCTGGTCGCGTAGGTTTTCAGCGTAGCTACTGAAAGGGATCGCTCGTTGCAGGCGTAGATCCGGTCGGGAACCCACAGCTGTCACGCATCTCTGCCGCTGCCTCTGGCTCTGCTTCCCTCTCCCTCCCTCTCTCTCTCTCTCTCTCTCTCTCTCTCTCTCTCTCTCTCTCTCTCTCTCTCTCTTTCTCTCTCTCTAGCCTAAGAACCCTGCACTAGGGGTACATGTACGTCTAGGGTTCGCTTTCGCTGCGGAGGTCCCCTACGCCATTAATGGCCCGTCCTCGAGCTCCAGGGCTCTCATCTACGAGAGCTAAAGGATCTCCGATCGATGGATTTCTAATATCAGATCAACCGAATTACCGGATTATTCACATGATCCCGCCATCATGGAATTGGCTCTCGCTCGAGATCCTCCGGACATGCGGATCGCCGATCGTGTCAGAATCGCCATGATCAAGAACCCGTCCTTGTTCTTCGCGCGATCCGAGCTGCAGGGCCCTCCGGATCTCAGGCTCTCCCCGTCGATGATCGAGAGAGAGCGCGATCGATCGGAATCTAGGGTTTCTTGAGGGTTTTTTCTCTGGAAGCAGCGAGCTGTGGCGCTGGTAGCGGGGGATCCAGGAATGGAGGTGGTTATATATATAGAGAGAGAAGGAGCGGGGGTGGGGGCGGACTCAGCCGGCTTGGCTGTCTCCGACAGTGAGGGCAAGGGCGACACCTGAACTGGTCTAGATCGTACGCCCGATCGGGTTTGAACCGGACCGGGATCCAATGGACCGCGGCCGACATGCGAGCGAGCGGCGTAATCAATTTACAAAACAAAAGGTGTAATCAATTTACATTACACCCCCGACGTTTTACTAAATTGATGATAAAGACTACTTACTAGAGCAATGCTGTTCAGCCATCCAGATTTCCATCGGGATCAGGCAGGCCATGGTGACGAGGCAATCGATCACATCCGTCCTTTTTCCAGCTGGTGGCGCTGAGTAGCCTGAGTGCCATTCACCTAACGTTTAGCTCAAAAACACTTAAACCCCCCTTTACCTTATTTTGTTCCAATTCGCTCCTCAGTGCTTGAAATGTTAGCACAATATTCCTTTTGTCAACTACTTAATCTCCGCCAAACACACATGAGCTCATGATGCAATTCGTGATGACTAATCTATTATATTAAGAGCGATGTTATGTATATACGCTGTGTATGCATATATCGACTGCATCCTTGTTAAGAGAGTTGATAGATGGTTGCAGTGACCGAATCTTGATGCACAATCATGATGCTATCCCGGTGATCCCGCATGCACCTCGACATTCCCACATCGCTCACGGAGAGGATGAACGACTATCGATACACAGCTAGAATGCATAGCTTTTGTCTTATATCAATAAGCTAAGAAAAGAGATGAGACAATACTATATTTATTTCTTAAAAAAAAAACACAACGAGTAAAAAGATAAGGATCCTAAGAGTCATCCAATATTTTCTCTTCCTTCTTATTTCTCTTTCCTTTCTGTTATCAACCATCCCTGCATACCAGTCCACACCGACATCCCTCTTCCATGTTCACACACATACACACACGCACTTCTTTTACCATGCACCGCACAAAATTTTTACTTTAAGCTATAAAAATTTCAATTTATAATCATTATAATCATAATCTTCCTACAAAATGACAGATAACAATGTTTAAAACAAAAATATTTAGTCATATGAAAGTCAAGAAAAGACCGCCGTTTATATTAGGAAAACATGAGAAGCCATAGGCAAGAAGCTCACCAAGACTATGACCCTCCATTTTATTCCTTTGTAACAATGCTAGATCTTTCCCCTAAAAAAAAAACTCCAAGCCTCCGTATTTCTAGTGGTGTTTTTGTAAATACGACGTCACGCTCCCTAGTGAGAGGATTAATCTATTTTTCTAAGATTAATAAATCAATATCAAACAAACTCGGTTTTCATCATCGTATATTTTATCGATATCGATCGCTGGCCGGCAAAAATTGGATCAACGGAATGAAAGCTACTGTGGAGAGCGGCTATTTATCTAGAAGGAAAATGAAAGCTCCCCTCAAAGCAGGGATTTCCCTTTTTTATTTTATTTTTTGTCTAGGGTTTGGGGGTGTGGGGGGAGAACTGGACATCTTTGGTGGGAGAAACACTGCAGTACATACTGTGTGTTGAGACTTAGGAGACAGCCCTAATCATGAATGGAATAGATAAGTGATGAACCGGTTGCTCGCCCATGTCTGGTTCAATAATTCGAACCGCTTTGGAACAGCCGGACCGGACCGGAAAACCTCGAGAATCCCGATATCTGGTTTTGTACCGGTGGAGAAGATGCACTTGGGTTGGATACAGTACATAAAGGGTCGGTCGGGACGTAAATACCAGCGTATCGATGGAGATACCAGACCGTTGAAGACGGTACGGTTGAATACACGGGTTTGGATTAGATTCAAGCTTAAATGGCATGCATTGCTAATTAGCCTAATTGCAAATTAACAGAATACGGTTTAACCCGAATGTCAACCGGAATGATGTGTCCGGATCACGATCGTCTGTTGCATCCAGCACGGACCAATGAATCACACTCTGCCCGGACCAGTAGACAAGGGGACGATGTGATTGGTACTTGGTAGGGCTGGCAATTTTGGACCCGAGACACAGCAGACCCGACACGAAATTAACGGGTCCGGGTCTTGGTAAACAGTTCGGGCGTAAACGGGACGACACGACTAATATGTTTAGTAAACGGATCGGGTCCGGAATTTTATTTAAGATCCGTTTAAAAATCAATGGGTCGGGATGGGTCTACCCAGCATCTGATCATAGTGTACGATAGGTTCAACGAACGGCTGTGATCAAGACACCCATGAGAGAGAGAGATGATGGCCAGCGTGCAGGTGGCCAGGGGTGTGTGCGTGTGTGTGCGTGCACGCGCGTGCGTGTGTGTGTGTGTGTGTGAGAGAGAGAGAGAGAGAGAGAGGGCCGGGGTAAAGGTGGAGGGTGGTCGACTGGAGCCGGTAGGGTTCCGGAATGGTGGGTCAGCGAGGTGCAGCTGACGATCGGGGTGACGGAAAAAACGGCAATTTGCTGTGGATCGTGGCCAAATTGGAGCGATTGGCACCGGTGCGCCGGTGACAAGTGCTGCAGGTCGAGACGGATCCGTGATGGGGCACCTACAGTCGTCGAGCAGAGTGTGACCGGGGTCGGATCGGGGCATTGAGCGACAAGGCACCGGAGATTGTGAATCGGGGCATTGACGATCGGCCGCACGATCACCGGCTTCGCTACCCCCATCTCTCTCTCTCTCTCTCTCTCTCTCTCTCTCTCTCTCTCTCTCTCTCTCTCTCTCTCTCTCTCTCTCTCGTTCAATCGCACTCACGCCCAAGTAACGAAATATAAATTAAAAAAAATAAAGAATAAATATTTAAACAGGTCTTATCGGATCTATCCGTTTATAAACGGATTGTGTGCGGATTTAAAATCTAAACACGATTAGTTAAATGTATCGGGTCCAGATTTAGGGGTTTTGGACCCGACCCATTGCCAGCCCTAGTGATTGGATGTCATGTCACCATTCTTGTTGAGCATTCAGGTTAAACGTTTTCGGGTTGAATAGCTTAGCAATGAAAATTACCAGATCAAACTATATTTGTTCCACCACTCCATAGATATCCCCTCCTTTCTACACGGACCCACTACTCTGGGTAACCTTTTGGGATTGGTACCCAGTGTCGGAATAGAAAATGGATGATACATATTGAAGGGTTGGTTTCTTTTTGCAAAAAAAAAAAACTATATCTATTCTTAGTGTACTCATATAGCTGGCGCCATGCTTTCGAATTGCGATACTGAAAATAATAATAATGAAAGAAAAATCACCCCCACAGGGATAAAAATAATAATAGAAGCAAATGTGGATGATTAATTGGACAAACACAAAAAAAAAAAAAAATCTGATCTCCTCCCCTCAGTTTGCTCCGGTTGGTGGGCCCAATGCGCATCACAGCCGCTCGAGTATGCTTCACTTTTGGGTCACCTGTCATTGTGCGGCTGTGATGTATGCGGCGCCGACCGGAGGAGATATGAACTTAAACAAAAAAAAATTCTATAAGCCTATGACTTCATGCTGTGTATTTTTGTGCAAACAAGAAGTGTAGATGTCGCATGCTGGGGGGAATCAAATGCAAAGTTGTTGCATATATTGGGGCCATGTGTGTCAGGGAAATAATGAGAGGCCGTAGTGGAACTGGGAATTCGAACTCCCGACTAATGCTTGTTTTGACTTCAGATGAGTGGCAGATGAAGTCTCACTTCCACGTCGGATTGTGTGGACTCGACCTAACTCAACTTAGTCGAATCCGGATACAGTTGAGTGAGCCCATCCAGATTACGTTGGTCCGGAAAGTACGGACTCCACTTTTAGCTAGACCACTTTCACCCGTCAACACAATTTTATCTGGGAGCTCGTGATGACGAGAAATAATTAGGTTCGATGGTTGGAAAGTCGTAATACCTAGAGAACCAAGATATTTCTAAAGATACTGACATTTGGTGAGGGTGATCACCTTTTATTAAATAGAAAATCCAAAAAAAAATAAAATATTTTAAATTTTCTAAATATGTAAAATGTGAAGAGCTTTATTTATGGTCGATGTTAACCGTTAATTTGAAGATGATTATTTGACACATCTAGAAGATTTAGAATGTTTTAATATTTTATGGGCATGCTATCTATAGGAAGATGATCATCCTTGCCAAATTTAAGTAAATTTCAAAGCCTCTAAGGATGTGTTGGCACCGATGTTGGCTCCATATTAATTGGCTGCGGATCTTGACCCGTATATATAAGGTAAATTATACATAGACGCCTGTAGTTTAATCGATTATCACTTTCACCCTCTCATGTTTAAAACCCTGCAAATGCCCCTTATAGGCCTCCTGGAGTAGGGGTGCATAGAAAACCAGTAAAACTGGAGAACCGAACTAGTCTGAATCGTACGGTTTGATTCGGTTTCTTGCAAGATCGGTTCGGTTCTAGTTCCCAAAGTGTAGAACCATATGGGATCGGTTCTGGGTGTCGGTTATCCGAACCGAACTGAACCGGTTCATGTATATGCATAATGCATTCATGGGTCGGGTAATTCGGATGATGCGAGTCAGGTCATTATGCAACGAGCCCTACTGATCTCTACAACAGTATCATGTATCTGGCTGCAGAATTACTTGTTGCTTCCTCGATTTAAATTTTTTTTATTTATTTCTATATGCCTCAACGATGGACCTATTCTGACTTATAGAGATGCACAAAAAACTAGTGGAATCGGAGAACCGAACCGAACTGGTTTTATATGGTTCGGTCCAGTCCGGTTTCATGCTCCTAATGGTCCGGTTCCGGTTCCAAATATTTGAGAACCATTAGGATCGGTTCGGTTCCTGGTTCATTCCGGAACGGATCCAAACCGAACCGTGTGCACCTCTATCCTGGAGGGGGTGCAAATGATATGTTTTTCAAACTACAAGTAGGTATTTCTAGCGTTTTGAGCATGAGGGTGTGTAAGCAGAGGTGGCAATGGGTCGGGTTGGGTTCGTGTCATGTCTAGTTTCGGGTCGTGTTCAAAACCTCTAGACTCGGATCTGACTCGTTTAACTAATCGTGTCTAGATCCTAAACCTGTACCTGACCCGATTATAAACAAGTCGTAGACCCGATAAGACCCGTTTACCACACGGGTTTATTCAGTTGACCCGATCCGACCCAATCCGACTCGATCCGACCTAACCCGATAGACCAGTTGATACTATAAATTAAAGTATCGGATTGCGGGGTAGACCCGACATGACAAGACTCGTTGAATTTTAAACGGGTCTTCCCAGGCCTACCGTGTCCAGACATTAAACCCGGACCCGACCCGTTTATTAAACGGGTCTATCGTGTCGACCCGTTTACGACCCGAACCCATTTAGCTCTGACCCAAACCCGCTAACTTCGTGTCGGGTCCGAAATTGCCAGCCCTATGTGTAAGTGATAGCGGATCAAAGTACAGGGGGTTTATGTGTAATTTATCCTATTTTTATTTTTGAGGCCATTGTAATTTTATCGGTGCAAATAACAACACCCAAATTAAGCCTCTTGTATACCATAACAGTTCACTTATTTATTAATTAATTTCATCAAGTTAGCTGCTTCAACCCCAATAAGCCCACGGAACATACACGACACACCACAATTACCCGATTCACAGGCCCGAACCAGAAATCAAACCTAGGAGCAATGCAACGAGTACATCAAGATGTTCGCACATCATGATGTGGCATCCGATCGCAGCCATTTGACCCCCCGCCATCCCAGCGAGTGTGACTCACTTACAGGGGTGGGTGCATCACGATCGCGATCGGCTGCCACATCAGGATGTATGCAATTTTGGAACAGCCTTTTCCCCGTTAAACATCAACAGTACTATGCAATTTTGGAATGATCAAACTAGAAGCAATTAAGGTCATGACCAACCAACCTCTCATCAAATGCGAAAGAGCTTGAAGGTAAGCAGGAGGTCCGGCCCTTTCGGCATGACAGTCCGGTGTCAAGGGTGCAGGTGCTCGATCGCAACCGCCCCCCCCCCCCCTCTCACCGACCGCCGGCCTAAGCACGAACGGAGTCACGCCGGGAGAGCTGCGAGCAAGATTAGGTGATCGTGTCTGAAGGTGGATGAGGGGGTTGAATGAGTTGGGTGAGTGAAGGCAAGCTGGCAAGAAGGCTTTAGTCAGTTAGTGAAGAACATGGCATGGTATGGTTGGGATTAATATAGGAAACAAACAAGACTTCACTTTTGGCATTAAATGCCGAAAGCTGAGTTGTCAACATTTTAAATTGATTCTCTTTGCTTAGCACGTAATCCTATTCCTACCACAGAGATAAGGTACGAAGCTATTTGAACATACACGCGGACATACTCTCGGACATAACGGATCCGAAGTTAGCGGGTTTGGGTTTTGTCTAAATGGTTTTAGGTTATAAACGGGTTTGGGTTTATACTTATAACCCCATCGACCCGTTTACTAAATGGGTCGTGTCAACCCGTCAACAACCCGACTTGACTCGGCCTGACCAAACCCGACCTAGCTCAATCAAACATGACCCAATCCGACCGGTTTACATTGGTTCTGTTGATCCAACCAGACCCGACTTGATCGATTTATTAAGTGGATCGTGTCAACCCGTCAACAACCCGACTTGGCTAGACTCGACTAAATCCAACCAAGCTGGATCAAACCTGGCTCAGCCGACCTGATTTGACCCAATCCGATCGGTTTACATTGGTTCTATTGATCCAACCCAACCCAACTTGATCAGTTTAATTATTAAATGTAGGGGTGGAACTTGGGCGGGTCTAACCCGAACCCGACTAGCCCAACCCGAACAATGAACAAACATGGACAAAGCTAGTTAAAAACTTGGACGGATTTGGACAAGAAAATATCAACCCAATTTCAATTTGGACTGGTTTGGACACCGATCTTCCCAACCCGAGGAACCCGAGAAAGTGACACACAAAGGTTGAATGCTTTGGTAGTTCGTTTTATGAAATCAAAGATTGTTTGTTTGATGTTAAATGCTAAAAATTTGTTCGCAATATATGTGAGGATATAGGTTGGACTTTATGTTTTCGTTATGCAATCCAAAGATTTTTTTAATCCAATTCAAAAATATGTTGGTTTTTTTTTCCTATCTGTTTATATGTGCACAAGCATTTCTAATTGGGCAACCCGCCCAACATGTCCATTATTTTGCAATTGGACAACCTGAGCAACCCGAGGAAACCGAGCAACTAGAATGGGCAAGCACGGGTTGGGCTTCCACGGTTCCCCGGGCAAAACAGGTTAACGTTTGTACAAGTCGGATTGGACATGGGCATACCCTTCAACCCGCTCAAGTCCCACCCCTAATAATATGGGTCATGTCAACCCGTCAACAACCATACTTGACTCAACCCGACCCAACTCGATCAAACCAGGCCCAACACAACCTTGTTTGACCCAATCCGACCGATTTGCATTGGTTCTGTTGATTCAACCCGACCCGATTTGATCGGTTTATTAAAACGGGTTAAGCGGATCGGCTTGGGTCAACCCGTTTATCAGACGGGTCGGGTTTGGATTGAGTGATTTGCCCTTGAATCTATGTCCCAACCCGACCCGACACGTTGCCAATCTGAGCTCTTGCCGATGCAACCCACGTTCTTAGTACGTCCCAGCGTATGTCCCCTTGTGTGTTCAAGGATAACATACTCCCTACTATTCTCCCATGCGACCCTCGTGCCCCGCCCACCAGTGCTTTTTAGTCCTCCTCCAGCTGTGATGGCACGGGAGCCGACGGTCCCGAATCAGACACGTAGTTTTAAATGAAGATCTTTTGGGTTTTTTTTTTTGGATAACTACTCGACGTCGACGACGTGGAAGGCCCCTTCACACCTGGACCACAAATAGTTTATAGGGGGGGGATCCTTGATCATGTGGAGGGATGACCTTCCAAGGATCTGGGGTTAGTGATGAGTGGATCCCCAGCCACGCGTGCACAACGCGTGCCGTGGAAGCCATTGGTTGGTTTGTTTGTTTGTTTGTTTTTTTAAAAAATAGGCTTATGTGTCTAGGGTCCCTGACAACATATCGGTTCGGTGAAAAGGACCGACACTGGGTATGAAGGACCGGTTCGGTGTGAGCTGACCCGATTTTTTCCTGAATTCTCAAAATACGCTCATCGAACCCGATCTGTTTCTCTCATTTCTCTTGAGTAGGGAGGCGGAGGTGGTTGCGATCAGCCATATCGTAGGCGAGCACAAGCATCAGAGGTGGCAGCGACAGTGGGTACGAGCAGCAGCCTCTGAGTCGCAGCTGGTCGGTGGAGACGAGTGGCGATAGATATTAGGTTTTAGGGTTCGGTTTTGAATTTCTAGGTCTAAGGTTCATTCCATGGCCTATAGATCTTAGCTTTTGGGGTTGGTTTATGGTTTTAGGTCTAGGGTTCGGATTTAGGTTTAGTTTAAGTAGTTTTAGAAAAGAGTGGTATGATAAAAATTTGAAGTGCCGTGAGGGATAGTTTTGTCCAGAGGATTGTGTGTCCTTTAGGCTATAGCGATCACTTGTCAGGGACCGTTCACTAAGTCCACCCAACCCCCCCCCCCAAACCAAAAAAAAAAGTTGGTCCAACCAAGAAAGAAATGGGATGCACCCGATATATCATTCGATGACATAAACTTTGCACAGAGGGCTTCTGGATTGCTCTTAGATCAGTGCAACAGTTCAATTCTGATCCAATGGTGGAGCTTTTGGATCCTTTTGAGGGGGCATGCCCAAAGCATACCCTAAGGTCCCGTTTGGTTCGCGGAAAAGGAAAAGGATGCCGATGTTTGGTTCATGTAAGAAAATTGGACGGAAAGCAAGTCTGACATCCTTTTTCTTTTCCCAGGTCTGTTTGGTTCAGTATGGGAATAAGGTGGGAAACCATGCATAATCCTATTTTTGCTATTTCCTTTCACTTCCCTTTCCCAAGTCTATTTGGTACCATATGAATGAGGTGGAAAATTTGATCGGGTCAAAACCCTAATTCAATCATAACAAGCAAGTAGGGTCAAGTAATACCGGAATTTGTAGATGATCGGAGCCTTATATCTTTTAAAAAGCCAACAAGATAATCGAAAAGTTGAGCGGAGTTGAAGATCGGGGTCGGAGAAGGTGATCGGAGCCCTAGATCCTTCAAAAATCCCAAGAGAAAACGAAATAGTTGACCGGAGTTGAAGATCGGGGTCATAATAGGTCACTGGAGCCATAGATTCTTCAAACACTTGACAATAAAACCGAACAGTTGAGTGGAGTTGAATGTCGGGACCGAAGAAGGTCATAAGAGCCCTAGATCCTTCAAAAAAACTCGACAATCAAACCTCAATCGTCTCCCAGCTTGAAACCAACGTAACAAAGTGGTGTATGGGGGGGAGGCTAGGGCGGGGCAATACAACACCAAGCCAAAGGTAGGATTGAAAGGAAAATAGTTGCCACATAGGATTCCTGGGTAACTGTGGTCGCAGAAAAAGATTCGGGTCGTCTTTATTGCGGATCACACGAGATTACAAATTTTCTTTGATCAGGAGATTGTGGGAGAGATCCTCTGGAGGGTCCCTTTGATCCGCGTCTCCACGTGGTATTCGTGCAAGAGCTCTGAAGGGGTTGCCCAGGACAGAGGTCTTTACAGGGTGAGGGTTTTTTGAGAGGCTAAGGAATTTCCACTTTTGATTTTGTCCCGTCCGTGCTTCGCGCTTTCTCGGCTAGGGAGGCTTTGGGCTTCGTTCCTCGGTCTTCGTGTCTTCCTCGATCCTTGTTCGACCTCGGCGTTCTTGATCGTCGGTTCGCGGCGTCGATCGTGTTTTTGGCGTCGGCTTTGGCTTTAGCTTTCAGCTTTGGCGTGGCTCTGGCGTTTGCTTTGCTTTGGCGCTTGCGCTTGAACGTAGGCGGGTAGAGACTTGCGATGCTTTAGTTCTTCCGGACTTCGCGTCGTATCGGCTAGAACGTGTGGTGCTTTGCTCGTGACCGTCATAGTTGCTTGGCTTTGGCACGTGCGTTGCTTTAGCGCGGGCTTTACCGGTGCGTTTGCTTTGGCTTCTTGCGTCGGCTTTGACTTTAGCTTCGACTCGATCTTCTTCTCGAACGACTGGCGTTACTTCTTCAAGACTTATTTATTCTTCCGGCTTCCTCGACGGTTGTGGCGTCGGTTTTGACTTTTCGGCGGGGGTAGCATCGATGCTCGTGCGACGGTTGTAGCGTCGACTTTCGTTGATGAAGACGGCGAGTGTAGCACCGATCTTCGTGCGACGGTTGTAGCGTCGGCTTTTGTTGATGAAGACGGCGGGTGTGGCACCGGCTTTAGCGCGACGGTTGTAGCGTCGGCTTTTGGTTGACGAAGGCGGCAGGGGTAGCACCGGCTTCAGGCCTTCTTCTCCCGGCTTTCTTCTTCGTGCGAGGAGTCGATGCCTTGATTGAAGACGACGGGTGTTGTCGGCTTCGATCTTCTTCTCCGGCCTTTGCTTATGGCGTCTTCGGAGCTGATGAAGATCGTTGGAGCAATCGGGTGATGACGGCTCCGGGTCTTCTTCTCCACGCTTTCTTCTTCGTGCGAGGAGTCGAAGCTTTGATCTCCGAGTGCAAGGTCTTCACGTTGATGAGGACTTGAAGGGCCAAGGACTCCCGTAGGATATGCTTGCCGTGCCTCGTGAAGCCTTCGGTCTTCAAGCGTTGGAGCTTCTTCGTAGCGCTCTTTCGTCTTCAGCTTTTCGGACCTGGCGACGGTTGTGACGTCGGCTTCTTCTCCGGGCGTGTTTGGCTTGATTGGAGTTGAAGGCTTCTTTTGGAGATGGCGGGTGTAGCACCGATCTCTATGCGACGGTTGTGACGTCGGCTTCTTCTCCGGGCGTGTTTGGCTTGATTGGAGTTGAAGGCTTCTTTTGAAGATGGCGGGTGTAGCACCGATCTCTATGCGACGGTTGTAGCGTCGGCTTTTGTTGATGAAGACGGCGGGTGTAGCACCGGCTTTGGCACGACGGTTGTAGCGTCGGCTTTTGTTGACGAAGACGGCAGGGGTAGCACCGACTTCCGTGCGACGGTTGTAGCGTCGGCTTTTGTTGATGAAGACGGTAGGGGTAGCACCGGCTTCCGTGCGACGGTTGTAGCGTCGGCTTTTGTTGACGAAGACGGTAGGGGTAGCACCGGCTTCAGGCCTTCTTCTCCCGGCTTTCTTCTTCGTGCGAGGAGTCGATGCCTTGATTGAAGACGACGGGTGTTGTCGGCTTCGATCTTCTTCTCCGGCCTTTGCTTATGGCGTCTTCGGTGCTGATGAAGATCGTTGGAGCAATCGGGTGATGACGGCTCCGGGTATTCTTCTCCACGCTTTCTTCTTCGTGCGAGGTGTCGAAGCTTTGACCTTCGAGTGCAAGGTCTTCACGTTGATGAGGACTTGAAGGGCCAAGGACTCCCGTAGGATATGCTTGCCGTGCCTCGTGAAGCCTTCGGTCGTCGAGCGTTGGAGCTTCTCTTGCGGAGCTCTTTCATCTTCGGCTTTCGGACCTGGCGACGGTTGTGACGTCGGCTTCTTTTCCGGGCGTGTTTGGCTTGATTGGAGTTGAAGGCTTCTTTTGGAGATGGCGGGTGTAGCACCGATCTCTATGCGACGGTTGTAGCGTCGGCTTTTGTTGATGAAGACGGCGGTGGTAGCACCGATCTCCGTGCGACGGTTGTAGCATCGGCTTTGTTGGTGGAGACGGCGGGGGTAGCACCGATCTCCGCACGACGGTTGTAGCGTCGGCTTTGTTGATGAAGACGGCGGGGGTAGCACCGATCTCCGCACGACGGTTGTAGCGTCGGCTTTGTTGGTGAAGACGGTGGGGGTAGCACCGATCTCCGCACGACGGTTGTAGCGTCGGCTTTTGTTGACGAAGACGGCAGGGGTAGCACCGGCTTCAGGCCTTCTTCTCCAAGCTTTCTTCTTCGTGCGAGGAGTCGACGCCTTTGTTGAAGACGACGGGTGTTGTCGGCTTCGATCTTCTTCTCCGGCCTTTGCTTATGGCTTCTTCGGAGTTGATGAAGATCGTTGGAGAAGTCGGTGTGGTCGCAGAAAAAGATTCGGGTCGTCTTTATTGCGGATCACATGAGATTACAAATTTTCTTTGATCAGGAGATTGTGGGAGAGATCCTCTGGAGGGTCCCTTTGATCCGTGTCTCCATGTGGTATTCGTGCAAGAGCTCTGAAGGGGTTGCCCAGGACAGAGGTCTTTACAGGGTGAGGGTTTTTTGAGAGGCTAAGGAATTTCCACTTTTGATTTTGTCCCGTCCGTGCTTCGCGCTTTCTCGGCTAGGGAGGCTTTGGGCTTCGTTCCTCGGTCTTCGTGTCTTCCTCGATCCTTGTTCGACCTCGGCGTCCTTGATCGTCGGTTCGCGGCGTCGATCGTGTTTTTGGCGTCGGCTTTGGCTTTAGCTTTCGGCTTTGGCGTAGCTTTGGCGTGGCTCTGGCGTTTGCTTTGCTTTGGCGCTTGCGCTTGAACGTAGGCGGGTAGAGACTTGCGATGCTTTAGTTCTTCCGGACTTCGCGTCGTATCGGCTAGAACGTGCGGTGCTTTGCTCGTGACCGTCGTAGTTGCTTGGCTTTGGCACGTGCGTTGCTTTAGCGCGGGCTTTACCGGTGCGTTTGCTTTGGCTTCTTGCGTCGGCTTTGACTTTAGCTTCGACTCGATCTTCTTCTCGAACGACTGGCGTTACTTCTTCAAGACTTATTTATTCTTCCGGCTTCCTCGACGGTTGTGGCGTCGGTTTTGACTTTTCGGCGGGGGTAGCACCGATGCTCGTGCGACGGTTGTAGCGTCGACTTTCGTTGATGAAGACGGCGGGTGTAGCACCGATCTTCGTGCGACGGTTGTAGCGTCGGCTTTTGTTGATGAAGACGGCGGGTGTGGCACCGGCTTTAGCGCGACGGTTGTAGCGTCGGCTTTTGGTTGACGAAGGCGGCAGGGGTAGCACCGGCTTCAGGCCTTCTTCTCCCGGCTTTCTTCTTCGTGCGAGGAGTCGATGCCTTGATTGAAGACGACGGGTGTTGTCGGCTTCGATCTTCTTCTCCGGCCTTTGCTTATGGCGTCTTCGGAGCTGATGAAGATCGTTGGAGCAATCGGGTGATGACGGCTCCGGGTCTTCTTCTCCACGCTTTCTTCTTCGTGCGAGGAGTCGAAGCTTTGATCTCCGAGTGCAAGGTCTTCACGTTGATGAGGACTTGAAGGGCCAAGGACTCCCGTAGGATATGCTTGCCGTGCCTCGTGAAGCCTTCGGTCTTCAAGCGTTGGAGCTTCTTCGTAGCGCTCTTTCGTCTTCAGCTTTTCGGACCTGGCGACGGTTGTGACGTCGGCTTCTTCTCCGGGCGTGTTTGGCTTGATTGGAGTTGAAGGCTTCTTTTGGAGATGGCGGGTGTAGCACCGATCTCTATGCGACGGTTGTGACGTCGGCTTCTTCTCCGGGCGTGTTTGGCTTGATTGGAGTTGAAGGCTTCTTTTGGAGATGGCGGGTGTAGCACCGATCTCTATGCGACGGTTGTAGCGTCGGCTTTTGTTGATGAAGACGGCGGGTGTAGCACCGGCTTTGGCACGACGGTTGTAGCGTCGGCTTTTGTTGACGAAGACGGCAGGGGTAGCACCGACTTCCGTGCGACGGTTGTAGCGTCGACTTTTGTTGACGAAGACGGTAGGGGTAGCACCGGCTTCCGTGCGACGGTTGTAGCGTCGGCTTTTGTTGACGAAGACGGTAGGGGTAGCACCGGCTTCAGGCCTTCTTCTCCCGGCTTTCTTCTTCGTGCGAGGAGTCGATGCCTTGATTGAAGACGACGGGTGTTGTCGGCTTCGATCTTCTTCTCCGGCCTTTGCTTATGGCGTCTTCGGAGCTGATGAAGATCGTTGGAGCAATCGGGTGATGACGGCTCCGGGTCTTCTTCTCCACGCTTTCTTCTTTGTGCGAGGAGTCGAAGCTTTGACCTTCGAGTGCAAGGTCTTCACGTTGATGAGGACTTGAAGGGCCAAGGACTCCCGTAGGATATGCTTGCCGTGCCTCGTGAAGCCTTCGGTCGTCGAGCGTTGGAGCTTCTCTTGCGGAGCTCTTTCATCTTCGGCTTTCGGACCTGGCGACGGTTGTGACGTCGGCTTCTTTTCCGGGCGTGTTTGGCTTGATTGGAGTTGAAGGCTTCTTTTGGAGATGGCGGGTGTAGCACCGATCTCTATGCGACGGTTGTAGCGTCGGCTTTTGTTGATGAAGACGGCGGTGGTAGCACCGATCTCCGTGCGACGGTTGTAGCGTCGGCTTTGTTGGTGGAGACGGCGGGGGTAGCACCGATCTCCGCACGACGGTTGTAGCGTCGGCTTTGTTGATGAAGACGGCGGGGGTAGCACCGATCTCCGCACGACGGTTGTAGCGTCGGCTTTGTTGGTGAAGACGGTGGGGGTAGCACCGATCTCCGCACGACGGTTGTAGCGTCGGCTTTTGTTGACGAAGACGGCAGGGGTAGCACCGGCTTCAGGCCTTCTTCTCCAAGCTTTCTTCTTCGTGCGAGGAGTCGACGCCTTTGTTGAAGACGACAGGTGTTGTCGGCTTCGATCTTCTTCTCCGGCCTTTGCTTATGGCTTCTTCGGAGTTGATGAAGATCGTTGGAGAAGTCGGGATGACGACGACTCCGGGTCTTCTTCTCCAAGCTTTCTTCTTCGTGCGAGGAGTCGAAGCTTTGATCTTCGAGTGCAAGGTCTTCACGTTGATGAGGACTTGAAGGGCCAAGGACTCCCGTAGGATATGCTTGCCGTGCCTCGTGAAGCCTTCGGTCTTCAAGCGTTGGAGCTCGTCTTTGCAGAGCCTTTTCCTCTTCAGCTTTCGACCTTTGATGCCTTCCCCGACCCCTTCTATTTATAGGCAAAGGGGGGCGGTTGGGGGAGATATTGCTGAAATCTTTTTGTTTCCTCCAATATCTCCCCTCATAACCATCGAGATATTGTTCCCTTATTTGGGGAAACAAATCCGATTTCCTCCTTTTTAGTTGGAGTGGTTATGGGCTAGATGTGACTCGATCTTTAAAGATCGAGTTGTTATTTTTGTTGCACTTTTGGATCGGATGGCGACACAACGTCATCTTGTTCGTTGGATCGAGGGATCGTCGCGGATCTACGGTTGTGTAGACGTCCACGCCACCTCCCCCCGCATCAAGACGGTTTTGACTTTTTCTTTTCTTTTCTTTTCCTTTTCTTTTCTTTTTCTTTTCTTTTTCTTTTTTCTTTTTCTTTTTCTTTTCCTTTATGGCCGGCCCCACCTCTCCATGAGGAGGGGGGCACGGTTTTCAAGAAGGGGGGGGCCGGTGGGCCCCCCTCTTTGTGTCCGAGTTGCGAGTCCGGTGGGACCCGTTTGCTTTGGGTCGGGCCATGGCGCGCAAATTGAGTTCGCACGTGGGCCGAGTTCGCACGCGGGCCGTTGTGCGCGGGCCGAGTTTCGCATACGGGCCGTTGTGTGCGGGCTGAGTTTCGCATGCGGGCCGTTGTGTGCGGGCCGGGTTTCGCATACGGGCCGTTGTGTGCGGGCCGAGTTTCGCATACGGGCCGTTGTGTGCGGGCCGAGTTTCGCATACGGGCCGTTGTGTGCGGGCCGAGTTTCGCATGCGGGCCGTTGTGTGCGGGCCGAGTTTCGCATACGGGCCGTTGTGTGTGGGCCGGGTTTCGCATACGGGCCGTGTTCGCATGTGGGCCGTTGTGTGCGGGCCTAAGTTGCATGAGCGAGTCGGGTTCGACCCGAAGGCCGTTGGGTGCGGGCCTATTTTTTTGTGTACAAATCGGGTTCGACCCGTGGGCTAATTTCGATGCCCACAGTAACCAACTCATTTTCCTCCAATATTAGAAGGAATCCTAAGCCCCCCTCACAATCCTTTGACTTGGAGTTGGACTCCCACCGGCATCAAATTTCTCCACAATTTTTGCGAACCAAACGAAGAAAAAGCTGACAATAAATTCCAATTCCGCGAAATTCAGGCCATTTCCGTGAACCAAACGAGGCTTAAAAGCCATTAGATATCAGTACATTCTAACTGGTTCGTCGGATTGGATTTGAGCATTACTTGGGAGCCGTTGGCTTCCTTATAGGATTAGTTCAGTCGCTGGATTTGTCCCAAGGGCCGGCTCGATACTAGCCGAGGCCTAAAAAAAACTCTAATATTTGTTAATACTGATTATATGAATTTATAATATTAATTATTATAGGTGTTTTTACAATTTGACCTCTATAAAATAGTCTAATTGCGTATTAACCCTTGGAAACCTTAAATTTGCATATCAACTCTCCAAAACATATAAAATTGTGCATATTCACCCCTCTGATTAGCTATCATCATAAAAGGTTAAATATACTCAGAATATTCCCTTGTTGATTGTTAGGTGTAAACAAGGAGGGCTTTCAGACCTATTGGACAATTTTGGAGGTTTCTCGAACAAGTGTAGAGGGCTACACAAGCATTGAGGGAAGATCAGAGTGAGTTAGGGTTAGGGTACTCGAATTAAAAACAACTGAAATTAGTCGATGTAGGTGGTAAGTCACGCTTTGATCATAGGTAAAATGAATATTTGGACTTCAGGTAGGAAGTTCACTATGTTTAAGTCAGTTTCAGTTGACAGAGGAGTAAAGATGCACAACTTAATGTGCTTTGGAGGGTCGATATGCAAATAAAAGGTTTATAGGTGCCACCTGGCAGGCAGGCACCACATTACTGATTTTAGTCTTATTTTATCTTTTTGAGTTTTTCGAATGATTTCTTGTGATCTTAATTGATGTAAGCAAGCTTTAATAGTTAATTTTAGTAATGTATAAGCAAACTTTGTGTGGGTACTTGCAGGGAAAAAAAAAGACCTTAAATTATTTTTTTCTATATGAAAAATGTATGGGGAAAAAAAAAAGTCCTTAAATTATTTTTTTCTATATGAAAAATGTATGGGGAATCCCATTTTGGGAATTTACCTATAGCCCCCAAACCTTTAGGGCCAGCCATTGGCTTTCTTTTAGAACCATGTTGTATAGAGCATTTGAATCACATAATGGGCGCAAGCACAACACATGTGCTTCCTACTTGATTAGTTTTGTCGTCATATATGAATCTGACGGGCATTTGATTGAAACAAAGATAATAATATGCTAAGAATAAGTTTTCCAAAGAAAAAAGCCTAAAGCTCAGCGACTAGGGTTTCTCTCGGTGGCCCCCGACGCTCCACCCCATCCCTTCCCATTGACGCTCCTCCTCTTCCTATAGAGAGGCTAACTAGGGTTGCTTCCCCCTCGAGGGTCTCCCTCCTTGTGCTTTGATGTCCATGGCCTTTCTCTAGCGATGGAGTCCGTCGATGGGAATGATGGGGAGGTGGGGTTTCTCCCTCCTCTTGTTCTGTCTTTAATGGCTTTCGTGGATCAAGTGCTCTCAAGTGGCGAGGCTTAGACCGTGGATCCAGATTTAGCACGTACCATTTACGTGGTGGATCTCAGTCTCATCTTGCCAGAGATTTGCAATTGGGGATGGAGGAGGGTAGATTCTCACCCCTGTACAGCTCTGTCAAGTAGTAGCTCATCAAGTGCTCAGCGTGGTGTCGTATTAAAGCATTGATGATGGTCCACCTGGATTCACGAATGTTGTTGTGTCAAAAGTGTCTATGGATGACCCAACTTAGAGATCTATTCCAAGCAAAGCTTGGAACATCATGTTTGGTGTGCTCCCCCAAATTATAACATTTTCCTTTAATTCATTGCTCTCGAGGTTGAAGATGATGTTTGCATTACTCTACTGATGAAGTCTAGGAAAACCTGAAGGGTTGGGTGCATGTGTTGAGCGGGTATGCTCTTGGGAGAAAACCATACTTCCTAAAATTCAAAGATATCATGAAGAAAATATAGAAAACCAAAGTGATGTAGGACATTTTCTCGAGCGAAAATGGGTATTTTCTTTTTAAGTTCAAGCATAGGATATTTGCTTGAAGATTCTTGAAGTAGGACCTTCGTATTTTGAGGGTTGCCTTGTGGTGCTTAAGTGTTGGCATAGTGGGATGAAGTACGAACGAGATGTGTTACACAAAATACCCGTGTGGATTCAGATGCCAGATTTCCTAGTGGAGTACTGGTTTAGACGCTCCATTAGCCGGGTGGCAAGCATAGTGGGGAAACTAATTTTTGTTGATCGTCTAATAGTGGTCCAAGGTTGAATTTCCTTCGCACATTTTTGTGTGGAGATGGAGGTAGAAGACACAATCCCAGATATCGCCCAAGTTCGGATTAAGACGCGTAGAGTGGATGGGGTGGTAGAAACAATGATGATTACTCAATCCCTAAAGTATTCAATGGAAGCCACCGAGATGTGACTCTTGTAAATTTTTTTGGCATTCATAAAATGTTAGCTCAACTAAATCTTCGGCTCAACTCTTGAAGTTTTTGACTATGCCTAATACCAAGTGGATACCAAAGGCCTCTGTCAGGCGACCCCAAGAGGTCCCATTTAAATCCATAGTGGAGATAGAGGAGAAGTTCACTGATGAAGAACATGGATTTTAGTTGGGGGTTCAAGGAAAGGTAAGGAGTCTCTACACCCTCCTAATCCTATCTTAGTCTCAGAGACTAGATTACTTATCATTGATGAGGAAGACAATATTGTGATGGTGGAGGAAGTAAATAGGACCGTTTGCAGTCATACTTGTGGTAGTAGAGAAGAATCATGTGCATGCAGAGGCAGTGCATGACGTCAACTGTGTTTCGGCTTCATAATAGTTTGGTAAGGCGGAAGGCTTAGGTCAATGTGAGCAAACGAAAGAGGAGGAGAAGGGTTGGAGATGTACTATTCGGTGGAGGTCATTGTAGCTCCCTACTCTGAGGGGTTTGGGGCGATTGTTAACGAAGATATCGATGAGATAATTGAAAGCCTTCTAGATGAGGCTGTGGAGACAAGGTGTTGCTCAAACACTACAATGGATGGCAGAAAAGAAGAGGATGGAGAACAACCAACGTTCCTCCTCGAAGTGTGTATACCACAGCCAAAGCTAGTCTGGATGAGTGCATGACAATTGATTCAAACTTTTGGCACATCAGATCCTACTCTTTAGAATATTTAGAATTAGATGTTAAATCTCGACGATGAAGAGCATACTCTCCCGCTTAATATGTTGGAGGACAACACCATCCTCAATATAGCATCTTCTCTCCGTTTCTTGTTGGCAAATGATATGGAGGGTACACAGTCTCTACTCGTTCAAATTTGGGACTTGGAAAAGTCGAGGGTTCCAAAATCGTGAGACTTAGTGGCCATTTTTTCTTGGCTTAGGATTTCGGGATAATCTTGTTTGTTTGTTGGGGTTCCTTTTGGTTGTGATGATGCTTATTATATACCCATTACTTATAACTTCTTTTTCTGAAACTTAATAGTTAGGTTAGGATCAAGGCCAAACCCCTCCGTCACGATCAGAGGGAATTATTGAAAAAAATAAATCCCATGGTGAATTTTTTATTTAAAAGAGGTGCATCATCTTAATATTGTCTCCTTGTCCAGTTATCCATAACTACAATTAGAGTTATCACAAACTCCTTAGCTACAAATTTAATTAGAGTAGGAAGCCAACAAATACCATATAAGAAAACATACGAGAAATGTTTCTAACTTTATTCATCATTAATTAAACTGAATAATGATGGAGCATTCATTAATACTCATTAAATAGGTAGCAAACTCATAAAATTGAAACTTTAATACAATTAGGGGAAGAAATCCTAATAGGAACCATAACACTCTAAACAATTATAAACTTGTCATTACGTTCTTATTTTGCTAAACAATTTGAGCAACGAAAACTATAGTACTAAAATAAACTACAAAATTACCTCAGGGGTATTTAATGTAATCTCTACTAATACTTTATTAAGGAATGAATAAATCGAGTCATGAATCTTTTTTCAAAAAAAAAACCACAAAATAAAATAAATTCGATTCATGTTCCGAACATAGTGCAAATAAATCAACTCTGATAAACTTCCATGCACAAATCCAGCTCGACATTGAGGCCTTCAAAACACAAAACAAGCATTTGTACTCAACTTGATCCATGTGTTATTGGCATCTTCACGTCCTTCTCTTTCAAGAGAGAAATCATAAATTAGAGCCCATGCATTAATATTGCTCAAAAATAGAAGAAGAGAGTTCAAATTTCCTCTAGTCAGTCGGCCAGGTCGGTGGGCCCGGCATGCATCATAGCCGCACGCAGTAGCCTGCAACTCGGGCGAGTTGGGGGTCAACCCAAGTACTAAAGTCCTCAACCCTAAACCAACCCAACCCATCCTCCAACCCGAGAAGGCCGAGATGCCCAACCTAGGACCAACCCAAGCAAAAATTTCTATGCTCAGGTTGGGCTCGGGTTAGACCAAGATTCTAGGATTGGTCGGGTTGTGTGAGTTCAGGTATACTTATTTCCAATCATTATTTGAAATTTTGACCTTTGAGGATCAAAACTGAAAAGAGCTTATACTTGTTAACACTACCATACAACTTTTGTTGCATTTATATCCATGCAATTTACTAGATCATCAGGTAATGCCTTTATATGATAATCAAGAAGCATACAAAAAATATGGTAGTTGGTGAAACGGATGCCTATGATTGCAACCGCTTAACATATGAGCACTAGGGGTGTCTGTGGTTGTTACTTGTATATCATAGACTCACAGATATACATGAGTGCTTGGGTTCTGGTTGGGTCGGGTTACCGACCCCTCAACCCGAGTTCTATCCAAATTCAACTTAGGTTGTATTTTTTCAACCCTAACACAACCCAATCTTCAAATACATCAACCCAAACTTGTCCAAAACTTAGGTTGGGCTCGGGTTGGGTCGGGTCCAACCCACCCAAGTTGCATCCCTAACACGTGGTAAGCCAGAGTGCGATTCCCTTTTTGGTTGCCAACCATCATGCTCTGTGATGTGCATTGGGCCCACCGACTGGAGGAGATTTGAACTAAAAAAGAGAGTGATCCCATGAATATTGATCAAACAAGCCATAACTAAGACATAATAGAAAAAGAGTTTGGATGTAAATCGGATCCAAGTCACTTTGGAGGTTCTATTCGATTACGTCCCCCCTATTATGGCATGAACAAAGTCACTTTGGGTGTGGACAAATAATCTACAAGTAGTAAGGTGGCACACCACAGCCATCAGTTCGGGCTGAGTGTCATTCACCTGTCAGGTTACCAACAATCGAACGGTTGCAATACACCACCTTAGGTATGGGACGTGTTATTGGATCATTTCTCATAGTCTTTTTGTTTATCTAATAATATGAAAAGGTTTGATCGGTATTTAAAGACGGTGTTCCTAATTTTGAATAAAAACAGTTGCATCCGAATGGAAACACCAAAAGAGTTGAAACAAATACTTTTGCTTAGGTTCCTATTCCAACATTTTTTTAAGGAGAAATTAGTGACCAGTCTTTATAACAAGTTCTATTTAAAGTTAAGGACGGCTAATGTTTGCCATTCACGTTAAGTCCCTCTGGACCGTTCCTACTATGCACGAAAGAATACTTTTACACAAATGCATGATTGGTCTTGTTTCTTGTATGGGGACCTGATGTGAAATGGGACTGATCACTAAGCAGTGGCGGAACCAAATGGAGACTGAGCCCCCCACCCCCGATTTGGCAAAATTCTTAAAGAGCCCCTTTAAGGTTTTGTAAATTATTTTAAAAAGTTTATACAAGGCCCCCCAAAAATTTAAATTTTGGAGTTTCTGGATCCGCCACTGTCACTAAGTCCCCTTTTCTTTTAATCTTGCTTACAAATTAACGCACAGAATCCTCGTGACGTATGTCTTATCCTGCTTTATAGTCTCAGACATACTGTTTCAAACTCACTTAAACTCTTAGGTCAAGTTTTTATTCGATCAAAGTAAGGCTTAGTGTAATAACTCCCCATCAAATTTTACTTTTCTTTGTTGGTATTCACATTTTAAAAAAAATCCATAACAATTACTAGTCATTTAGTAGTAATTGTTTTAACAGAAATTTTTTAGAAACGGAATAAAAGATATTAATATTTTAATAAACGGAACTAAAGTTTATTATTTGCCAAAAACGGACTATTACGCCATCTCAAATGGCGTAAAGTCGTAAAACTTTTGAGTTTTCCACAAATGCCGATAATGCCCTCCCTATTACGCCATCTCAAATGGCGTATAGTCTTTATGCCATTTGAGATGGCGTAATTTTTTTTTTTTAATTTATTTTTATTCAATCTCTCGTGTCTTATGATTTTTTTTTCCATTATTCTATCATCTAACGGCTATTTTTTTTATTCTCCTCTAACGGCTATTTTTTTTATTCTCTAACGGCTATTTTTTTAACCGTTGTCTACTAAACTATTTTTTTTTTATTCTCATCTTCCTAACGGCTATTTCTTTCTCTCCTTATAAAATTTATGGCTCACTTCTCGCTCTCCTCATCTTTCTGCTCACTCCCTCATTCTCTCATCATCACTTTCTGCTCACTCCCTCATTCTCTCATCATCTCTTTCTTCACCTCTCTGCTCTTTCTCCCTGAACTCTCAAACTCTCCCCCTCTGCACTCAATTTTACATTCTTTTATTTATATTAGATGACGACAATGATTCCAATAATTTATCGCTACGGAGGTCGGTGCGAGATTGATAGCTACGTTGGAGGAAATACAAGGGTCGTTTTTATTCAACTGGGTTCGACATTAGTACAAGTGCAACACGAGATAGTGACTCGTTGCAACCTTCCTCCCGGTTTCGTACTAAGGTCAGCTTGTATAGTTAATCAATCACAGTCATATCTAATTGAAATTTATGATAATGCTAATTGGGAATGAATATTACAAGATAACATTTCTTGTGGTACTAGGCTAACTATATTTATAGATTATCCCCCAAGTAGCAATGTAAATATTAATTATCAATCATATTATGTTAATGCTAATGACCCTAGTTCATCGGCACCACCAACAAATGACCATGATATGCTTGATAATATTAGTCAACCCTTATCTATTATACCGGTACCGACACTAATACCGGTATCAACACTAGTATCAGCTCTAGCACCGATTACCTCTGATAGTGATGTGGATTTAGAGATTAGTGAGTCTAGTTCATCATCTTCGGATGATAACGAGATTTACATTGGTAAAACCTATTCATCGGCAAAATTATTTAGAAAAGCCATGCTTGATATTGCAATTAAAATTTTTTTTACTTTAGCATATGATTGCAATAATAAAAGTAGAATTGCGGTAAAATGTGATATGCCAGAATGTACATGGCGAATTTATGCAAAAAAAACTTGTGATGGTGATACCTTTGGCATTGTGACATATAATTTGACTCATACATGTACAGGTAAGATTGTGCCAAGAAATCATCCTCAAGCTACTTCTGAATGGATTAAATCTATGATTGTAACTCGTTTAGCAAATAATCCGAACTATCCTCCATCTTCTATAATAAAAGATATGCTTCATGATTATGGTGTATCTGTATCTTATAATAAAGCTTGGAAAGCTAAGAAAAAAGTTAATATAGAAATCCATGGTTGTGATGTAGAATCATATATGAATCTAGACCATTATTGTTTAACTATTTTTGAAACAAATCCTGGTAGTTTTGCTATAATTAAAACTAATGATAATAATAGTTTTCAAAGAGTTTTTATTGCTTTTAATTCTTGTATAACTGGTTTTAAAAATGGATGTTTGCCGATTATAGCTATAGATGGTACATTTTTAAAAGGAAAATACTAAGGTATAATGCTTACTGCTATTTCCCATGATCCTAACGGTGGGATGTTTCCAATAGCATATTCAGTTGTCGAGGCTGAAGATAAGCATACTTGGATTTGGTTTTTAGAGTGTCTTATGATTGCATTAAATCCATATGATTTTTCAAAACTATCATTTATTTCTGATAAACAAAAGGATTTATTTATGCCGTTAGTATAATTTTTTCTCAATCTCATCATTTCTTTTGCATACAACATTTTAAAGCAAATCTTAAAAATAAATTTCGAAAAAAACTTTTATGTGATTTATTAAGAAAGGCAGCTAAGAAATATAATATTACCGAATATAATGCAGTGCTTCAACAAATTGAGACTGAAGATAAGGAATCTTATGATTGGATTATATCAGGTGACCCGACACACAATGCACATCATTGGTTAACAGCTTACTCACCCGTACCACGGTATAGGATATTGATATCTAATATAGCCGAGTCTTTTAATTCAGCAATTAGACATTTACGAGAGAAACCAATAACAGGACTTTTAGATGGAATTAGGTGTAAATTAATAAAATTATATTGTAAACGTAGAGAGGCTTGTCAATTATGGAAAGGTCAACTTGTACCTAAAGCGAAAAAAAAACTTAAAAAATGAATTGATAAAGCAATATATTTAGATATTTTACATGTCAATGAGATGCAATTTGAAATAATTGATAATGCAAAATCTAGACGTGAAATCATTGACCTAGCAGAAAATACTTGTACATGCGGAAAATGGAAGCACACACTTATTCCATGTCAGCATGCAATATGTGCATGCAACTTTAAGAGATGGAATATTTATGATTTGTGTCCAATAGAACTATATGTGGAAACATATAAACAGGTTTATGCTACTTCTATGGAAGGGTTACCAAATCCGTATGAGCTCCATAATCCGTCACAAAGACAAAATCCTATCTTACCACCAAACACTAGACGTCGTCCTGGTCGTCCCAAAATTAGAAGACAAAATACAGATGTTAGGGAAGTGCGACCTTTTCGTTGTAGTCGTTGCCACCAAATCGGTCATAGTCGAACAACTTGTAGGAATCCCATAGGACCCGATTCCACGTCTTGATTTTGTAAAATCAATTATTTGAAATTGTATCTCATTGACATGTAAAATATCTATATATTTTGCTTTTGGTACAAGTTAACCTTCCCATAATTAACTAGTCCCTCTACGTTTACAATGTAATTTTATTAATTTACACCTAATTTAGGGTTTTAGGGTTAGGGTTTAGGGTTTAGGGTTTTAAGGTTTAGGATTTAGGGTTTAGGTTTTAGGGTTTAGGATTTAGGGTTTAGGGTTTAGGGTTTTAGGGTTTAGGATTTAGGGTTTAGGGTTTAGGTATTAGGGTTTAGGGTTTAGGTTTAGGGTTAGGGTTTTAGGGTTTTAGGGTTTAGGGTTTAGGTATTAGGGTTTAGGGTTTAGGTTTTAGGGTTAGGGTTTAGGGTTAGGGTTTAGGATTTAGGGTTTAGGGTTTTAGGGTTAGGGTTTAGGGTTTTAGGGGGTTTAGGATTTAGGGTTTTAGGGTTTAGGTATTAGGGTTTAGGGTTTAGGGTTAGGGTTTAGGTATTAGGGTTTAGGGTTTAGGTTTAGGGTTTAGGTATTAGGGTTTAGGGTATAGGTACTAGGGTTTAGGGTTAGGGTTTAGGTATTAGGGTTTAGGGTTTAGGTTTAGGTATTAGGGTTAGGGTTAGGGTTAGGGTTAGGGTTTAGGGTTAGGGTTTAGGGTTTGGGCATGGGTTTAGGTTTAGGGTTTTAGGGTTTTAGGGTTTAGGGTTTAGGGTTTAGGTATTAGGGTTTAGGGTTAGGGTTAGGGTTTAGGGTTTAGGATTTAGTGTTTTAGGGTTAGGGTTCAGTGTTTAGGATTTTAGGGTTAGGGTTTAGGGTTTTAGGGGGTTTAGGATTTAGGGTTTTAGGGTTTTAGGGTTAGGGTTTAGGGTTTTAGCGTTTAGGATTTAGGGTTTTAGGGTTTAGGATTTAGGGTTTAGGGTTTAGGATTTAGGGTTAGGGTTTAGGTATTAGGGTCTAGGGTTTAGGGTTTAGGTATTAGGGTTTAGGGTTTAGGTTTAGGGTTTATGTTTTAGGGTTAGGGTTTAGGATTTAGGGTTTAGGGTTAGGGTTTAGGATTTAGGGTTTAGGGTTTTAGGGTTAGGGTTTAGGGTTTTAGGGGGTTTAGGATTTAGGGTTTTAGGGTTTAGGATTTTAGGGTTAGGGTTTTAGGGTTTAGGATTTTAGGGTTAGGGTTAGGGTTTTAGGGTTAGGGTTTAGGATTAGGGTTTAGGGTTAGGGTTTAGGGTTTAGGGTTTAGGGTTAGGGTTTAGGTATTAGGGTTTAGGGTTTAGGTTTTAGGGTTAGGGTTTAGGATTTAGGGTTAGGGTTTAGGGTTTTAGGGTTAGGGTTAGGGTTTAGGGTTTTAGGGTTTAGGGTTAGGGTTAGGGTTTAGGGTTAGGGTTTAGGGTTTAGGGTTTAGGGTTAGGGTTTAGGGTTGGGGTTAGGGTTTAGGGTTTTAGGGTTAGGATTTAGGTATAGGGTTTAGGGTTTTAGGTTTTAGGTTTAGGGTTAGGGTTAGGGTTTAGGGTTTAGGGTTAGGGTTAGGGTTAGGGTTTAGGGTTTTAGGGTTAGGATTTAGGTATAGGGTTTAGGGTTAAGGTTTAGGGTTTTAGGGTTTAGGGTTAGGGTTAGGGTTAGGGTTTAGGGTTTTAGGGTTAGGATTTAGGTATAGGGTTTAGGGTTAGGGTTTAGGTTTAGGGTTAGGGTTAGGGTTTAGGGTTAGGGTTAGGGTTAGGGTTATGGTTAGGGTTAGGGTTTAGGGTTAGGATTTAGGTATAGGGTTTAGGTTTAGGGTTTTAGGGTTCAGGTTTAGGGTTTAGGGTTAGGGTTAGGGTTTTAGGGTTAGGGTTTAGGGTTTAGGGTTAGGGTTAGGTTTAGGGTTTAGGGTTTTAGAGTCAGGGTTTTAGGGTTAGGGTTTAGGGTTTAGGGTTAGGGTTTAGGGTTTTAGGGTTAGGATTTAGGTATAGGGTTTAGGGTTAGGGTTTTAGGGTTTAGGGTTAGGGTTAGGGTTAGGGTTAGGGTTTAGGGTTTGGGTTTAGGTTTTTAGGGTTTAGGTTTAGGGTTAGGGTTAGGGTTTAGGGTTTGGGTTTAGGTTTTTAGGGTTTAGGTTTAGGGTTTAGGGTTAGGGTTTGGGTTTTAGGGTTAGGGTTTAGGGTTTAGGGTTTTAGAGTCAAGGTTTTAGGGTTAGGGTTTAGGGTTAGGGTTAGGGTTTAGGGTTTTCGGGTTAGGATTTAGGTATAGGGTTTAGGGTTAGGGTTAGGGTTAGGGTTTAGGGTTAGGGTTAGGGTTTAGGGTTTTAGGGTTAGGATTTAGGTATAGGGTTTAGGGTTTAGGGTTAGGGTTTTAGGGTTTAGGGTTAGGGTTTAGGGTTTTAGGGTTAGGATTTAGGTATAGGGTTTAGGGTTAGGGTTTAGGGTTTTAGGGTTTAGGGTTAGGATTAGGGTTTAGGGTTAGGGTTAGGGTTAGGGTTTAGGGTTTTAGGGTTAGGATTTAGGGTTAGGGTTTAGGGTTTAGGGTTAGGGTTAGGGTTAGGGTTTAGGGTTTTAGGGTTAGGATTTAAGTATAGGGTTTAGGGTTAGGGTTTAGGGTTAGGGTTAGGGTTTAGGGTTTTAGGGTTTAGGGTTTAGGGTTTTAGGGTTAGGGTTTAGGGTTAGGGTTAGGGTTTAGGGTTTAGGTTTTAGGGTTTAGGTTTTAGAGTCAGGGTTTAGCGATGAGTTCATATCTCTCTCTCTTTCTCTCACTTTCGCTCTCACGGGGGGTAGCGATGAGTTCCTATCTCTCTCTTTATCACTCTCAAGATACAAAAACAATCATAACTAGTAATGTATGCGAGGGAGAAAAGGTACAAAAACAATCATGATTACTAATGCTGACATCCTGGCGTATCATGAGTACAATCCCCAGATACAACCCTAGCATAGTGCCCAGCAACGTGCCTCTTCCTTGGAGGCAAAGAAACCTGCTCGACGACAGTAACTGCCTGCGGGGTCTGGAGTGGACTGGCAGTAGCTGCCTGCGAGGATCCCTGGCCGTCTAAAGTAGCTGTCTGTGAAGATACCTGGCCAGGGTCTAAAGTAGCTACCTACGAGGACCCCTGGCCTGGCTCAAAGCTGGTCGACAACTGGTATAATGGTGAGAGCCCCTGACTGGACAAAACTTGCGAGCAGTAATCGTACTCAATCATATCTAGAATATCCACCCCTGCCTCCACCTCTCCCTCCTCCTGTGCCCCACCTCCCTCCTCCTGTACCCCACCTCCCTCCTCCTGTACCCCACCTCCCTCCTCCTGTACCTCTCCCTCCTGTGCACTAACTCGGCCTCTCGCTCGACCTCTACCTCGGCCACCTACTCGACCTCGGCCTCTCGCTTGGCCTCTACCTCGGCCACCACGCCCC
Organism: Chamaelirium japonicum; assembly: GCA_947650365.1. Classification (NCBI taxonomy): domain Eukaryota; kingdom Viridiplantae; phylum Streptophyta; class Magnoliopsida; order Liliales; family Melanthiaceae; genus Chamaelirium; species Chamaelirium japonicum. The sequence goes on along the minus strand of OX393556.1, from coordinate 40,285,485 downwards.
GTGCGGTATGGTACTGAAGGTTGTCCCTCAACAGGTGCATAGAGTAACCGAAGATATGGAGCAGACCTCAGCAACTCAATGACACCTCTCACAGTATCCTCAGTATACAAAGGACCAGCAGCCTCTAGATCGTCAGCCTATAATATAAAATTTATTTATACAATTTTATAATTATATATTAAAGAGCACTTATGATAAATTTACTTTATGTAAATATTAAACTTACCGCCTGAAAACATTTGAGGGTGTACTGGTGAAAAAACTGGTCCCCGTATCCTTGGGGGAGAAAACGTGGTTCCAAGTAGCGCGTCCGTGGATTGTAGATCCGCGGAATACCAAATCACTGACGGTACTCTAGTATCGGACACCCTCTGAAACATATACGAAATACACATATAAGCACATACTAAGAATTTAACTCTGTACGCAATAAACATAACCACATATTAAATTAATAATATGTTACCGTGAGAGTCCAAGCAGAGAAACGGGGCTAACTCAACTCTGTAGGCAACCAACCGCTGCTCCCACGCCTGGACACCTCAGTGGGCCGAACACCTCACACCCGAACACCTCAGTGGGCCGAACACCTCACACCCGAACACCTCAGTGGGCCAAACAACCGAACACCTCAGCCCCTGTACACATTGCCCTCACAGTCCCAGTGGCCTGATGCCCTCACCTGAACAGGCCTGTGGCCTGATGCCCTCACCCGAACACCCCCCAGAGAGACCAGAAGGAGAGGAAAGGGAGAGGAGAGGAGAGAGACTGTTTTACGCCAAGTGAGAGCAAATGGCATAAAGGAGGGGATATATACTGTGGGGATTTACGCCAACTGAAATGGCGTAATAGAGGGCATTATCAGCATAGTTGTCGGCATAGTTCTTTACGCCAACTGAGATGGCGTAAAAGAGGGCATTATCGGCATAGTTGTCGGCATAGTTCTTTACGCCAACTGAGATGGCGTAAAAGAGGGCATTATCGACATTTGTGAAAAACTCAAAAGTTTTACGCCATCTCAAATGGCGTAAAGACTTGGTTCCGTTTTTGAGATGGCATAATAGTCCGTTTTTGACAAATAATAAACTTTAGTTCCGTTTATTAAAATATTAATATCGTTCATTCCGTTTCTCAAAAATTTCTGTTGTTTTTAGTACTTGGGCTTTTTTCTCTTCCTGCTTTTCCTTTCAAACCCCCTCTCTCTCTCTCTCTCTCTCTCTCTCTCTCTCTCTCTCTCTCTCTCTCTCTCTCTCTCTCTCTCTCTCTCTCTCTCTCTCTCTCTCTGTGTGTGTGTGTGTGTGTGTGTGTGTGTGTGTGGAGATTCATGCCATGTACGTCGACTAGAGTTGCACCTTCTATATTTTTTTTGAGAAATCTCTCTTGTGTGGAGGAGGGGTTTGGCATGGACCCCTACCTGTTTATTGGGTGAACTAAATGCTAAATAGTTGCACCATCTATGACCCCACCTTCGCCATCACATAATAGAACTGCGACGCCCCCACGGGCTTGACGATCCCGATCATGTACGCCGACTCGAGTTGCACTCTCTACGACCCCCTCTGGGACGCCATGCATGCACCAACCCCCACCGACACCATGCACCATCCCCCCCACCGTTTTCGACGTCAACTTCGACGGCAACGACCCGTCAACTTCAACAGCAATGACCGTGCGAGTGGGTCGGCCACAGCACGATGCACGTGTGGACCGGAGACCAGATCCAGAAGAACAAGGAGAACATGTGCCCTTTCTGCTCAGCCGACCAGGACCCATTCTGCTTGCACGTACCACAATAACATGTTTTGCTTTACTGGTGAAAACGAACATGTTTCTATAAAACGAAATAAAATTACAATTTACTTTATTTCTTAATACAAACAACTATATAAGATCAGGTGATCATAGTTGAAGTTACTGTTATTGTTACATCACTTTATTGATTTATTTTACTAGATCTTACTTGTTTTGAATACGGTACGTCATGCCCTATGATCAACACTAGACTTGATCGAGCACCAGCCATGACTGCAAGAGAGATTTACGAGGCAACCGGTTGAGCCTGGCGTGGTTGAAATATTGTTCAATTAAGCTTGACTTGGCTTTGTAATCAAATTGAGCTGAGCTTTGATCTGGTTGAGCTTGGCTTGGTTTTTTTTTTTTGGAGAATCCCTGAGAGAGAGGGGGGGTTTGGTAATGACCACAACCTGCCGATTAGAGAAGAAAGGGCGATACAAGAATACCGATCGATCGATCGGTAGAAAAAGCTAGAGGAAAAGCATAAAAAAAAAAGATGAAAAAACCGATCGATCTCCCCCCTCCCCGAACAAGCGGCTTCCAATTGATCACAAACCTCCCGATCTTACACAGCACCATCTCCCAGTTGTCCTCCTTCCCAGTGAAAATCCTCTTGTTCCTCTCTAGCCAGATCGACCAAATGACCGCCGCCAAGAGCAGGTCCAGGCCTCTCTATTCTTTTTCTTGATATGCTGCTTCCGCCAAGATGACCAAAGAGATCAGTAGCGTGATCGAGTTAGAGCTTCTCTCTCTAGAACGGCAGAGCTTCTCTCTCTAGAACCTTGGTGGTGGTGGTGGTTGCCATGGGGGATCCCCTCTTGGGGGACTCCTCTCCTCTTAGTCCTCGTGATGGGGATCAAGATCAAGAGAATGTCGTAGAGGAGGCTTGGCTGATGGATCAGGCTGCGTTCCGTCCTCCTCGAGCTCCCAGATTGGAGGATTTCATCTTAGTAGGTAGTAATCCGTTTGCCCAGAGGCGATGAAGAGGTTCGCGCTCATCTTCTCCCTCTTCAGTTCGGGGTCGCAGGGAAGCTGGACCTGGCCTTGGTGGAACGGGCTCCAGACCTTCGGGTGATGCTGGTTCGGGGTCCCATTTTGTTGATGACAGTGGGTCAGGATTTTCTGTTGGCAATGATGATTTGAGGCCTAAGTCTGTTGGCAATGGTGATTCGGGATCCAGCTTTGTTGGGCATGGAGCAGCAGGTTTCAGATCTGGAGCTGATGGGTCGGCTACTAGTTCTGTCCCTATAGAACGGGCTGCAGTTCTATCGGATTTCAGAGATGGGTGTGTTGCAGTTGGTGCTTTATCTGAGGTGGGCCCGAGTCATATTGGGGGTGATTTGGATGATTTCCCGGCCTTGCAATACTCTCTTCACAGCCCTCGTTCCATGGAGTCTGCAGGGAAGGGTAATGGAAGCAACAAGTTTGCAGTACCACTTGATGCTGATAAGGTGTTTGATGGAATGCCTAGCCTTCGTAACACTGCAGTTGCTGGAGGTGCAGGCATTCGTAACACTGCAGTTGCTGGAGGTGCAGGCCTTCGTAACACTGCAGTTGCTGGTGGTGGCAACGAGGGTAGTGCGGGAATGCCTGTTCAAATTCCTGATGCTCACCAAAAGCGGTCTATATTTGCAGGCGGGTCTGCTTCAGATCCTGCCAGTGTTACAGTGAGCCCAGGTGCACGCCAGGTGTGTGATGTTATGTCTGATAGAAGACAACATGCAGGAAATGGGTTGAGGGCTGTGGGCAATGCCTGGGGTGTTCCCTTGAACTCTTTTGCTTTGTCTTCTGACGAATGCAAGCTCAAGTACATTGAACCGACAGTGATAGATGGCAAGAAAATAGTGATCTGCTCACAGGCAGGGTTTTAAATCTCGGCCGATACCGGTACGTACCGGTTTTGGCCGGTTCGAGACCGGTACTGCATCCGATCCCGATACCTGGCCCGTATCGGCCGGTACGGACCGGTACTGACAGGTTAATTTTTTTTTTTTTGGGTTTTTTGGGTTTTTTTCAGATTTTTTTTCTTAATCGGTATCGGTCCGTACCGGCCGGTACCGGTACGTACCGGCCGATACATACCGGTTCGGGGCTGACCGATACCGTGATTTTAAACCTTGCTCACAGGTAGAAATTGCAAAACCAGAAAGTTATAGGGCTAATTCGCTAGTGGGATTTGTTTTGGGGAAAAGGCCTTTTTTTCCCCATCTTAAAGCCACAGTGATGAGGCTTTGGCAGCCGAAGGGGGGAATGGAGATGTTTTCCCGAGAGAATGGGATTTTTCTATTTAGGTTCGCGGAAGTGGAAGACTATGTTAGAATTTTAGCAGGAGGGCCATGGCATTTTCAAGGACGACCTTTGGTCCTTAAAAAGTGGACGAGTGATACCCAATATGATAGGGAAATGCTTTCTCGCATCCCTATTTGGGTCAGATTTTCGAATCTTCCGGACAAATTATGGTCTTTTGATGCGCTCAGTAGGATGGGGAGTGTGTTGGGCACCCCATTGGGAATGGATGCTCCCACGGCTGCAGCAGTAGCTCATAAAGGAGGGGAAAGGATGAACTATGTAAGAATTTGTGTAGAAATCAATGTTGACGATGCACTCCGGAATGAAGTGGAGGCTCACAACGATGTAGGTACCGTTTTACCCATGCAAGCCGTAACTTATGATTGGAAGCCTATTCGGTGTAGAGCTTGCCAGTCATTTGATCATAATGAGAAGGCCAGTGTGGCACACCCAAAGATTTTGGAGAATTGGAAGAATTTTTTGGGACCAGTGACTAAGCTTGCAGAGAAGAGATGGGCGCCGAAAGATAAAGCTGTTCTTGTGGATGGGGACACTTTGCTCAATACTAATGTTGAGTCATCTGATGTCAATCAATGGATTAACGTGGCATCCAAGAAACGTGGAACAACTTTTGTTCCTAATCAAGGTGTTAGTCAAGGTAGTGGATCCCGGTTCGCAGTTTTGGTGACTCAAGGGGAAGATGATAGTGTTGTTGAGCCCATAGTTGCGACTGCTAATGCTTCGAAGGAAGGGGGAAGTTCTGATGTTTTGCCGGTGGTGGATGGTGGTTGTGTAGTGGTTGATGCTGTTTGCGCGGCATTGGCTGATGTTACGCAGGTTGTTTGTGCTGAACAAGACTGTGCTGATGCTGGTTCTGGCTCAGCAATTGGTGATGTTACGATGCCTACTGATTCAGAGGTTGTTACGCAAGTTGAGGCTGGTGCTAAGCGTCAAAATGATGCTGCTGATGGTGATGTTACGCGAGCTGCTGGAGCAGAGGGAGTTACGCAGGCAGAGGCTGCTGATGTGCGAGAGGGGGATGCTGTTACACTACGAGATGTTACGCAAACTAGTGATGTGATATTGTTAGAGGATGCTGTTACGCAAGGTGAGGCTGATGCTGAGCGTCAAAAGGATACTGTTACGCAAGCAGTTAGCGCTGTTAGTGAGGGGGCTAATGCAATTGCCCTTGGACTCGCTAGTGGTAGTGGGGTCTCTGCAGGAGGTACTATTAAGCATACTGGAGCCCAAGAGAAGGAAGTCCTAGTCTTTCTATTCCTTCTCTTACACGAGCTTATCGAAAGAATTTGGCTCGGAGTGCAGCGGGGTTATCTGGTGAGCAGGAGTCGGTTGTTTTGCCAGATTTTGGTGTTGATGTTGGGGCAGTTCCAGATCGAGCGGAGGAATCAAACAATGGTCCTCCGGATCAGATCGTGAGGTTGCCCCCCCATCTAGCCAATCGCCCTTCTATTCTTACCGTGCCGAATCCAGCGCTTGCATCTTCGTCTCGAGCCAAAGACTCCTGGCCTAAGGGTCAGTCTGATAGGGTGACGAGGAGCAGGGGGACTAGTTAGTGAGGTCAGGAGTCTGACTCATTGTGTTATTGTGATAGTCTGTTGGTTGGTTTGTGTCTTCCTCCCGACTGCGGGGTACTATGCTTGCTCCCAGTGCGTTGAGCTAGGGTTTTGTTGTTGTTGAGACCCTATTTGGTCGCGTGGTCTGCTTACTCATCCAGAGTTAAGCCGAGTCCTGTATCTGCTGTGGGTGCAAAAATTGTACCGGACCAGATCAGAGCAGCATGGGCCCGCGCAACGGCCCAAATGGGTAAGCCCGCCTGGGCTCACATGGGCCCACTCTACGAGGCTCGCAGATCAAGCCCTACCCCTTATTGGGCCAGAACAATGGCCCAATAAGGGCCCAGCAAGGAGGCCCAGAACCAGTGCCACGTCATCAGCGCCACGTCATCACTGCCATATCGGGCACATGCCTACGCTATAAAAGAACCCCCAAGGCATCCAGGAGAGGGGTTGGCCATTCGATCAGAGGAAGAGAGGATTCAAAGCCAGAGCTTACTTCTCTCCTTCGAGTTTTCTTTTCTTGTTGCTCCGTGCAACCCCCACTGTAAAAAGCTTCTCTCGGCCTGTCGAGAGAACGCTTCCAACCTTTATATTCAAATTATAGTGAAGATCAGGTGGCACCTCTCGCCCGGAGACGTAGGTCGTAAGGCCGAACTCCGTCATCAATCATTGTGTCATCGCTCTTTACTCTCTCTATCTATTCTCACATCTCTCTAACTCTACAAACAATCCAACTCAATCAAGGCTGTGGGGGCGGGATTCTCGATCAAGGCGGCTCGGAAATTTCCCCCCACAATCTTTGGCGCCGTCTGTGGGATATCGTTAGAGGTCTTACCCACACCTCTACCGACTCCTATTCAACTTGAGGTGACGAGCCACAAGTCCTCATCCAAATCAACATCAACGCCTTCATCACGCCGACATCAGCACGCTCGATGGTGAAGGCCAGCACCAACCTATCAAAGACGGGTGCTGAACGAACAAATGATATGCTGATCGAAGAAGAACAAGAAGTCTCGGTTGCAACCAACCGAAGAAATGTTCAGGAGCGGCTGGGGCCGCAAAGCAGCCATCCAGAAGGGCACAACAATCGGCGAGACCCGTTATCCCCGAGGCGTCGATCTGGCAAAGAGCACGCCATCCAAGGGGGCAACGGTCCAGTTACATACCAAATTTCGACTGTTGATTTTCAGCTGCTGAACCTCCTCAAGAGGAATACAGCCCTCGAGCAAGAGAGGGATTCCCTAAAGAAGGCGGCTGAAAGAGCGGGGGTTGTGGCCCACAACTCTCTAGCTACTGATGAAGACCAACCAAGGACTCGCCCAGCCGTGAGTCATCATCTTGAAGAACCACATGTGCCGCGTATCGAGATGCGTCAGGTATCCACACAAGCACCAAGGCAAACGGTGTGGGATCGCCTCGACGTCAACGGTGCGCCCAACTATCGCGAAGAAGGATCACCTCAGTCAACAGGGTCCACTAGACATTTTATCCCTTCGCACACGAAAGCAACAGATGCCCGCGAGCTGCTCAACCGACTAAGGCATACTGCCGATGTGGGACACCGCCATCAAGACCGTAGACAGCTAATCACCTCGGTGGGGCCACTGCATCCCCATTTTCTAGTAACCCCATTTCCTATGGGTTGGCGAACACCGAGCTTGCCAAAGTTTAACTGCATCAAGGGAGACCCTGCTCTCCATATCCTAGCCTACAAGTAGGCCCTAACGCCGTATGAGTATGAGAATCATATCCTTTGTCGTATGTTCGCGGGAAGTCTCGAGGGACCTGCCCTCGACTGGTACCACACGCTGCCTACCGGTACGGTGGCCACATTCAAAGAGTTGGCTAAACTTTTCATGGACCATTATCGGCTAAACTTAAAGCCGGAAAAGAAGCTGGATACACTCTACCGGCTAAAGATGGGCTCCGATGAGTCTCTAAGGAGCTTCACGATGAGGTTTCGTAATGAGCACTCTGAGCTCATCGGTCGGTCCCAGAATGAGGAGGCCATCATGCTGGCATTCCAGAATGCTATCCGGCCAGAGCTCCACGTCTACACCGACTTCATCCGGTACCCTCCCAGTACCTTAGAGGCAATGTTCAAGCACGTACAGCGGGAGATAGAGGTGGAAGACAATCAGCAGGCCAGAAGACTACGCGAGCCCCGCGAGTCTCGTGACTCCCGACATAAGAAGGATGATGAAGCCCCGAATGAAGCACACTACAAGAAGTCTGCCCATGCTGCGTCCGACCAAAAGTCTCCTGGCAACCCAGGTCAACCAAAGACCCTCGATTCTGCCCATTCAAGTCGGAAGCTCGAAGGCAATTCGGCTACGCCCTCTCGAGGCTAAAGTCCGATAAAAAGGCTCCTGGCAACCCAGGTCAACCAAAGACCTTCGATTCCGCCCGTTCAAGTCGGAAGCTCGAAGGCAATTCGGCCACGCCCTTTCAAGGCTAAAGTCTGATAAAAAGGCTCCTGGCAACCCAGGTCAACCAAAGACCTTCGATTCTGCCCGTTCAAGTCGGAAGCTCGAAGGCAATTCGGCCATGCCCTTTCAAGGCAAAAGTCCGATAAAAAGGCTCCTGGCAACCCAGGTCAATCAAAGACCTTCGATTCCGCCCATTCAAGTCGGAAGCTCGAAGGCAATCCGGCTACGCCCTCTCGAGGCTAAAGTCCGATAAAAGGCCCCTGGCAACCCAGGTCAACCAAAGACCTTCGATTCCACCCATTCAAGTCGGAAGCTCGAAGGCAATTCGGCTACGCCCTTTCAAGGCGAAAGTCAGATAAAAATGCTCCTGACAATCCAGGTCAAGCTAAACTATCAACTATACCTATCCGAGGCGAAGAGAATAAGTCCAAGGCAGACGTCGCCGCTTTGACATGCACCAAGTTCAAGGAGACATCCTTGGCACTCGAAGACAAAGTCCTAGGCGACCAACGCCTTGGCACTCTACAAGCCCAAGGCCCAGCCCTTGGCACTCGAAGACAAAGTCCGAGGCGGCCAACGCCTCGGCACTCTATAAGCCCAAGGCCCTGCCCTTGGCACTCGAAGACAAAGTCCGAGGCGATCAATGCCTCGGCACTCTACAAGCCCAAGGCCCAGCCCTTAGCACTCGAAGACAAAGTCCTAGGCGACCAACGCCTTGGCACTCGACAAGCACAAGGCCCTGCCCTTGGCACTCGAAGACAAAGTCCGAGGCGACCAACGCCTCGGCACTCTACAAGCCCAAGGCTCAGCCCTTGGCACTCGAAGACAAAGTCCGAGGCGATCAATGCCTCGGCACTCTACAAGCCCAAGGCCCAGCCCTTGGCACTCGAAGACAAAGTCCGAGGCGGCCAACGCCTCGGCACTCTATAAGCCCAAGGCCCTGCCCTTGGCACTCGAAGACAAAGTCCGAGGCGATCAATGCCTCGGCACTCTACAAGCCCAAGGCCCAGCCCTTGGCACTCGAAGACAAAGTCCGAGGCGACCAACGCCTCAGCACTCTACAAGCCCAAGGCCCAGCCCTTGGCACTCAAAGACAAAGTCCGAGGCGATCAATGCCTCGGCACTCTACAAGCCCAAGGCCCAGCCCTTGGCACTCGAAGACAAAGTCCGAGGCGACCAACGCCTCGGCACTCTACAAGCCCAAGGCCCAGCCCTTGGCACTCGAAGACAAAGTCCGAGGCGATCAATGCATCGGCACTCTACAAGCCCAAGGCCCAGCCCTTGGCACTCGAAGACAAAGTCTGAGGCGGCCAACGCCTCGGTACTCTATAAGCCCAAGGCCCTGCCCTTGGCACTCGAAGATAAAGTCTGAGGCGATCAATGCCTCCGCACTCTACAAGCCTAAGGCCCAGCCCTTGGCACTCGAAGACAAAGTCCGAGGCGACCAACGCCTCGGCACTCTACAAGCCCAAGGCCCAGCCCTTGGCACTTGAAGACAAAGCTCGAGGCGGCCAACGCCTCGGCACTCTACAAGCCCAAGGCCCAGCCCTTGGCATTCGAAGACAAAGTCCGAGGCGACCAACACCTCGACACTCTATAATCCCAAGGCCCTACCCTTGACACATAAAGATAAAGTCCGAGACATCGTCGCCGACATATTGGCATTCGATCAAAAGTCCAGGATTAGTCTTGTCAATCAGGTCCAAGCATTAGATTGTCAATGGCCATCACCTTTTCTCGACGACTAACGGTTCCAAGCCGGTCAGGGGGTGGTTGGTCTGACTCTGTCAGTGCGTGTCTCCACACTGGAGCAGTCGACGGTGGGTAACACGGGATAAAATGGTGCTTCTTTGATCCTGGCCAAGTCAACACCCTCACGTGACCGTAGTACCTGACGAATACAGTAACCAGGTGCGGTAGTACATTGGGTGAAGACTGGCTGGCCATCATGCGGCGTCATCCTAGATTATCTCTAAGAAGCCCCCTCGAATATAGCATTGTCCCTCGCCGACATCCCCACGCACCAGCGTTTTACCGAAAAAGTGTCGGTTTCAAATGGGGCTAAAATTCGAAAAATACTCTATTTTCAATACCGACACTTTTTGGCCTCTTCTAGCAGCCCCAATAATGGGGTGACGGCACATCATCAGCACACCCCTCGGTTTCATCAGAAAACCGAGAGGAGGTGTGTGTCGGCATCAACAAGCAGCCCCCCCTCGGTTTCGCACAAAAACCGAGTGGGAGGGGATGACGGCATACCATCAGCTACAACCACCCCTCGGTTTCGTCAGAAAACCGAGAGGGGGTGTGTGTCGGCATCAACAAGCAGCCCCCCATCGGTTTCGCAGAAAAACCAAGTGGGGAGGGTGCGACGGCACACCATCAGCATCAACAAGCAGCCCCCCCTCGGTTTCGTAGAAAAACCAAGTGGGGAGGGTGCGACGGCACACCATCAGCAGCCCACCCCTCGGTTTCGATAGAAAACCGAGAGGGGGGGTGCTCGGCGCCATCCAAACTTATTAGTCAATCCAATTCAAGTGGCATTCGCACGCAAGAATCAGCCAAAGACGAAGAGTTATCTTCCGTGGGGATTGGTTGAATAGCATCTCCACCTAACCTATTGAGTTGGCCGTACAAACTTCACAAGCAAAATTCCTCCTTCTTATCTGGGGGTGGACTCGTGGCAACCGCCGCGTCATCACTAGGGCCCGACTGCAGTCCCTAGTGAATACAGTAACTAGGTGCAGTTGGGTGTCGAACAGAGACGGATGAGTTACCGCGTATCGATGCCTCTTCAAGACGCGCGTAGGACACTCGGCCAACGTATTCTTTAGAGTCATCTCTTTATGAAGGTGATTACCGGAAAAGTTACTCGTCAAGGTATATGATTTTTCACGTCCACTTTGACCATTTTTTCAGCGCCTACACAACGGCACCTTATACGCATTCATCCGACGCACATATGAAAAGTTATGGCTATTGAAAGGTTTCGATGCCTTTCTCCCCGAGGACCACCATCGGAAAAGTTACACTGCAACGACGGTCACACCCACGCCCTCGACCTGGTTCGTTACGCGCCCAACTCATAGTAGGCCAAACGCCACGCATACAGGGAGGACTCAAGTCTCCCCCTCGCGCGCATGTGCTCCTGGCCACAGCGGATCGAAACGGCGACCGGGGGTCGGACAAACCCCTCGCATGACCGCTTGTCGTCGTTAGCACCAACCGACAGGGGGTTGGACAAACCCCTCGCGTGACTGCCTTGATCACGTCTACACCCAGATCTACCGGGTCCTCAAGCCGGGCGCCCTCTATATGTCGTACAAGCGGGTCACCACGCTTCCACCGCAAGGCCACCCGCCTCCACAAGGAGTGCGTCACTGACCTCATCGCCATCATCTGTGTGGACGCAGTCGTCAGCACCAAGGCACCTCCTGCTTCAACTACACCGCCTCCAGTACCCTCCACCTCATCATCATCATTGCCGGCCTCATCAAGGCTAACACAGAGAAAACACAAACCATCCTTATCCACCTTACCATGCGAGGCCCCAACCTCTTGCTGCCTAGTGCTGAAGCGAGTTGAAGAGAGCTGAAACGAGTTGAAGAATAATGGGTTCTCGACCTGGTGGTATTTCCTCTCTCGAGTTGGAAAGAATCTAAGCTGATGCGTTTGGAAAAGATCCAACCCGACGTGTTTCATTCCATGTATGGACTCCAAGGAGCAAGATGCGTACGTCTCGGCAACCCACCCCCGCACCTTCCTCCACTCGACGACAGCTCGAGATTACCAACCGTGTCCACGCGATCCTCACGGTGGCTAGTGCTCGGTCTTGTTTGGGTTGGTGTTGGTCAGGGCACAACTCTGGTTGTTGAGGTTGCACCCTCAGACGACACTTTTATTCTCAGATCTAACCAGCTCCATCTTAGGGGTGAGCACCACCTACACCCGAGGGGAGGGGGGTTGGACGAACCAAACCCCCTCGGCCCATCGTGCGCTTTTCCTTGCAGTCACCCGAGATGACTCGAGGGGGGTTCGGACGAACCAAGCACTCCCCCCTGAGCATCCTCCTCATAATCGGTCGGCCCTTTGTGCGCTCCTCGAGATCGCAATCGCTGATCGCGGCCAAATCCTCCCGTCTCCCTCGAGGTGGCCAATGCCGGGATGGTTGGGGTCAAGGTTGCCAATCAATCGTGCCGGCGCGGTCCTCGCAGTCGGATGCATCTTGGACGGCCTGGACAAACAAAGAGAAGGAAGAGCACACAGGATCATGGCCCGCTCTCTTCTTCTCCGCCGATCCATTCACAAGGAGGAAGAGAGTGTTCCCCTACTTCATTGCATGCAAACAAAGGAGGGTGGGTCACAAACCCCACCCCCTTCTCCACTATTCCGTGAAGGGTCCGTGAGGAAACAGAGTCAAAAGCAAAGAAGGAAAGAGAGAGAGGTGCGCCGCCCGTCTGACACACCGAACCCGCGCTCCGCTCCAGCCCGATGGCATGCTGCCGCAGCTGCTGCTCTCCCTCCTGAAGCCTGGTCCGATCGCCCCTCGCTCGACGCCCGGCCACCGCTGGCCACCTCTGCACCCCGCGCCCGTGCCCACCTCTTTGCACCCTGATCCGGACCGGCGGTATCACAGTGATGTAGAGAGAGAGAACTGGGTACTGCCAAATTTATAAGTGGATATAGGGAACCATCAAGGTTGAGCTCGTCGGAGCCCATGATGATGGGGCCCAATTCTTACGGAGGTGGTGTTCCAAACAGTTCGATGTCAATGGTGATGCCGGGTTCGGCGGGAATGATTCCGGGCATGCACCCCTCTTTCAACTACATGGTGTCTTCCTCGTCGAAGCTGATAGACACTCCCAGCTCTTTGTACCAGGGAGGGCCGAGCGGTGTGCTTAACATCGGGGAGACGGTGAAGAAGAAGAGAGGGAGGCCGAGGAAATATGGGCCGGATGGGAGCATGGCCTTGGCTTTATCGCCTCTTTCTCCTCCTTCTGGGTACTCTAACAGTACGATGTCGGAACCATCGCCTAAGCGACGAGGCCGCCCTCCTGAATCGGGGAAGAAGCAGCAACTTGATGCCCTGGGCTCACCAGGGATTGCTTTTACTCCACAACTTATCACTGTTAAAGCCGAAGAGGAAAGAGAGAGAGAGAAAGGAAAGAGAGACAGAGGGTCCAGGAGGACTTGTGTGGAAAAGGTTTCATCCGTTGGGTACCATGGGACGGCTGTGATGCAGCCGGACTCCCCTTCCGCAAAGAAAATAAGGAAAGAGAGAAGCAAAGAATGGAAAGAGAGAAAGAAAGAAAGGAAAAAGAGAAAAGCTATTCTCTCACCAAAAGGGTCTCGGTACCCACTCGGTATGCTCTCGGTACCCACTCGGTATGCACTCGGTATGCTCTCGGTACCCACTCGGTATGCACTCGGTACCCTCTCGGTATCCACTCGGTCGAAAAACGCACTGCCTTTTCGGAAACACCCCCTTGCAAAACCGAGACTTTTTGGCTTGCACCAAAAGGGTCTCGGTAACCACTCGGTATGCTCTCGGTACCCACTCGGTATGCACTCGGTACCCTCTCGGTATCCACTCGGTCGGAAAACGCACTGTTTTTTCGGAAACACCCCCTCGCAAAACCGAGACTTTTTGGCTCGCGCCAAAAAGGGTCTCGGCATCGGCGGAAGAAGGCCCTGCTAATACGAACCGCGGCACCGACAACCCTCGCCAACCGCGCCAGGATCCTAAAGCGTTTGCACCATGGAATCCCAGCCGACCCAGGGGGTCCTGACCCGACTGGGAGGGGGTAACTGTGGGTGCAAAAATTGTACCGGACCAGATCAGAGCAGTATGGGCCCGCGCAACGGCCCAAATGGGTAAGCCCGCCTGGGCTCACATGGGCCCACTCTACGAGGCTCGCAGATCAAGCCCTACCCCTTATTGGGCCCGAACAATGGCCCAGCAAGGAGGCCCAGAACCAGTGCCACGTCATCAGCGCCACGTCATCACTGCCATATCGGGCACATGCCTACGCTATAAAAGAACCCCCAAGGCATCCAGGAGAGGGGTTGGCCATTCGATCAGAGGAAGAGAGGATTCAAAGCCAGAGCTTACTTCTCTCCTTCGAGTTTTCTTTTCTTGTTGCTCCGTGCAACCCCCACTGTAAAAAGCTTCTCTCGGCCTGTCGAGAGAACGCTTCCAACCTTTATATTCAAATTATAGTGAAGATCAGGTGGCACCTCTCGCCCGGAGACGTAGGTCGTAAGGCCGAACTCCGTCATCAATCATTGTGTCATCGCTCTTTACTCTCTCTATCTATTCTCACATCTCTCTAACTCTACAAACAATCCAACTCAATCAAGGCTGTGGGGGTGGGATTCTCGATCAAGGCGGCTCGGAAATTTCCCCCCACATCTGCCTTTATTTTTCAGTAATAATTTCGTTTTTTACCGCTCAAAAAAAAAAAAAAAAAAAGAGATCAGCAACGAGGATGGCTTAACAGAGATGCCAAGCCTACCTCAAATGAAGTTCCAAATACTTGAAGCAAAGGAGAACGAGAGAAGGAGGTGATCCACACTCTCCAGGCCATCCCCGCACATCGGGCAATCATAATTGATTAGCGGGAACCTCCTCTTGAGAAGATTGTCCTTAGTTAAGATTTTGTTATTGATAGCCAACCAGGAGAAGTTTCTAACTTTGAGAGGGGTCTTGCACTTCCAAAACTGATTGGCCACTAGACATCTAATTCCCCCGAAGTTCAGAAACCTGTAGAAGGTGCCGACAGAGAATTTTTCAGAGTTGTGCCAGCGCCATTCCACTTTGTCGGGTTGATCGGTTAGCCTAATGTTGCAGAGTAGCTCCATCATCTCCTCAACCTGCTTCTGCACCTCCTAGGTTAGGAGCCCTCTAAATTTGACGTACCAATACCCTCCTCTCCTCTTGCAAAAACATGACCTGATCAATCCTAAAGGACATCTAGCATAGTGAAATGCGTCTGGCAGCAAAGTCCTCAACGTACATTCACCCAACCAAATGTCTTTCCAGAATTTCGTCCGCCGCCCATCCCCAACAATGATACACCTCCCACATTTATAAACGTCTCCCACTCTGCTAATCCCCTTCCAGAAGCACGAAATTCTCCATGATGTTCTCCCGCGAGAGTGGATCGGGGATGACCTCTTGAAGTATTGGGCCCTTGATGACGCTTGTCCACTTTTCGCCCTTAGATGTTTGAAGCCGCCACCACCATTTTCCTAACATCGCAATGTTATAGTCTCCCAGATTGAGCACCCCCAGACTGCCTTGGTCCTTCGATTTACACACCCTACCCACTTCATAAGAGGGAGCGAACCATTGGACGTGTTGTTCCCCCGCCATAAGAAACTTCTTCTGATCCTATCAATCTGCCTAACCACCCATTCTGGAAGATAGAAGGACAAGTAATAGGTTGTAATGGTGGAGAGCACCGAATTGATCAGTGTAAGGCATCCACCGAAAGACAGACAAGAAATCTTCCAGGTAGCAAGTCTCTTCTCAATTCTCTCGATTAGAACCTCCTAGGCAGCTCTCCTCAAAGAACGTTTTGCCAATGAAAGGCACAGGTACTTGAAAAGGCATCTCCTCATACTTGCAATTGAGCAACAGCGCCAGTCGCTGCCCTCTTGCCATGTCTGTGGGGAAAAATTTCTATGCCGTCTTGATGAGAGACTTCGCCCCACAATTCTTGATTGAAGTGGATGGTTTGTAGAGTTAGAGATTAGAAAGTTGAGAATGAGAGAGATGACACGTGGAGTTGTTGTCGAAGTTCGGTCTTACGACATACGTCTCCGGGCGAGAGGTGCCACCTGGTTTCCACTATAATAAATAAAAGATGGGGAAGCGTTCTCTCGACAGGCCGAGAGAAGTTTTTTACAGTGGGGGTTGCACGGAGCAACAAGAAAAGAAAACTAGGAGGAGAGAAGTAAGCTCTAGCTCTGAATCCTCTCTTCCTTTGATCGAATGACCAACCCCTTTCCTGGATGCCTTGGGGGTCCTTTTATAGCGTAGGCACGTGCCCGATATGGCAGTGATGATGTGGCGATGATGACGTGGCACTGGTTCTGGGCCTCCTTGCTGGACCCTTATTGGGCCGTTGTTCGGGCCCAATAAGGGGGAGGGCTTGAACTGCGAGCCCCGTAGAGTGGGCCATGAACCCGGGCGGGCTTACCCACTTGGGCCGTTGCGCGGGCCCATGCCGCTCTGATCCTGTCCGGTACAATTTTTGCACCCACAATGTCCTCCCCCAAATAGTAGATAGCCGTCTTTGTGTAATTGATCGACAACCCCGACGCCTGTTCAAAAGAATAAAGGATGGCTTTAATGACGATTGTTTGCATCTCCTCCGCCCTGCAAAAAAGCGATGTCATCCGCAAATTAGAGATTAGAAATCTCCCAACCCGGGTCTCCACACAGGTTGTAAAATTCCCCTCCGCGGGCCTAGCTAGAGAGTCATCGAGCACACCAGCGACCAAGATGAAGAGGAGGGGAGAAAGCGGACATCCTTGTTTCAGGTCCTTCTTCATCTTAAAATGGTTGCCACTCTCCTCGCTGAGCAAACAGGAAAGCTTAGACGAAGAAAGACACTGGAAAATCCACCATCTCCAAATATCCGAGAAATCTTTGGCGATCAACGTTTGGTCAAGGAATCCCCAATTGAGCCGGTCAAAGGCCTTCTCGTAGTTTAATTTGAGCAGCAGGCCTTCCTCTTTCTTCTCTAGGAGATGGAACATAACTTCTTGAGCAGTCGCAACGTTGTCTAGGATGTTCCGCCCTCGGATAAACGCCGATTGGTTCGGGCTGACGATGTTTCCAATGACCTTGCCAAGCCTGATAGCCATAACTTTCGAAACGATTTTATAGATGCGGTTTGACAACCTGGTCGGTCCGAAATCACCGATGTCATTAGCTCATTCCTTCTTCGGGATCAAAGACAACCACGAGAAATTGATCGGGTGCAATTGAACTCTCCCTCCAAAAAAGTCATGGAGAAACCGACACAAATTGTCTGCAATTGAGGTCCAATAGCGCCGAAAGAAGAGGAAGGGGAACCCGTCCTGACCGAGAGCTCCATCCCAATCAAGATCCAGGATTGGATCCGAGGATTTGGTGAACTTATCCTTGAAATGGTCAGAGATACCCCTCAGACTTGGGGACTTCCCGAATCCGTTCACTAGGCCTAAACAGGTTTTTTCGCAAGCCAAACTGAGCCTTTAATTTGTTTGGACTATGCTTCTTTTTACAACGAGCCTAAACTCATGACTTGGGCTTGGTTGAATGACCAAGCCCGAACGAGTCCTTACCAAGGTTGTTGTCGAATTGTTCATGAACAACTAGGTTCGTGAACAGCCCTGACAGTGACCACCTTCTCCTTTGTGTGAAAAACTAGTGGAATCGTGTACCGATCGGCACAAAGCGGGCACCTTCGGCACGACTAGGGGTGGCAATGGGTCATGTCGGGTCGGGTTCATGTCATGTCCAAAACCTCTAGACCCGGACCCGACCCGTTTAACTAATCGTGTCTAGACCTTAAACCCGTACCCGACCCGTTTATAAAGGGGTAGACTCGATAAGACCCGTTTACCACACGGGTCTATTCTGTTTTCCCAATCTGACTCGACCTGACCTGACCCGATAAGACAGCTGGTACTACATACTACAGTATCGAATTGCAGGTAGACCCGACCCGACCCGACACGACCCGTTGAATTTTAAACGGGTCTTCCCGGGTCTACCGTGTCAACCCAAAACCAAGACCCAACCCGTTTATTAAACGGATCTACCGTGTCGACCCATTTACGACCCAAACCCGTTTAACCCAGACCCGCTAACTTCGTGTCGGGTCTGCCGTGTCGTTTCCAAAATTGCCAGCCCTAGGAGCGACCAACACCCCCTCCCCTCCTCCTCCTCCTCCCCACCCCCCCCTCCCCCCCCCCCCTCCCCCCCCCCTAACCCCCTCCCCCAGAGAGAGAGAGAGAGAGAGAGAGAGAGAGAGAGAGAGAGAGAGAGAGAGAGAGAGAGAGAGAGAGAGGGGGGGGGGGGGGGGATGAATGGGGATGGCAATTTTGAACCCGACACGAAATTAGTGGGTTTGGGTTTAACGGGTTTGGGTCGTAAACGGGTCGACATGACTAACCCGTATAGTAAACGAGGCGAGTTCGGGCTTTGTCTCCGACCTGTTTGACCCATTTAAGATCTGTTTAAAATCAATGGGTTGGGTTGGGTCTGTGATGGCTTCAACGGACAGCTGCGATGGCTTTAATGGGTCGGGTCGGGTCTGCAATGGCTTCAATGGACGACTGTGATAAGCTTTAGGGAGAGAGGGAGTGGTTTAGAGAGAGAAAGGAGGAGTCGGGATAATCACGAGAGGAGGGTGTGCATAGGCTGCGGATGTGCGGGATCAAGACATGTGAGAGAAAAGGGATGGCTGCGATGGGTTTTAAAAGAGATAGAGATGAGAAAAGAGAGAATTAAATAGAACGAAAGAATCGAAGAGAGAGAGAGATCGGGGAAAGAGAGAGAGATGGAGAGAGAGAGAGAGAGAGAAAGAGAGACAAAGGAAGAGAGAGAGAGAAAGAGAGACATAGGAAGCGAGAGAGAGAGAGAGAGACGGAGAGAGATTGGGGGAAGAGAGAGAGACGGGGAGAGAGAGGGAGAAATCGGGGGAAAAGAGAGATCGGGGGAAGAGAGAGAGGGGCTGAGTGCAATAAAATGAACGGTTGTGATCAAGAGAGAGAGATCGAGGGAAGAGAGAGACGGAGGAAGAGAGGAAAAGGGACGACTGTGATATGGTTCGCATGGGGTGCTGGAGTCCTAGAGAATAGGAGAGAAGGGACGGTTGTAGTGCAGGCTTGAGAGTGAGAGAGATAGTATGTGGTTAGAGAAAGAGAGATTAGGGAAGAGAGAGCGACGGAGAGAAAGAGAGAGAGAGAGAGATCGGGGGAAGAAAGAGAGAGAGACGAAGAGAGTGAGTGAGAGAGAGATTAGGGGAAGAGAGTAAGAGACGGAGAGAGAAAGAAAATAAGCGAGAGAGACACAGAGAGAGAGAGAGAGAGAGAGAGAGAGAAAGAGAGAGGAGAGAGAGAAGAGAGAGAGAGAGAGTTCGGGTGCAACAGACGACTGTTGTGATGGCTACCAAGATGGGAGGAAGTCAACGACCCTGTTACTCTGGGCCGAACGGATGGCTCCAGATTGTTGTGATCGATAGGCCACCGAGATAAACCCAGGGGCATCCCATCATTCGGGCCGACTGATCTAATGGGGGACAGGTGCCATTAGCTTGGAGAGAGAGACATGGAGAGAGAGAGATCGGGGAAGAGAAAGCGAGACGGAGGAAGAGAGAGAGAGAGAGAGATCGGAGGAAGAGAAAGACAAAAAGAGAGTGATCAGGGGAAGAGAGAGAGAGAGACGGGGAGAGAGAGAGAACCCTAGGAAATTATGGGGGGGAGAGAGAGGGGATGAGTGTAATTATGGGGAAGGAGGGGCCACGTATAAGTGGCAGCCCTACGAAATTAACCATTGGTAGAAAAAATGCATGAACAATAGATTTAATACCTAATGTGTCATCAATATTTTACATAAAAACCCTCAAATATATTATAGAGTTTTATTTGTTTACATTATGGTCCTTTATGCATTTATTTATTCTTCTTCTCAATCACACCCGTCCATTTTAACTCCATTCAATCTCATCCGTTCTTCCCTACCCAAATGAATCACACTCATCTTTATATCAGCATACTCATTTTTATTTGAGCCTTTAAGTATATGGTTGGACGGTTTAAAATATCTATAACAAAGTGACATGCTTGTAAATAAAACGAACGCGCTGTAATATGTATTATAGATAGCACGATGTTAGCCATATTGGTCGTTGACCGCCGTGGAGCGAGCTTTCCCTCAAGGACGCTGTGCGTTGTTTGTGTGTGCGAATCCTAGTCTTTGATGTCATGTTCACAGGATTATGTAATTTAATAAAATAGTTATTGTTGATGCATGCCGCCTCTCCCCCATTTCAATCTTCGGACCCTTTGAGCCCTTGGCTTTAGTGCCCTGTCCTTTGACCGCTTGGTTGATCCAATAAAATCAAAAAGGTCACAAAGGGGATAAGACCTTTTATAAATTAGCTGGGTGATTAGCGCTCTGCCAAAAACAAAAAAATATAAAACAGGGTCCGCTTAAGTTAAAAGCGGCAACAACGGGGTGCAACCGCTAAGCCAAACACATGCTAAGAACTCTTACAATAGCAATAATAAATGTATGATGCAAATTCAGAAAATATAGCTCTAGTTGCATGTAGCCACCTACCGTGGAGAAGGCCTTAGCCCTTGTTTGATAACATTGAAACGGGATCCGCGGACTAGCGTTTTATCATAATTCGTATGTTTGATAACGCCGAAGCGGTTTCGCTCGGTTTTTCATCAAAATCGTGAAAATTTTCATCGGAGCCCGAGGCTCGGATGTACTTTTCAATAAAACCCAAAGCAATAGTCCACGTTTGGGTGAAATTGCCATCCACTCCGATTTTCAGATCAGTGTTTGTATGCGCAAAAAAGGTACGGGTCGGCTTTATTGCACAAAACGAGATTACAATTGTGGCCGGGACCCGGGTTGCTCGAGTGTAGCGAGTCCGGGTTGCGGCGAGTTTTGATCAGGGGATTGTGGGAAAGATCTTCTGGGGGATCCCTTTGATCCGCGTCTCCACGTGGTGTTCGTGCGAGAGCTCTGAAGGGGCTGCCCAGGACAGGGGTTTTACAGGGAGAGGGTTTTGGAGAGGCTAAGGAATGTCCACCGTTGCTTTGTCCCTTCCGTGCTTCGCGCTTTCTCGGCTAGGGGGTTTTCGGCTTCGTTCCTCGGTCTTCGCATCTTCCTCGTTCCTTGCTTGACCTCGGCGTCCTTGATCGTCGGTTCGCGGCGTCGATCTAGCTTTTGGCGTTGGCTTTGGCTTTGGCTTTTTGGCTTTGGCTTTGCTCCGGCGTGGCTCTGGCTTTTGCTTTGCTTCGGCGCTTGCACTTGGACGTAGCTAGGAGAGACTTGCGATGCTTTCGTTCTTCCGGACTTCGCGTCGTATCGGCTAGAACGTGCGGTGCTTTTGCTCGTGGCCGGCGTAGTCGCTTGGCTTTGGCACTTGCGTTGCTTTGGCGCGGGCTTTACTGGGGCTTTGCTTTGGCTTCTTGCGTAGGCTTTAGCTTCAGCGTCAACTCGATCTTCTTCCTCGAACGACGTAGGCTACTTCTCCGGTGCTTCGACGGTTTGCGTGTCGACGGGACTTCTCCTCTTCTCCGGGCTTCTTTGGCGTGATCGGAGTCGAAGAATGCTTTCGAAGATGGTGGGGCTAGCACCGATCTCCGTGCGACGGTTGTAGCGTCGGCTTTTGTTGATGAAGACGACGAGGGTAGCGACGGTCTCCGTGCGACGGTTGTAGCGTCGGCTTTTGTTGATGAAGACGACGGGGGTGGCGACGCTTCAGACGATCTGCTCCAGGCTTTCTTCTTCGTGGATGGCGCAGGCGTTAGTCGAAGACGACGGGGTGATGACGCTTCGCTTCTCTCCTCCGGGCTTTGGGGCTTGATTGGGATCGAGGATTTGTTGGAGCCGACGGGGTGGTGCCGCTCCTCTTCTTCTCCGGGCTTTTGGGCTTGATCGGAGTCGAAGGCTTTGTTGGAGCCGACGGGGTGGTGTCGCTCCTCTTCTTCTCCGGGCTTTTGGGCTTGATCGGAGTCGAAGGCTTGTTGGAGACGACGGGGTAGTGCCGCTCCTCTTCTTCTCCGGGCTTTTGGGCTTGATCGGAGTCGAAGGCTTGTTGGAGACGACGGGGTAGTGCTGCTCCTCTCCTTCTCCGGGCTTTTGGGCTTGATCGGAGTCGAAGCTTGTTGGAGACGACGGGGTAGTGCCGCTCCTCTTCTTCTCCGGGCTTTTGGGCTTGATCGGAGTCGAAGCTTGTTGGAGACGACGGGGTAGTGCCGCTCCTCTTCTTCTCCGGGCTTTTGGGCTTGATCGGAGTCGAAGCTTGTTGGAGACGACGGGGTAGTGCCGCTCCTCTTCTTCTCCGGGCTTTTGGGCTTGATCGGAGTCGAAGCTTGTTGGAGACGACGGGGTAGTGCCGCTCCTCTTCTTCTCCGGGCTTTTGGGCTTGATCGGAGTCGAAGCTTGTTGGAGACGACGGGGTAGTGCCGCTCCTCTTCTTCTCCGGGCTTTTGGGCTTGATCGGAGTCGAAGCTTGTTGGAGACGACGGGGTAGTGCCGCTCCTCTTCTTCTCCGGGCTTTTGGGCTTGATCGGAGTCGAAGCTTGTTGGAGACGACGGGGTAGTGCCGCTCCTCTTCTTCTCCGGGCTTTGCTTCTGGCGTCTTCGGAGTCGAAGGGTTCTTCTTCTCCGAGCTTTCTTCTTCGTGCACGGAGTCGAAGGGATGATCTTCGTGTGCAAGGGCCTTCACATTGATGAGGACTTTCAGTAAGCCGATCCCTCGGGACAGGCTTGACTGTGCCTCGTGAAGCCTCGGGTCGATGAAGAAGCGTGCTCTTTTCTGCAGAGCTCTGGCGCTTTGTCTTCAACTTTCCAACCATTTTTTCCTTCCCCCACCCCCTCTATTTATAGGCAAAGAGGTGGGGAGAGAGATATGGGAACTTTTTAATTTTAAATCCCTTTTGTATCTCTCTCATAATTACCCGGATTTTATTCATCCATTGATGAAGGGAATAACATTTAGTTGTTTTCCTTTTCTGGCGGGTGCAATTATGGCTGGATTTTGCGCACGAAATCGATGGCGATCGGGCGCTTCGTCTTGTGCGTCGGATCGAGGGATCGGCGCAGATCCGCGTGTGTGCAGACGTCATACGCTACCTCCCCCCGCGCATGGCGGTATTTTTTCCTTTTCTTTCTTTTCTTTCCTTTTCTTTTCTTTCCTTTTTCTTTTCTTTCCTTTCTTTTCTTTCCTTTTTCTTTTCTTTCTTTTTCTCCCCTTTCCTTGCAGGGCCGGCCGGCCCCTCCTTGGGGTTCGGTCCCCACTAGGGCCGGCCCTATAGGGTTCGGACCCTAGTAGGGGCCGGCCCCTCTTGGGGCGGGGTCCGAGTACGTGTCGGCGCGCGCGAGTCGGGTCCGCGTGTCGGGTTTGCATCAGCGTCGGCGCGAGCGAGTTGGGTCCGCGTGTCGGGTTTGCATCCGCGTCGGGGCCTTTGAGTCGGGTCCGGGTCCGAGCGCGTCGGGTTTGCATCCACGTCGGCACATGTAAGTCGGGTCCGGGTCCGACGAAATTCGTGTGTCTACAAATGCCCCCTCAAGGACGAGTGTGTCGATGAGAACGTGTCGGGTTTGGACGCGTAAGAATCGTAGAGCACTTGTCCTTGATTCCTTTTGTGGGCAGGGTTGGGGGAGCGCGGCTGAGGTGCGAGTTGCCTTTGCCGCCTCTCTCTTCCTCTTTCTTCTTCTTCCCTTTTTTTTTTTTTTTTTTTTTTTTTTTTTTTTTTTGGACCACGGGAGCTGCAGCGGCAGTGGCAGGGTCCGCCAGGGCTGCGGCGGCTGGGCACGAGGCCAGCGGCGTGCGGCGCGCAGAGCTGAGTGCCGGTGCGAGCAGTTGGCTGTGGCTCTTGCTTGTAGAGAAGACCTCCGCTATGGTTTCGATCATCTTCTTCGTTGCGGACCTCTTTTGCTCCAAAGTTTGCACGGACGTCAAAGGTGGCCGTTGCACGGAGTTCGAGACTGGCGTGAGGGCGACTGGAGTGCGATGATGGCGACGGTGCATCTCGGCGGAGGACTGTCGCCCCTCCCTCGGTGTGGGAGCGCAATGACGAGGCCGATTATCGACGGCGACCGTTGCACGATGTCCGAAGGCGACTTAGGAGAGACGAAGGCGGAGTCGTCGCGGCCGGAAGCGGTGACGACGGCGCAAAGAGAGGAGGTGGAGTCGTCGCGGGTCAGGTATGGCGACTCTAACTCCTTTTTTTTTTTTTTTTTTTTTTTTTTTTTCTCTCTCTCTCTTTTCTTCTCTTTCTTTTCTTTTCTTTTTCCTTTTCTTTCTTTTCTTTCCTTTTCTTTTCTTTCCTTTTCTTTTCTTTCTTTTCTCTTCCTCTTTCTCTGGTTCTTCTGGTTCGCGGAGGCTGCAGCGAGGTGGTCCGGGCGGGCGCGGGCCGTGTTGCGAGCGGCGCGGTGGCCGGGGCGCGGGCAGGCGGCGTACGACGCGGGAGCGGGGTCTGCAGGCGACTGTGGCGCGCGAGGAGTGCAGGCCGACGGGGTGATGGCCGGGCGCGGGCTCGGACGCAGCGGTAGCCGGGGCTGGGCGGCCAGGCGCGGGGGGGACGCGACAGCGGCGGCGCTGCAGCGCGGGGTGGCGTGCGTGGGTCGGGCACGGGGCGGTGCGGGCCGTGTTGCGAGCGGGCCGAGCGCGGGGCGGCGCGGGGTGGCGCACGCGGGCCGAGCGCGGGGCGGCGCGGGGTCCCGAACGGGTCGGTGCAGGGCCCCGAGCAGGTCGGCGGCTGCGGGTGCGAGACCGAGGCGCCCGCCCCCCCTTCCGGTTACGTCGGAGAAGAAGGAGGGGGGCTGCGGGTCGCCCCCTCCGGTTTGTTTTCTCTCTTCTTCTTTTTTTTTTTTTTTGTAGGCTGTCGGGCGCTGATTGGGGAGGGGGGCGTGGTGCTGGCTGCTGTTGCCCCCCCTTCTTTTTTTTTTTTTTTTTTTTCTTCTTCTTCTTCTGGTCCGCGAAGGCGGCAGGCGGCGCGGCTGTCGGAGCAGGCAGCGGCGGCGACGGCCCACAGCGCTGGCTGCAGTATGCGCTGCGCGGGGTCCGGGAGCGAGTGGCGCGGAGGCCCGGCGTGGTCGCAGAAGCAACGAGGGCGGCCGCCGGTGCGACTCTGAGTCGGGCGGCCCCGATTGGGTCGGAGGTGGAACGCAGTGGCAATGGCGGTGCGACTCCGAGTCGGGCGGGCCCCGATCGTGTTGGAGAAGGGACGTGGTGGTAGCGTCTCCGGGTTGGCCGGGCGGTGGCCAGGCTTCAGGTAGCGCAGGTGGTGTACGGACACCGTGCGGCGCAGGGGTGCCTCGAGCGACAAGGCGGTGTCAGGCTTGGAGGCCGGGGGCGGAAGAGTGCTGCCTGGGGTTGCACGAGACTTGCTCCGTCTTCCCGGTGTCGCCTCTTTCGTCGACGGTGGCGGCGATGGTGCGCGACGCTTGAAGACGAAGGCTTCCGTCGGCTTGGAGACGAAGGCTTCTTCGATGCTTGGAGACCGTTGGCGGAAGAGTGCTGCCTGGGGTTGCACGAGACTTGCTCCGTCTTCCCGGTGTCGCCTCTTTCGTCGACGGCGGCGGCGAAGGTGCGCGGAGCTTGAAGACGAAGGCTTCCGTCGGCTTGGAGACGAAGGCTTCTTCAATGCTTGGAGACCGTTGGCGGAAGAGTGCTGTCTGGGGTTGCACGAGACTTGCTCCGTCTTCCCGGTGTCGCCTCTTTCGTCGACGGCGGCGGCGAAGGTGCGCGGAGCTTGAAGACGAAGGCTTCCGTCGGCTTGGAGACGAAGGCTTCTTCAATGCTTGGAGACCGTTGGCGGAAGAGTGTTGTCTGGGGTTGCACGAGACTTGCTCCGTCTTCCCGGTGTCGCCTCTTTCGTCGGCGGCGGCGGCGGCGGCGATGGTGCGCGGAGCTTGAAGACGAAGGCTTCCGTCGGCTTGGAGACGAAGGCTTCTTCGCTGCTTGGAGACCGTCGGCGGAAGAGTGCTGCCTGGGGTTGCACGAGACTTGCTCCGTCTTCCCGGTGTCGCCTCTTTCGTCGGCGGCGGCGGCGATGGTGCGCGGAGCTTGAAGACGAAGACTTCCGTCGGCTTGGAGACGAAGGCTCCTTCGATGGCTTGGAGATGAAAGCTCCTTTGGCAGCTTGAAGACGAAGGATTCTTCGACGGCTCGCGAAGACGAAAGCTTCAGTTTTGGCGGCGAAGCATTCTTCGGCGGCTTGGAGCCGAAAGATTCTTCAGCGGAGTGTTATCGTCTTCTTGGTGCGGGAGCATAATGACAACGGCACGGCGAAAAGACGAAGCCGAGTGTGGTGGCGATCGCCTGGTTCGAGGATGAGTCGGAGGCGTTGAAGGCCAGGGAAGGTGGCTTTTTTTTTTTTTTTTTTTTTTTTTTTTTTTTTTTTTTTTTTTTCGGAATTGACTTTGCCTCTCGATCGGTCTTGCACTTTTCATATCCTTGCAAGATTCGTCCCCCTGAGTACCTTCCGAAAGCTGGCTAGATTATTGATGAGGTCAACCGCGGGTTTAGAGTTACTAGCGAGGTTACACCTTTCTGGTAGCAATGTCAGCTTGAAGGACACCGAGATGGGCGTTCTGAAGAGGATGACGAGGCCACGAGCATCAACAAGGAGTAGACTGCTTTGGTTGTCTTTTGCTTGTCGATCTTGACCTTGATGACAGCTCCAGTGGTTCTTTTGGCTTCGTGGAGGTCACGAAGGCTGCGGTTGTTGTTTATGCGTCCGCCATTCTTCGGGTTGCTGCTTTTGACTTCAGTGGCAGTTTCCATCCTTCAGGTGGGCTTGAGCTTTTGCATGAGCCCGGTGGATTTCAAGGCAACGACTCTTTTTCTGCGGAGCAGATGCGCACCTTCTTTGGAGGGTGGTGAGCTTCATTACTTACGACGGTCGTCGCTGGAGGATGCTTCCTTGGGCCTAGCTGCGACTGAGGGGGAGAGACGTCAAGCATCGCTTCAGAAGCTGGAGAATGCCCGAGCGACCAAGAAGACTTCTGGAGCAGAGTTTGTGAAGCAGCGGAAAGCTGGCGACGCATCGAGAGTTGACTGCTTCCCTACCCCTGGAATTGCAGCGCGTGTAAGCTGTTGGGAGCGAGCCACTTTGGCGCCTTAGGGACTTTGACTTGCCATACTCGTGCGTCGCTTTAGAAGCTGGAGTTCCTTTTGGGGAAAGCTCGAGCGACCGAAAAGACGTCTAGAGCAGAGCTTGCGAAGCAACGTGCATAGCTGACGACGCGTCGGAAGCTGACGGTTTTTTTTTTTTTTTTACCTCTGGAGTTGCAGCGCGTGTAAGCTGCGGAGGGCGAGCCACTTCAGCGCCTTAAGGACTTCGACTTGCTACTCGTGCGTCGATTTAGAAGCTGGAGTTCCATTTGGGGAAAGCTCGAGCAACCGAGAAGACGTTTGGAGTAGAGCTTGCGAAGCAGCGTGAAGAGCTGACGAATTGCCGGGAGCGGGTGGAGTGATCGAGAAGGCTGCCGGAGCGATCCTTGCGAAGCAGCGTGCATAGCTGGCGCCGCGTCGGAAGTTGACGGCTTCTTTGCCCCTAGAGTTGCGGCGCGTGTAAGCTGCGGAAGGCGAGCTGCTTTGACGCCTCAAGGACTTTGACTTTCTTGTCATCCTTTAGTTTGATGACCGGATTGATGGTTATGCACTCACTTGCCTCTGGACTGGCCTTCTGGGACGACGTTGGGATGTTTCTTTTTTTGTCTGGACTGAACCTTTGTAGGTTGCCTACGTACCCTACTGAGAGGGATCAAGTCGCACGTAGTTCGTTTTTTTTTTTTTTTTTTTTTTTTTTTTGGGCAAGGGGGGTAACCTTGCGCTAGGCAAAGTACCTTTTGAGGGACTTGCCACTGGTAGGCAAAGTCGCCACTGGTTCGCAGCTATCGCCCGCCTTCTTCGCTTCAATATAGTTGGAAGTGAAGATCTTCTTGACTGGAGTTTTGACGATTGCTGGAGTTTGACTGGAGTCGATGCCCCGGCAATTTGGAAGGATTTGTTCGCCGCTTTTGCAGAGACGAGCTTGAGTCTTTGTCAGGCGATGTGGTATTGCAGCTGAGGGTAGTGAACCCATGTGCGCCATGCTTTCTTTGCTGCGGCTGGATTTGAACATCGACTCGGTGGAGTTTTGCCCCCGAGTGTTTTCTGACTTGATTGCGAGTTGCTCAGAGCTGGTGCACTCGGAAGACTCGATTGAGCTCGAGACGTGCAACAGACCACGTAACGGTAGTGTCATCTCTTGCAAAGCGCTGAAGTTGACCCCGACGAATGATAACGCTGGTTCCTTTGCTGGAGGGGAAGGCGATCGTCCTGGTTTGCAAAGCCATTGAGGTACGAGCCGCAGGACTAAAGCAACTTGAGCAGGCAACGGAATGCATCGCATCGAGCTTGATTTGAAGTTGATGTGAATTTTCCGTCTTGATGCTGGCGCTTCTTTGTCTTTGTGCGCTGTCTGGATGGAGGATGTCACTAGTTTTGCAAGTGGAGAGCTTTTGTCCCTCGCAGCTGCTTTGACTTCCTGAGCTCGTAGAGGTTTTGTTGGATGAGCTTCTGCAATGGGATCTTTCACTTGGTAAAACTCGGCATCAGCAAGGTGTGCTTTAGCCTTGTTGAACAGCTTGCCGTTGGCAGCGATGCTTCTCCCCATGCTTTCGATGTTAATGCTGCTTTCTTCATCGTCTTTCCGGAGCACTTGGTGAACTTCTATTATGCAGCTGGAGATCTTGAAGTTTTGACCAGCTTCAAGGAAGCAAATAGGAAAGAACTTCTGGAGTGTCACTGGCTCTAGAGAGCTTTGCTGGAGGAGATTTTTCAGATTTGCTGGTGGTACTTTGGACGTCTTTCTTCCTGGAGCTTCATTCTTTTCCTTGAAGGACTTTCTTCTGAGGAGTTTTCTTGTTGCCCGATCTTTCTCATGGTTAGCTAGGCGTGCTATCCTGTAGCTTGATCGTCGTGGCCTTCTCCTTCGAGGCGCCATAGCCCGTGTAAGATCTTCTTTGCCAAGATGAAGAACTGGTGCTGCGACAGAAGGCTCTTCTTTGATCGGAAGGACTTGCTCTTCTAGAGACTGTACCGATTCATCTTCCGATCTCCAACTGGTTGGCTTGATTTCTTTGTTTGGAATCGAAGGAGACCTGGAGTAGAGGACATAATAGTCAATTTTGCCCGATGGTTGGCCTAGCAGGTTGACTTCGGGGCTTCTTTGTTCGTCTCTAGCTTTGAGCAGGTGCCGGGATGTAGTTTCGTTTGGAAGAGGGAGTGCTTGCATGAGAGACGGTTGCCCCCAAGACAGTAAGGATTTGGCCCTAGGCACTGAAGAAGTATGTCGTCGTCGTCTTCTTGGACTGCCCCCTTTCTTTGAGTCATCAACGGTGGACTGCCCCCCTTCTGCGAGGACCGACGGGGCATCTTGCAATTCGTCGTCCGAAGTAGAAGTATCACCGTTGTCGGGAGCCGTAATGGAGATATGATTGACGGCAGCCATGGGTGGGTGGGTGGGTATTGCAACGAAGTCCTCGATTGGCATCCCCAAACGATTGAATGCCGACTTCTTCTTTGATTGTTTGACTGGCCCGAGCCTCTCGAACACGGATGTGCGTTTTCGATTCGACCAGTCTTTACCACCTCTGGTTTGCTTCCGGAACAAGGCTTGGCCTCGAACCCGTCGTCGTCTTCTCTTGCTGTCTGGATGGCTGAGGTAGGTAAAGCGTGCATCGGAGATTGTCGATCCTTCAGCTGCTTCATCCACTATCCTTGCCTCGATGTAGTTCGAGGTGAAGGTCTTCTTCGCTGCGGTTCTGATGACCAACGGAGCTTGACTGGAGCCGATGCCTCGGCGGTTCGGGGGAATTTGCTCTCCGTTTTGAAACAGCCGAGTTTGAGTTCTCGTCATCCCATGTGGAGTTGCTGCTGGTGAAAGTATGCCCATGGCGCTTTCCTCGTTGTAGCCGGCTCTGAACAGCAACTTGGCAGCATTTTGCCCCCAACTCCCTTCCGGTTTGAATCCGAGTTGCTCGAGGTCTGCTGATTCGACAGGTCTGCTCGGGTTCGGAGCTTGCGTCAGACTAGGTAGTGGCACCGTCATTTCTTGCAGAGTGATGACATTGGCCTGAGATAACGACGGGGCCAGCTTCCTTGTCGGAGTAGAAGGCGATTGCTTGGATTTACGGAGCCACTGCGGCGCGAGACGTAGGACAGGCGCCGTTTGGACTGGCAACGGGGTATGTTGCATTGCTCTTGGCTCGAAGCTGATGCGCATCCTTCGCCCAGGTTTCGGCGTTCCTTGGACCTTGAGTCTTGCCTCGTCAGAGGGTGGCACCGGATTCACGGGAAGAGGAGTCTTGTCCTTCTTTACTTCTTCAATCTTTTGAGCTCGAGGAGCTTTAGCTGGAAGAACTTCCGCGACCAGGCCCTTTGCTTGGTAGAATTTAGCATCGGCCAGGTGTGCCTCGGCCTCGTTGAATGGCTTGTCGTCCGCAACTATGCACCTTTCCACGCCTTCTTCGTAGTACTTGAGGCACTGGTGCCAGGTGGATACTACGATGCCGTTCTCGTGCAGCCATGGTCTTCCTAGCAGGAGACGATATGATGTCTGGCAGTCGATGATGTGGAAGAGGACCGTCGTATCTAGCGGGCCGATGGAAAGCTTCAAACGAATGATTCCAACGGTGGACTGTCCGCCCTGGTTGAAGCCTTGAATGACCAACTGACTTGGTGAGAGCTGGTCGTTGGTGATGCCGAGTTGACGCATCGTCTGGATGGGCATGATGTTGACGGCGGAGCCACAGTCCAACAGGATTCGGTTCACTGGCTTCTCCTTGATGTATCCCGAAACGTAGAGAGGCCGGTTGTGCAATCGCGTCCCGAGTTGCAGGTCCTCGTCTGAAAAGGTTATCGTTGCGTCACACGAGGCTGCAGCCTTGCGCTTCTGGTCGCCCTTCCTCTTCCTGCTGTAGCTATCCGGATCGGCCAAGGCCGCAGCCATTGCCAGGCGAGCCTTCTTCGGGAGATGCAAAGCTTCTACAAGCGGCATGTGCAGTATCGCTTCGTCTTGAGAGGCTGTGCCCCCTTTGTCGGAATCGTCTCCCTCATCGGTGGAGTCGCCTTCTTCAGAAGCTTCGCTTTCATTATTTCCTTCCGACACTTCATGGACTTCGACCATGCAACAGGACACCTTGATGTGTTGGTCCGCTGGGAGGAAGTGATCCGGGAAGAACTCTTGCAAAGTTGTCGGCTCTGGAAGACTTTGCTGAAGGATATCGTCTTGGCTTGCTGGCGGCACTTTGAACGCCTTCCTCCCTGGAGTCTTGCTTTTCTTCTTGTAGGTCTTCCGCTTGGTGAATCCCCTCCTCACACGGTCTTGCTTGAGCTTCTTTTCTTGCCATGGCTTTCGTCGCCGCGGTAGCATGACCCATGCTTCTTCGTCGGTGGATTCCTCTTCGCTAGGATGATGGTTGACAGCAGCAACTGGTTCCCTCGAAGGCACTTGTTCTTCCTGAGGCTCTATTGGCTCGTCTTCCGATCCCCAGCCGGTGGGCTTGATTTCGTCGATTGGAACGGACGGAGGCCTTGAGTAGAGGACGTAGTAGTCGAACTTCCCCGAAGACTGGCCTAGCAGACCGACTTCTGGATCTCCTTGCTCGTATCTCCTTTGGAGCGCCCGTTGGGATGCAGCATTGCTTGGAAGAGGTGCTGGCATGAGCGATGATTGCCTCCTGGGCAGCGGTGTTTCCTCCTCGGTGAGCGCAGGAGTATGTTGACATCGCTTTGAGACTTTCGGCTGGGAAGTTAACTTAGCGATTGGAGCTTGACGATTGATGCGCAATTTGGGCATGCTTCGCCTAGCAGCAACGAGTACTGGCGAGAAGGAGCCGAAGGTGATGGACGTCATGTTGGCCGTAGCAACCTCTCCGGAGTCGATCTCTATCTTCCCTTGCTTAGCGAGCGCCACGATTCTTTCCTTGAAGACGAAGCATCTTTCGATGGGATGACTTACTACCCGGTGGTATTTGCAGAAGAGAGGGTCGTCGACGCGATGCATCTGCTCGGGCCTCTTCGAAGGAGGGAGCTCTATCATCTTCTCTTGCAGCAGCTGGTCGAACATGGAGGAGACTTCCGAGTCTGGGAAAGGGTATTCTTTGGCTTCGAGCTCCTCGAGAGTCATCCTTTGTCTTGGCGGCGGAGGCGGTGGTATGGCGACTCCTTTCTTCTGATCTGGCTTGCCACCGATCTTGAGCGGCTTGGAGGTTGAAGCGACGTCAGCAACATTGACTTGCTTTAGTTTCGTTGCCGGTGGCTTGTCCTTCTTTTCTATCTTCAAAAAGTCCTTGTTCTTCGAGTCCCCGCGGTTTGCTAGGCTGAGTTCCATGTCATGAGCCCGAGTTGCGAGTTCTTCGAAAGACCGAGGCTTGATACCTTTGAGGATGTAAAGCAGACCCCAGTGCATGCCTTGGGTGCACATCTCGATGGCCGAGTCTTCAGACAAGCGGTCTCGTGAATTCAGCGCGAGGTTCCTCCACCTGTCGATGTAGTCGATCACTGGCTCGTCTTTCCTTTGTTTGACGGCAGTGAGTTCGGTCATGCTGACGGTTCGTCTGGTGCTGTAAAAGCGATTGAGGAACTCCCTTTCCATCTGGTCCCAGCTGTCGATGGTCCCTGCAGGAAGATCAACGTACCAGTCGAACGCGTTGCCTTTGAGGGTGCGGACGAATTGCTTCACCATCTCGTCGCCATACGTGCCGGCATTATTGCAAGTCTCGATGAAGTGGGCAACGTGCTGTCTCGGATTTCCCTTTCCATCGAAGTGCTGAAACTTTGGCGGCTGGAATCCGACTGGGAAGCGTAGCTGCTGGATCCTCGTAGTGTAGGGCTTCGAGTATGCCGCCGTGATCGGAGGAAGGCTACTGCCGTGGGAGCGCATCATGTCGGCTATCAACGCTTGGACTTGCTGAGCACTCATCGCAGCCGTTGCTGGAGGTTGAGTGGCCGCCGAGGCTGGCGCCGGGTAGACGACTTCCAATGGGACGGGAGCCGAGGAGAGCGCTGGAGTAACTGCTTGAATCGTCAGAGCGACTTCTGCAGGAGCGGGAGTTGAAGACGGAACTGGAGCGGCTACCGGAGAAGCGACGGGTTGGCTAACTGCTGCAGCGTCCTTTGCGCTTAGCTTCTGGAGCAGAGCGTTGATGTGACGATCCTTCTCCTCCATTAGCCGAGTAATCTGCGCCATGTGCTCGTTCATCTGCATGACTTGGAGCTGAAGAGCGGTCGGAGGGTGGTGACGGAGAACGCCTCGGTGTTGCATGTTCGCATCCTCGCCGTCATCATCTGAGACGTAGTTACGCCGACTTGCTTCTGGCTGATGATTGATGTTTGCCCCCTGCAGAGGAGGTGCAACGTCTGCTGGAGAACCCGAACTGGTTCGGGGTTGGGGCTGGTCCTCCCCAAACTTCTGGACATGGGCTCCAGGATCGAGGCTCGTTTCTTCATGCACCAGGGCCTCGTCGGCGCTTTGGCGAGCATCTTCGGTAGTAGCTTCTGGCACGAAGATGTCCGCAAGAGTCCGTGTACGCCGAGTGTAGACGCACACCATTGGAGGAGCATCACCCTCCGGATTTACTGGATCACCGTGGCGGAGTAGAGGAGACTCGGCGATTGGTGAGAGGCTTGGAGCAAACGCATCGTTGTTCGTTCCGGCCATTGCAAACTTCAAGCAGCTTCTTCAACCGTACGGATGAAAGGAGAAGATGTCCCACCGGGCGTGCCAGAAATCTGTATGCGCAAAAAAGGTACGGGTCGGCTTTATTGCACAAAACGAGATTACAATTGTGACCGGGACCCGGGTTGCTCGAGTGTAGCGAGTCCGGGTTGCGGCGAGTTTTGATCAGGGGATTGTGGGAAAGATCTTCTGG
This sequence comes from Chamaelirium japonicum, assembly GCA_947650365.1. Taxonomy (NCBI): domain Eukaryota; kingdom Viridiplantae; phylum Streptophyta; class Magnoliopsida; order Liliales; family Melanthiaceae; genus Chamaelirium; species Chamaelirium japonicum. The sequence continues at coordinate 40,251,724 of OX393556.1, read as the reverse complement.
GGGATCCCTTTGATCCGCGTCTCCACGTGGTGTTCGTGCGAGAGCTCTGAAGGGGCTGCCCAGGACAGGGGTTTTACAGGGAGAGGGTTTTGGAGAGGCTAAGGAATGTCCACCGTTGCTTTGTCCCTTCCGTGCTTCGCGCTTTCTCGGCTAGGGGGTTTTCGGCTTCGTTCCTCGGTCTTCGCATCTTCCTCGTTCCTTGCTTGACCTCGGCGTCCTTGATCGTCGGTTCGCAGCGTCGATCTAGCTTTTGGCGTTGGCTTTGGCTTTGGCTTTTTGGCTTTGGCTTTGCTCCGGCGTGGCTCTGGCTTTTGCTTTGCTTCGGCGCTTGCACTTGGACGTAGCTGGGAGAGACTTGCGATGCTTTCGTTCTTCCGGACTTCGCGTCGTATCGGCTAGAACGTGCGGTGCTTTTGCTCGTGGCCGGCGTAGTCGCTTGGCTTTGGCACTTGCGTTGCTTTGGCGCGGGCTTTACTGGGGCTTTGCTTTGGCTTCTTGCGTAGGCTTTAGCTTCAGCGTCAACTCGATCTTCTTCCTCGAACGACGTAGGCTACTTCTCCGGTGCTTCGACGGTTTGCGTGTCGACGGGACTTCTCCTCTTCTCCGGGCTTCTTTGGCGTGATCGGAGTCGAAGAATGCTTTCGAAGATGGTGGGGCTAGCACCGATCTCCGTGCGACGGTTGTAGCGTCGGCTTTTGTTGATGAAGACGACGAGGGTAGCGACGGTCTCCGTGCGACGGTTGTAGCATCGGCTTTTGTTGATGAAGACGACGGGGGTGGCGACGCTTCAGACGATCTGCTCCAGGCTTTCTTCTTCGTGGATGGCGCAGGCGTTAGTCGAAGACGACGGGGTGATGACGCTTCGCTTCTCTCCTCCGGGCTTTGGGGCTTGATTGGGATCGAGGATTTGTTGGAGCCGACGGGGTGGTGCCGCTCCTCTTCTTCTCCGGGCTTTTGGGCTTGATCGGAGTCGAAGGCTTTGTTGGAGCCGACGGGGTGGTGCCGCTCCTCTTCTTCTCCGGGCTTTTGGGCTTGATCGGAGTCGAAGGCTTGTTGGAGACGACGGGGTAGTGCTGCTCCTCTTCTTCTCCGGGCTTTTGGGCTTGATCGGAGTCGAAGGCTTGTTGGAGACGACGGGGTAGTGCCGCTCCTCTCCTTCTCCGGGCTTTTGGGCTTGATCGGAGTCGAAGCTTGTTGGAGACGACGGGGTAGTGCCGCTCCTCTTCTTCTCCGGGCTTTTGGGCTTGATCGGAGTCGAAGCTTGTTGGAGACGACGGGGTAGTGCCGCTCCTCTTCTTCTCCGGGCTTTTGGGCTTGATCGGAGTCGAAGCTTGTTGGAGACGACGGGGTAGTGCCGCTCCTCTTCTTCTCCGGGCTTTTGGGCTTGATCGGAGTCGAAGCTTGTTGGAGACGACGGGGTAGTGCCGCTCCTCTTCTTCTCCGGGCTTTTGGGCTTGATCGGAGTCGAAGCTTGTTGGAGACGACGGGGTAGTGCCGCTCCTCTTCTTCTCCGGGCTTTTGGGCTTGATCGGAGTCGAAGCTTGTTGGAGACGATGGGGTAGTGCCGCTCCTCTTCTTCTCCGGGCTTTTGGGCTTGATCGGAGTCGAAGCTTGTTGGAGACGACGGGGTAGTGCCGCTCCTCTTCTTCTCCGGGCTTTGCTTCTGGCGTCTTCGGAGTCGAAGGGTTCTTCTTCTCCGAGCTTTCTTCTTCGTGCACGGAGTCGAAGGGATGATCTTCGTGTGCAAGGGCCTTCACATTGATGAGGACTTTCAGTAAGCCGATCCCTCGGGACAGGCTTGACTGTGCCTCGTGAAGCCTCGGGTCGATGAAGAAGCGTGCTCTTTTCTGCAGAGCTCTGGCGCTTTGTCTTCAACTTTCCAACCATTTTTTCCTTCCCCCACCCCCTCTATTTATAGGCAAAGAGGTGGGGAGAGAGATATGGGAACTTTTTAATTTTAAATCCCTTTTGTATCTCTCTCATAATTACCCGGATTTTATTCATCCATTGATGAAGGGAATAACATTTAGTTGTTTTCCTTTTCTGGCGGGTGCAATTATGGCTGGATTTTGCGCACGAAATCGATGGCGATCGGGCGCTTCGTCTTGTGCGTCGGATCGAGGGATCGGCGCAGACGTCATACGCTACCTCCCCCCGCGCATGGCGGTATTTTTTCCTTTTCTTTCTTTTCTTTCCTTTTCTTTTCTTTCCTTTTTCTTTTCTTTCCTTTCTTTTCTTTCCTTTTTCTTTTCTTTCTTTTTCTCCCCTTTCCTTGCAGGGCCGGCCGGCCCCTCCTTGGGGTTCGGTCCCCACTAGGGCCGGCCCTATAGGGTTCGGACCCTAGTAGGGGCCGGCCCCTCTTGGGGCGGGGTCCGAGTACGTGTCGGCGCGCGCGAGTCGGGTCCGCGTGTCGGGTTTGCATCCGCGTCGGCGCGAGCGAGTTGGGTCCGCGTGTCGGGTTTGCATCCGCGTCGGGGCCTTTGAGTCGGGTCCGGGTCCGAGCGCGTCGGGTTTGCATCCACGTCGGCACATGTAAGTCGGGTCCGGGTCCGACGAAATTCGTGTGTCTACAGTGTTATCAAACAAGGGCTTAGTGAGCATAATGACGAGAGAAAGTCTTCATGTACCTCCTATTATATCATACCACTTTTGCTCCCCTTTACCCTTCATCCTAATAGTCCGAGTGTCACATTTTATATCTTCTATAGAAAAAGAACCGGAAGTAGGCCAAAAAGAAAACTACAAACATGATGCACAGATGTATCTGGTTAGCCAATACCAACAGGGAGTGGAGTTCATAGCTAACCATACTATTTTACTCAAAATACAGATAAAAGGAGCAATGGATATAAAGCTTTAGGCTCTAGTGAGCAATAACTAGGGAGATATAGTTGATCCGTGAGTTTTGGATGCAAATCCAACCTAACGATGTATGCCCTAAATGGAGAGGTGGAGACCTTGTGGTGGGTGTTAGATGTCCCTACAAAAGTTCGCCTAGGAGAGGGTATTTTTGGTATTTTTTTATGGTAGTGGCTTGGAGATTTCCTCTATCCCAAAACCTAGGTGTTGAGATAAGGTCCCATCATACATATAAATTTCTGCCCTCTTCTTTACCGAGGTAGGACTAATTCTCTAACACTCTCCCTTACATGCATGCCAATCTTTTTGTGATCCTTGTCACATAAATGATAGATGTGTGGGGACAACACCCGGCAGGTGGGTGATACGATTAGGCTCTGATATCATGTTAGATATCCTCATACCCCAAAACCCAGGTCATATGAAGACAACACTACCGAGCCCGCTTGCCGATGTGGGACTAAACTCCAATAGAAGCCACCCCAAAGTGTGATGCATGTCCCACAGAGAGAGAGAGAGAGAGAGAGAGAGAGAGAGAGAGAGAGAGAGAGAGAGAGAGAGAGAGAGAGAGAGAGAGAGAGAGAGAGAGAGAGAGAGAGACGGCCTTCTCATTGGAGTTTCTCAACGAATCTCAAATTTCTTTGGTATTTTTCTTGGTAGTTGTGCCAGATTCTCTTGGTGCCGGTTCATGTGGTGATGTTTCAATCATTTTCACGTCTCAAGGTTTTCTCTGTTGGTTATTCTGAGAGGGTTTTATACGAGGTTGTTGAAGTTCTGAATATGTAACCTTGTAAACCGTCAAGATAGTGAATTTTTCGTATTGTTGTTGCTGATATTTGGTATGCCTCTGTGTATTGTTATTTGTGTTGGATTTCTTTGTGGTGTATAAGTATACTTTGACCGTCAACAACTTGATGTTTGCTTCCGTTGTCGTAACATCGTTGCCCTTGACTTGTTTCTCAATAGCCTCTTCCACTTATTCTTATGAGTCTTGAGGACAATATATACCCCCTCGACAATTTATATTACATTCAATTTGCACTTCTAAGAAAGATAATTAGGTCCATTAAATTTACCATCTTTAATCAGTCCATTCAATGGATTATTGTGCTCTTGATTAAAGATAACTATGAGCATTATATTGATAATTGTGCATTCATTAGCAACTTAGGGGTTTGTCAACCAAATGATACATAGTCCTCGTCCAATAGCATCCCTCGATCCATACTAAAGTGATAGTATATAAACTTTACCTTTCAAAGTTCCATTTCACATGTGCCCAAGGAAAACCTTAGTACACTCTTGGATGTTATGCTCATAATCTTATTTCACTGTCCATATGAGGGTACATGATCTCGCTTGTGCTTTGCGATAGAGATTTCATATGAATGGAAGTCTTATAATGGAATTCTTTAGGGTTAATTGGTGATAAATCCCTGACAAAATGAAACTCTAACGCACAAGACAACAAGAAATTGTTTTTTAATACGAGGTCCCTCACTTTCTTCAGAAACCCAAAAAATACCCTCATATGCTCCCATCTATCTCGAGCACAGCAGCGGAGGTGGCAGCCAACGGTGGCGGAGGTAGGTGCGAGCATCATATGAGGCAATGCCGGCGAAGACAGGCGTGACCTCAAGTCGTAGCTGCTCACCATGGTCTTCGGCGGCGCCGATCAACGAAGATGAAAGGAACGGGAGACGAAGGGTGTTTGGTTAGGTTTGTTTAGATATATGATTCCTAGGTCTATGGTTCATCTCATGGCCAATAGATCTTGAGTTTAGGGTTAGATTTAGCTTCGGTGGTAGTGAGTAGCTCTAGCTGCGGTGAGCAGTGGGTGAAAAGCTCTAGCATGAGGTTCGGTTGGGTTTGGTCAGATTCAGAGAACGGGATGGCATTCAAAACGAAAATTTAAAAGGTTGTGGAGATCATTTTCATCCCCATCATTTATTTGTTCTGTAGCTTTAGCTGATCTCTTATTGGGGACCGCTCATCAACTCCCCCAATTCTTTATTGGTGTATTTGGGAGCCAAAAAAATGAGGATTCCTTAATGGAAGAATCATTGAGAGTCAATATACCATATTTGGCTCGCCCATGATTTACCTGGTGGGCGATGCCACCTCAACACATAGGGAAAAAATCCCACGGGAAGAGAGAATTGTTTACCCTTGTGAGAGGATGCATTTCAAATCTCCAGATGGAAAAAAATACATAATTTATCACCCTAAAATTCTCTTTCCCCTATTTCCCGAATCTCGGATATGAGAAAAAACTAGGGATTCCCTACTTCAGGAATCTCCAACTATCCAAACAAGAGAAAGGGGGTCAAAATCTTTTGCGAGAATCTTTACCACATGTTTTCCCGCTTCCAAACACACCATATGAATGGCGATCGATAACAAAAATCTTTATACACACTGTGAAAATATAGTATGCATAGATCCATATAAGCATTATGTTGCTATCAGGTTTAAGTGGGTTTACAAGAAGGAGTTGGGAAGGTAGAGAAGACTCAATATGATAAAAGTAACCATGAATTATTCTAGTGGTATAACATACTACCATTACAAAACATGCCAAATCGATCTTAAACAATACTCCTCAATTAGATGAATATATTGAGATGAGTCATTCAAAGTTATGGATCATGTGAATTTTTGTTGTTGTTGCAAACAGATCATATGAATTCGATCATGAAAAATCTATGTTCACTAGATCAATTTCATCCTCAAGCAGATATAATCATATTGGAAGAGAGATTTTGATCATGCAATAAAAGAAATTGGTTTTGATGATAGCGCTAAAGAGGCATATTTACAGTAAAGTGGGTAAGAGCACCATTACTTCTCATGGGTAATCAGGCCGAACTTTATATTAACAGTGAAGGTATGATTATCCCAATTAACCACAATAAAGAATTAAAAAAGAACAATTATACCTCGGAGAATAGAATGCCTTTTTTTTTTGCTAGACCGGCCAGACGATCAGAGGATAGGGCACTAGAACAAGGTCTTCAATAAGTCTGGAGATCAAAACGAGGAAGGCAACATCTGCTATTTATTAATCCCATAATCTTGCAAACAAGACACCAAAGGTCAGGATTCACATGCACAAACAAGACTAAACGATCTTGAGAAAAAGTTCGATCCACGGTAGTGCTGGTCCTGAGATTTTTGGGGCCTAGAGTGAAGATCAATAATAGGGCCCATTTGTACATACTAATAGGCATAAAACTAACATAGAAGTTAATAAAAAAATAGAAACAAAGTATTACTTTATATACTTTATTGAATTAAAACTAATATAATTAAATTTTTCAGACAACAATATTATAGAAAAGAAATTAAAACTAGCATACAATATTTTTATATATCTAGTTGAATTTTCTAAACAACAAAATTGACATTCATTCATATAATTCCCTTTTTTTTAAAAGAAAAGAAGCTCGTTGTTGCAGAGCGATTAGCAAGAAACAAAAATTAGATGGATGGCAAAAATTACCCTGGACTCGAGTGAATAGCGATTAGCGAATCAATGATCAAATTCGGATTCGAGATGGCCCTATCGCAAATACACACAAACTGAGAGTGAGCAAGAGAGAAGCCTGCTGTTGTAGAGCCATCGGCTGTGAGTGGTCTCTCGTCACAAATACACACACACACATAAAGAGAGAGAGAGAGAGAGAGAGAGAGAGAGAGAGAGAGAGAGAGAGAGAGAGAGAGAGAGAGAGAGAGAGAGAGAGAGAGAGGGCCTAGCTGCTGCTGTAGAGTCGCTGGCTGACGATTGTAAGCAGTCGCCAGTCACAAACACCCACATGGAGAGGTTGTGGCTTGTGGCTGTGGAGCTATCATCTGTCTGGTGTTTGTGGGCTATCACACTATGCGACGGCGACAGTGAGAGGATGGACACCGGCGAGAGAACCCATAGGAGTCGATAATGATGTACCTCAAACAGTCGAATAATGAATCATAATCACCGTGCGAACGAGAAAAAGCGAGTGTGTGTGTGTGTGTGAGAGAGAGAGAGATAAATGCAAGATTTTTTTGGTAGTCGTGTGATTTTTGGCGGCGTCGTTTCGCATAGTGGTGTGCAGGATCAAAACCAAACCGATCAAACTGACCAAACAAAACCAAATCAACCCGACCAATTTTGATTGGTTTCGAGACACTCAATGGATTGGATTAGATTGGGTTTTTAAAAAACCAACATGATTGGGTCGGTTGACGGATTTGTACATTCAAAACCAACTTAAACCGAACCAACCCCCCCCCCCCATATATATATATATATATATATATATATATATATATATATATATATATATATATAATACCATATGTTCTCATAAACCCTTGCTACCAACAACCATTGCAATACTATAGGATGACTCGAAATTAGTTAAAAATCATATTTAATAATTTGATAACAATTATTATTTTTTAAGTTTGAACTATGTCCTAATAGAAGAGGGGGGGGGGGGGGAGCCCAATAAGAACATGGTCCAAAGTCTAAATCGACCATCCAATCCAATCCAAAACAGACTTTAATTGGATTGGATTTCAATCTTAGTTCGGTTTGGATCGGATTAAATATCCTCAAAATCGATAAAGGTTGGATCTGTTTGGGTTTTGCCTAAATAGGTTGGTTTCGAACCGATGCACACCCCTAGTTTTGCCGTTTCGGGAATGAATAATTTTAATGGATAACGAGTAGAATTATTTTCCACATTAGGCCCTGTGCAGAGCCTGCAGTTGTTTGTTTGAGTTTTGGACCCAAATACAAGTCAAAAGCCTAGATATTGGGGTCTTCTTTCCAAGTGGGGCAGTCTATACTTTGAACCCTTTTTCAATCCCTGGCAATAGGTGCCCAATTTGTCCTAAGATATATATAAAAAAAAATTTGGGCCCCCCTGAATACGGGCCTGGAGTAGTCACCCACGGCGCCCATGCTCAGGGCGGGCCTAATCCACGGTGCACATTCCTCTCCAGTTTGGGCCAGAGAAGCGACCCGGTCCGGGGAAATAAGACCGCGCTCAGGCCGAGGTCGAAAATATTCGAGATGCGAAAGTATAAAACCCATGCCCCCCGTTCTCTCATATCTCAAAGTCCTATCTTCTTCCCGTGCTTCGCTTCGTTGTCTAGGGTTTCGTCCAGAGGGATCGAGGCGAGAGCAACCTGGTTCGCCACTCCGCAGGTAGATCTACGCATACGAAATCTCTTGATCTCTCAAGTACGCCGCAGGTTTTTCTGATTCTGGTCGGTTTCATCCAAGGTTGGACTGCTCCTCTCTTGTTTGGCACGAAGATTCTGCTGATTTGGGGATTTGGTGTTATTATTATTATTATTTAATTATATTTTTTATTTTTTACGTGTGCATGTACGTGTGATTCATGTTTGGTCTCAGATATGGAGTTTTTCATTGCTAGGTTATGGATTTTTTTTTTTAAATTTATAGATTTGGTATGGCTGGCTAGGGTTTCGGATCTTCAAGCCGTGATTGCACGCATTTCCTGAAGAAATTTTTTTCTTTAACATATCTGGCCTATTTTACGGAATTATTTTTGTTTAATTCTTCTTTTGCAATCTTTGAATTTTGCAAGGGTTTCGAATTTTTCATGCGGCGCTTGTGGAAATTATGGATCACAAGCTTTTTAATGGATGTCTTATGGTACTCGAAAGACTGGATTAATATGAATGAGCACAACTGAACTGATAAAGTTTACCTCGAGAATGAGTTCCGCGTGGATGGAGTTTAGGTTCAGATTGCTTTTCTGTCCTTTTCTTAGGTTCTGCTTCTAGGTATACTAATATCCTAGTCGGGGATATTAGTATTATCTATTTGGTACTTGGTCCTACTTTGTGCCAGTTTGATGTTTTTGTTTGTACTGTCTTGATTCTCTTACATGATTCTTGATTGGTCTGAAATATGAAGATGTTTTTTGCGTATGTACATAGATTTGACCAATGTTTTAAAACTCGCCGATCCGGCTCGAAACTCGGCCGAGTCGCCGGAGTCGGATATATTTGACCAAATGTCTTTGCCATCACTAGTTTCAAATTGTCAAAAGGACTAGAAGGCAATAATATCCAAGGCACATGTCTCACACGAGTTTCCAAAAACAAAATTTTTTACAATTGTCTGATCAAAATCAAACAGATAAGGAAAATCCCAACCTAGATCGAACCTTGGGAGTCTGGGACACATGGTAACTGAGGAAGGCTTACCAACCTTTGTTATTACATACATGACCTTTGTTACCAAAGACTCGGATTTTTTTAATAAGTCTCGATTAAAACACGATTTATTCATTAAACGTTCTGTACGCGACTCTTTCCTGATTTTTTGAAAGTCTCAATTTTATGAAAAAGTCGCGATTTTCACGTTTTAATCCCGATTTACATGTTTTATTCCCGATTAATTGCGTTTTAATCCCGTCGTGTATTGCTCAAAAAACCTATTGTAACATCTATATATAAATATGTTAAAAAATTCTACTGTTTGTTTCCTGACTCTTTCCCGATCTTTCCGACTTTTTGTTCGATTTTTTCGACTTCTCCCCTAGCCAATTTTTTTCCGACTTTCGACTTGGTAACTATGCATACAACTAGTGTTTTCCACTGTCCTTATTATAGAAAGAGCTAATCTTTATCCGTGGAAGTGAGAAGATCTCTTCCACTTCTCCCGTGTAATTCATCCCATGAAATTGACAATGAAATCCGTGAGCATCCCACTGGAGGACATTTGTCCTCAAGGGATAATACTTAGTAAGATATGGAGTAAGAGCCCTACCCCCTATGCAGTCAAAGTCGGTAGTCGGCCCTAGTCGGCCCTAGTCGGCCAAGGGCCGACTAGGACTAGTCGGGACTAATTCGGGACTAGTCGGCCAAAACTTATTCTAACCCCTCCCCCCTCCCTAAACATATATGATATATGAACTAGCATAAATGTCAATAAGTATATGATATTAGTCGGTTAATAACAATACATACCTTCACACTTCACAGCATGGGTATAAATACATAAGTGACAGTCTAACATAACACAGTTGTATTGGCTTCATGCTCATGTCAAAAGACTCAGAACAAAGAATTCATCACAATATTTGTTTGATGATGTTTAATCAGTGAACAACCCCAATTTTGATTATAGGGTTATATGGATATCAACAAATAAACTAATTATTTGTCTATGTTTTTATCTGAGATTCTCAGGTGCTCAACAGATGATTACATGGAAGAGCCATAGTTGTGAGTCTTGCGACTCAAGACTTTGAGCCAATGTAAAAAAATCCAAACAAAATTGCTTGCAAAGATTCCTTTCAAAAAAAAAATTTGCTTGCAAAATGCTGCATGGGGACTAGTCGGCAGTCGTTAGTCGGGGACTAGTCGGGTCTAGTCGGGGACTAGTCGGGATTCCGCCCAGCAATGACGGAATCGAAATTAATCGGTCGGCAGAATGCCGCCCAGGGACTAGTCGGGGACTAGTCGCCGACTAGTCCCGACTTTGATAGCATAGCCTACCCCTACCACAACAAAGTTCCCCTAGGGAATATAAGTGGGTCCTTGGAGCCTGCCACAACAAAGCTCCCCTAGGGAATATAAGTGGGTTCCTCCACACACACACAGAGGCATGGATTGAAATTTCGATCGAAACATCGAAACTTCTGTCAAATATTTCAGTTTTGGTCAAGACCAATGTTTTAAAAAGTGCTAGGCGGACCTAAGGCGGTAGGGGTGTTCCAAGGCGGTAAGGCGGAAGGCGGATGTCTAGGCGGGCGTTCAGAGATTGAGACACCCAAAATTTTATAAAATATTTTACTTAAATTTTTCATAACTATTATGTTTATAGTATCAAACTTTTTTCAAGAGTCACAATAGGCCAAGGGTGTCATTATCATCATTCTTTAAGGTGGTCATAATGAGTCAAACGAGTCACTACACACTAGTGTATTAGTAATGGAAAAAAGAAGAGGATTAAAATGAAGAGAATGAAAAAGGAAATGAATGGAAGAAAGAAAACTTATGAATGATTACTTTTGAGTTTTGACGATAACATCGTTAATCTTTCTCTTATGGATATCGAGGAAAGCGGGTCTCAACTTAGGCGATGCGGTCTAAGACCCAAAATGCCTAGGTGGACGCCCGAACTGCTTTTTAGAACAGTGGTCGAGACTGAAACAAAAGGTAGGTGTGAAACCCAATTTCGATCAATTTCGGTTTCTGCTTTTGGAATCAGAACTGGTACTATAAATTTCGGTCAATTTCGGTTTCTGCTTTCGGAATAAGAACTTGTACTATAAATTTCTGTCCATTTTAGTTTCAAAACTAGGAATATAAATTTCAAATTCGGCCAATTTTGATCGAAATTGAGGTTTCGGCTTGGACCGAAACCCAACATGAAACTGAAATTTAAAACCTTAGAGAGAGCGAAAGAGAGATTATTATACTCTTAGTTTCCGCCTCATAGTCCCAGTATCATTTGCAAGCCAAGGCTATAAGACGTTTTATCAGGGGTTTAGGACCCAAAATAAAAGGGATAATTTGAAGTAGGAAAACTCTCAAGGTTACGAGAGTTGAGGCCCAAAATAACAAGAAGATGAAGCCCCAAGCATAGTTACCAAGTCGGAAGTCGGGAAAAAATCGGCTAGGGGAGAAGTTGGAAAAATCAGGAAATAGTTGAAAAGATCGTGAAAGAGTTGGGAAACAAACGGTATAATTTTAGAACATATTTATATATAGACGTTACAATAGGTTTTTTGAGCAATACATGACGGGATTAAAACACAATAAATCAGGAATAAAACCCGTAAATCGAGATTAAAACGTGAAAATCGTGACTTTTTTAAAAAATTGTGACTTTTTCAAAAAATCGGAAAAGAGTCGCGTACAGAGCGTTTAATGCATAAGTCGTGTTTTGTTCGAGACTTATTCAAAAAATTGGAGTTTTTGGTAATAGAGGCCCCAAGGGATAAAGTGATTCCTAACTTGGATAAGAGTCATAAGAAACTCCACTGAATCTCTGTAACGCCAAATAGACTGGGAAGACAAGAAAATCCGCACCTAGTATATAAAAATCGACGAACTCGTGAGGATGATGGTCTTGGAGTTGTCAGGTAGAACATTTAAAACTAAAGGTCATGGCCCATGAGCAAGGAGTGCAACAACTTGCTTCCACTCATAATCGAGTTGTGCAACCCTAAACAGTCGACTGCCTACACTCTTCTATGCAAGCAGAATAAACTCTACTGGTCCTAGTCAAAATTTTCACCAACCAGCTGATGGAGGGAAATGTGATGGAACAAATTCAGGACCCTTAGAAGGAAGAAAAAGTTCAAGAGAGGAAAACCCTCCTCGAAAAAACAGAATTTGGTACCATAGCCTAACATTATTTCGACTTAGAATGGTGTAGGTAATCCTAATCAACATGTCGCGCACTTCAAGGCTTGTGCCCATCGACATGTATTTTTCTCTTGAGCCGATTCGTATAAAGCTTGATCGATGCAGCATTCAAATCGTACCATAACTACCAAACAATTCGATAACATTGGCAAACATGGAAGAAAACTTTGCCTGTAGATTCACCGCTGTACGTGATAAAATTGGTGGGGTTGATTAAGTACTAGCCACAACAAAGATGAAAGATGAAACCATCTAAGGGTATAGCGAGATGGCTGATTGTTTGAATCTCAAGATTGGGTACTAGTAACCTGTGTTTCAAGCACAAGTCTTAGGTTTGCACGTAGTCAATAATTTGATGGAGCCTTTACTTTGCTCAATGAAGATAAATGATAGTGAAGATCTAAGTCTCACATGAAGCACTTAGAGAGCATGTATCCGACAATGATGACAACCTTCATACCCTCTAATATCAAGAAAGAAGAGGGTAGGGAAGACGCATCTTTCAAAGCATCCACAACAACCACTTCGCACAAGTAGATAAAGGGAAGAATAAGACGACCCAGTCAAAGCTAAATCGTGAGAGGTGGTCCTTCTTTTGAAGGAAAGAAGATGAAAGTTTAGTTCTTCCAAAGAGCACTTGCTAGGTCTATAGAGACTTTCTGAAGAATGAGCTACAACGTGAGTCCAAAAGATCCGAGGAGGTACGGAAGACACAATCAAAATTGATTCTCTCTCCATTGCCTCATCAGTTACACTATAGGGGACTGGTATATCGTCATTGGGTAGAAAGCAGTGCAAGGATGGGAACATCACCCTGTCCAAGTCTGTGCTAGTTGATCACCTCAATAGCAACCGGATCTTGTATTCATAATATATGCAGAAGAACCTTTCCGAGGGAAAATATTGGCAGTGGAACCTCATGGGGCTGGCTTGAGCGATTGAACTTTAGAAATAGCTCCACCAAAGCTTCCACAAGATTTATAGCAAATAGCTATATCTCAGGAAAAAAACAAACTCCTCAAAAGAAAGGCTCAAATGTCGGGAATCAAGTGGAAAGATGCAACAACTCCATAGGTCCTAGAAGCACGACATCCAAAAACATAACTTCCAAAAAGAAGTTCAAAGCACAAGAGTATAGGGTTTATTAACGGGGTCACCACATAAGATGTGACAGATGTCTCCTCTTGAGGAGTATCTCGAGTCACTTGGGGAGTTCGTTCGAGAGGAATTGTCTCTTTATCGTATTATGATAGTTTATCAAAAGGAAATAGGAATCGATGAAGATCAATGTCCAAAAGAGTTAGTTCAGTTTGCTACCCACCACCGATGTTCACACTCAGTTGGCAAGACGGATTGGTTTTGGGATCCTGTCAAACACCATAACTGTTTTGCCTTCCTCGTTTCCTTTATGTGAGACATGTGACAAACTTGAGCATCCTAAAAAAGACAAAACTTCAAGGTTTATGGTGATTTTGGTCGCTTTTATAAATACCGAAGGATTACTCTTGAGCATGGATAAAAATACCGGTCGCGGACAAAATATGGGCCAGCCGAAAAAACGGTTCGAACCGGTATCGGTCTGAACCGGTCCATACCGGTGTGAATTGATTTTTGGTTTCAAAAAAATTTGAAAAAATAACCAAAAAATCCAGAATAATCTAAAATACTGGTTTGTGATGTTTTTTTTCATTAGTAAACTAGTTTTAGGTAAGAACCGGCCTTTTTAAGTTATAAAGTCTCTGTTTTCACTGTATGATTCTAAATTGTGGAATTTGATATAGTTATTAAATTGTATGTGTTAGATTAGCCTAGTATTAATATATTATGCTTAGGGATTACAAACCACAATTCATAACCATTGCACAAACATGAATTACACAACTAATACGAGTACATGAGTCATATTTTACAATTTCACATAATATGATAATAAACACAAATTCATAATCATAAGACTCCTAACATGTTTAGTAAATAAAATGCATATCCATAACTTACAAGAGTAGAGAATTAGATATTTTTACCTATTTAGACTGAGTAACTTAGTACCACATGGAACTTCGGGCAGGCTGCAAATTTTATAGATCTAACCTTTGATGGCATAGATCTGACTTATATCCACATTTTCACCACAATTATTTGGTTTTTTTTCAAAAAAAAAGCAACAAAAGAAAATAAAAATAAAAAAAATCCAAATTTGCATGAACCGATCATGCAAATTTGGAGATTATGCTTATAGATTTATAGATCTAAGCTTTGATGGCATAGATCTAACCCATATCAACATTTTCACCACAATTATTTGGTTTATTTAAAAAAAAATGCAAAAAAAGAAAAGAAAATTGAAAACCCTCCAAATTTGCATGAACCGATCATGCAAATTTGGAGATGATGCTTATAGATCTATAGATCTAAGCATTGATGGCATAGATCTAACCCATATCAACATTTTCACCACAATTATTTGGTTTATTTTAAAAAAAATACAAAAAAAGAAAAGAAAATTGAAAAAAATCCAAATTTGCATGAACCGATTATGCAAATTTGGAGATTATGCTTATAGATCTATAGATCTAAGCTATGATGGATTAGATCTAACCCATATCACATTTTCACCACAATTATTTGGTTTATTTTTAAAAAAAATACAAAAAAAGAAAAGAAAATTGAAAAACCCCCAAATTTGCATGAACCGATCATGCAAATTTGGAGATGATGCTTATAGATCTATAGATCTATGCATTGATGGCATAGATCTAGCCCATTTCAATATTTTCACCACAATTATTTGATTTTTTTCAAAAAAAATGCAACAAAACAAAAGAAAAATGAAAAAAATTATGAAAACATACCTTCAAATGTGGTTTTGATCTTGCAAAGCCGAGTTTTTGGCTTCAAATCTTGCAAATAGAGTTAGTATGGAGGTTCACCTCATGTGGGAATGAAGAAAGAAGCCCAAAAAAATAAAATCGGAATGAAAAAACCACCCAAAAAGATACTTCATACCCGGTACCGGTTCGAACCGGTACCGGCCGGTATTTAGGCGATTTAACCCCCGCGACCGGTATCGACTGGATACCGGTGCGGTTCGGTCCGGTTCCCGGTTTGAACCGGCCGATACGGTTTGTACCGGCCGGTATTTTGATCCTTGCTCTTGAGGGAACATGAACTTAATAGGCATGCTCGAACTAAAAGTGCTGGGTGTTGCGGGCATAGTCACCAAGTTTGTGTTCGGCAATAAGTCGACAAGAGCAAAACTTGGGAAAGTTCGGCAAAAATTGAGAAGTTCGAATAAAAGCAGAAAAAACCGAGAAAAAAATTCGGGCCGAGATTTAATCAGCAATTGTGAAATTTGGAAAAAATAAGCAAGTTCGGGACCTTTTGCGTAATATTTTTAGCCTTCATTTTAGAAACTAAGACATTCAGAATGTGACATTCATAAGACAACAAGTCAATCTCTATAGTGGATGATAATAGGTTAAAACTTAATGAATAATGAATGGACTTGAGCACATCAATGCAGCATTTTATGAGAATGATGCCTATATACATTTATGCAAGCAGATGAACCATAATGACAATAACCCATCAAATTCTTTACCAAAAGGTAAATAGATTTTTGAAATGAATTACCAGATATTTTCAGGATAAGGTTGAAACATTCATCTCTAGTTCAAATCCTTATCACAAAATGACAGTAACTCATCAAGTCCTAATCCTTGTCACAAAAAACGCCATCTGATATGCCCTTTTTAAAAAGAGGGAATAAAACACCTAATTCTTTGACAAGTCAGGTTAAAAATGGCAAAATAACGGAGACCCTTTAGATCGCGTTTAAAACACTTTTTTTCTTCAATAAAACATCGTGTTTGTTGACTATGGACCCGACCTGCTTGAGCCAACCCAATATGCACTTTCCAACTTGACCCTATCTATAGGCCCCTCATTAAATTGCAGATGCCTATATTGAACTTTATTGGTCCATATAGAGTCCGTTGCATCCTCACATAGTACCCAATAGAGTTTGATTATCCCGTGAGACATGCGATCCATTTTGCTATGTTTGCCCCATAATTTCAAGTGAAACCTTCTGGAAACCTTGAAAACTTAGAAAATGAGAGTTTATTTTGATTTTTTGTAATAGGACAAGCTATCCAGTCTTGCATCACTAAATAGTTGCTCTTACAAAAAAATGTAATTAATAAACCTATTATAGATGTCCAATGTAAAATTAGAGAATATAAAGAATAAAAAGAGTTGGTGTTTGATTATTAATCCATTGTATAAGCTAGAAAGGAGACATTCGAATTTGATTTGCCATAGCTTTATCACATATAGCACTTATGAAATGATCCTAAGTATTTGATTTGTACTCTTTTATTATCTATAAATCGCAACATAAAAGGAAAATCTATAGATCAAATACTTAATAGTACTAAATTTTCATTGTATGCTACATTTCAAGCAAACATGATATTCGGGTTGATATTGTGATTTGTGGATACAATTTTTGATGATCTAATAAAATTATCAAAACATGACGAGAAAATCTAACTAAAAAACTAAATGAGACAATAAATAACAACTTTTGCAGAGTTTTTCCTCGCAACTTATTTACAAACTCGCCGACGTTTTACTAGCATTAAATCCCTCTTACGAACGTCAATGCCAGTTCTTATGGTTAGGGGTGTCAATGGTTGGGGTTGGCCCTGGTAATTGTCAATTACTGAATGGGACCTTGTACACCAATCAGATCACAGTATGAACCAGGAGTAAATAGCTCATTGACGACTCCCCTACTGATGGTTCAAGATAACTGAGCTTGCCCCCTTACTAACAGAAATGCCGACTAATCCTTACTTACTGACAAAACATATCATATTTGAAATGATATAAAGATATGCTTGCTATATAACAAGCCATTCATCTCAGACATGGCATCGACTGCATGTCGACATCGGCAACCCCAATAATATCGGGTAGCCTAGCATATTCCCTTCATCTCCACTTTGAACCCACAGAGAGAGAGAGGGAGGGAGGGAGTTGGCCCTTGATTTGAAGGCAGGGAAGATGAACGATGAGATGTTGGAGGCGAGGAAGGTGGGGAAGAGGAAGTGTCGGAGCAAAGAGAGGAGCGAGTATGGAATTGTTTTGAGACATAAAGAACTAAGGAGGTCAGATTTACGCATGCAGCTAATAGGAGCCGGATCTGATAATAGAGGAAGAGAAAGTGCAGCATGTGGGTTGGTTCCTAAGAGGTGTGAGATAAGAGAGAAGATTATTCACTGGTTTATATATGGAATGATGGCATAAGAAGGTATTTCATTAGCATTTCTTATATTATTACTTGTTGCACCTGTTTCAACTTTCAACTTTTCTATGAGCACAAATGATGCAGTGCGCCTGCCCTTATCCACACGGACCACACCACTAGCCGCACACCGCCCGGCTGCAGCCTGCCCGACCGGATCCCCTCCGGCAACCTCCGGCAACCTCCGGCCCTGAGATCAGGCCTAAACTCGTCCCCGCGCTGTCCGACGTCACCCGCGCCGCCCGAACCCGCCCGCGCCACGTCGTCGTCCCGATCCGCCAGACGAACCCCCGATTGTCGACCAGCGACCTGCTCGTCTTCCTCCCCTGTTCGGACTGAGAGTAGAAGAGAGAAGAACAGAGAGCGAAGCAAGAGAAGAGAGAGTCACGAGACTCTTGTTTTCCCTGTGTTGGTGTGGCAGAATAGTACTTGAAACCACTTCTCATCAGATGTTGACTAAAGGCTCTCAAGTGTTGTCTTTATTATGATGTGGTCCCATGCTTGGATGTGACACAGAGATACAAAAGCCGATTGATAAAGGTATCTCAACTGTGCATGAGGATTTTAAAGACTCATCTGAGCAACGATTCATGTGGAAACTCCTTCGCAATTTCAAATCAGGTGTGCTCGCTCAGATTCACATAGGCAAATCCCTGCTCATTATTTCAGCCTGTCCTACGCAATATTATTAAACATAGAATTCATACGTTTTTTCATAAAATTGAGAATTGCTGGCTTGCTATAGACACCTGAATATTACATGAACCTGTGCCTCTTGAAGCATACACCTGTTGAACCTATTTAAATTTTTGAAATCATGTTAAAGTGCAAATTAGATTATTAATTAAGGCCTGGTACTTCCTGTCCAACTTCGGAGATCCTGATCCCGAGTGATCCCCGGTCTTGTAGTTTGGGAAAGCCGTGACGGTTCCCCATCAAATTTGGTATCAGAGCGTAGATAGGAAACCTCCCATTGCATGCAAACCCGTAGCGGTAGAATCTATTCCACCACAATGGACCATAGTGAACAAATATTGAAGGTCTTAGCGGACCTTAGGGCCGACATGACTGCTAGGGTAGATGGGATTGAGGCCCGCCTTACCACCCGACTCGACTGGGTAGAGACCTCTATCAATACCGACAATGAGTCTTGTGTGGATGGAGTCGACCGAGAGTGTTGTAGGCGCAACAAGCCTAGACTACAATTCAACCGTCCAGCATGCGAAACTCCTGATGAGCACGCCATGCGCAGCATCAAACTGGACGCCCCTAGTTTTGATGGTCGTTTGGATCCGACCATGTTTTCAGACTGGATGGCAGACATAAACTACTACTTTCAGTGGTACAACATGTCAGATGCCCAGAGAATCTGTTTCGCCAGAATGAAGCTAATAGGTGCTGCCAAACTCTACTGGCATAACACTGAAAGGGCTTTGGCAAGGAACCGCTAACCTCCTATCGAGTTATGGGAGGAAATGAAGGAGAAACTATTTGAAAAGTATTTCCCTACCTCTTACCGATCCCGTCTTATAGACCAGTGGCAAAAGATATCTCAGGGCACCAAGTCGGTCTCCGACTATATCACACGTTTCGACGACTTCCTAATGCGGTGTGATGTGCAAGAAGAACTCGAGATGACTTTATCCCGGTTTAGGTTATTCTAGAAGGAACTCCATTTGCGCGATGTTGTGTCTTTAGAGCACGTCTACCAAGTAGTTCAGGACTTAGAATTGTACCACAAGCCGTCAGCTTACAAACGAGCTGAGCCTCAAGATCACTCTACTAGGAGTCAACCTTCAAAGGCCCCTGAGTCAACCAAGTCTGGAAGACGAAGGAAAAGGAATCTTGGGCGAACCTCCCAAAGGGCACCCAGGTAAGGGGCAGTGTTACCGCTGCTAGGGGTATGGTCACTTTGCCCACGCAGCCCACCAATGCCCATCAAAAGCCCCTCCTAAAACCTTGATGGTTAAGTCAGGTGAGGGACAATATATGGACGATATGGAAGAAGAGGTCTACGTCCCTCTGACTGTGAAGACTGTGAGGAACTTAACGCGGGATGCGGTAGATTAGGGTGCATTGTCACGGCCACCCTATCACATGAATGTGAACCTCCGGGGACGACTAGAGTTGGTCACTCGCCATGGCTAAGGAACAACACCTTTGCCTCCTGGTGCACTGTGTCCGAAAAACTAGGAGTCCTACATATTGATAGTGGTAACTCGGTGAATTATGTGGCTCACTCTCATGTCGAGGAGAACCACTTGCTCACAGAGAAACTTGCTAAACCTTGGCGCACTAGTTGGGTCACAAGCGGTCCCACACTTAGTGTCACCGCACGATGTCGTGTTCGATTCGCCGTCGACGATTATTTTGATAAGATTTGGTGTTACGTCCTTGATATGGACTGTTTTCATGTTCTACTTGGGAGATCTTGGGAGTATGACAATAGCACCATCCACAATGGAAGGGACAATACATATGTCTTTATAAAAAACGGCGAGAAAATCACTCTGTATTCCCAACAAGATATACCAAAATCCATATAGGCGTTTGCGCACTGGCAAAATGACCTATACAAGCGCATCAAAGATAGGATTAAGAAGAAATCGGAAGCTGAGTCTTCTCGAAATACGAGGTTGGGTAGGTTGTCCGAGGTTGTGAGCGACCTCGTTTTTGGTCATTGGGCATACCATGGTCCCAATATTGGTTATCTGTTTGCACTGACAGGTCCAACAATCTCATCCCTGAAACCCAACATTATGATCGAAAGACCTACTTCATTTATCCCCGTTTCTTGGTATCCCATTGAGCCTATATTGCCTATTATTGCGCAAGTTTGGATGCAGATATACTTGTTTGCAGGTGAGCAGGTTGAAAGTACAATGATCGACAACTGGTTCCTCTATCTTACTCGCTGACATGGTCGCTTGGACTCGCGAGCGTTACGGTTTCTTCAGGATGCTGCTCATTCAAAATTCGAGCTCTCTGGAGGATTGATGGATTCTTCTACACCCTACTCGATGGAGTCGAGTTCTCGTCACCCCGGGAGAGTTGATGCAGAGCGCTCGTCTTTATCCACACCACCAGCCGAACGCCAGCTGGAGGCGCCATCAGAAGCTCGAGATTATGGTGGTTGAAGAAGATCTATTCGGTTTATTTTATTTATTTATCTTTTAAATTCGAACTGGGAAATCAGGATTAAGTTTCAGTTGGTTGTGAGCCCGATCTATAAGGGACAAACTTATTTCATTTGGTTATTTAAGGAGATATGATCTCCCATTTAATGATAGTGAAGAAAATCAAAAAAGAAAAATTCGCACCTTGAGTTCTGTGAATGGATCTCTCTACTTCTCTTCCTTTCCTTCTTGTTTACGCGTGCGAAGCGCCCCATTTACCACTCCTCCGTGTGTGAAGCACCGCCCACCCCTCCCCATCTCTCCCCTTTCTGTGCTTGCTGCGAAGCCGACGAAGCCAACCCGAGCTGCAGCCCCGCCGCGACCCACCAGCCGCACATCGACTGGCTGCAGCCCGCCCGGTTGGATCCTCTCCGGCAACTTCCGGCCCGGAGATCAGGCCTAAACCCGTCCCCGCACCGTCCGACGTCACCCGCGCCACGCCGTCGTCCCGATCCGCCAGCCGACCCCCCCTCCCCCCAACTGTCGACTCGCGACCCGCTCTTCTTCCTCCGTTGTTCGGACTGAGAGTAGAAGAGTGAAAAGCAGAGAGAGAGAAGCAAGAGAAGAGAGAGTCACGAGACTCTTGTTTCCCTTGTGTTGGTGTGGCAAAATAGTACTTGAAACCACTTCTCATTAGATGTTGACTAAAGGCTCTCAAGTGTTGTCTTTATTATGATGTGGTCCATGCTTGGATGTGACAAAGAGATACAAAAGTTGATTGTTGAAGGTATCTCAACTGGGCATGAGGATTTTAAAGACTCATCCGAGCAACGATTCATGTGGAAACTCCTGCGTAATTTCAAATCAGGTGTGCTCGCTCCGACTCGCATATGCAAATCCCTGCTCATTGATAATTATATTTTCAGCTTGTCCTACTCAATATTATTAAACATAGAATTCATCCGTTCTTTTATAAAATTGAGAATTGCTGGCTTGCTATAGACATCTGAATATTACATGAACCTGTGACTCTTAAAGCATACACCTGTTGAACCTGTTTAAATTTTTGAAATCCTGTTAAAGTGCAAATTAGATTACTAATTAAGGCCTGATACTTCATGTCCAACTCCGGAGGTCCTGACCCCGAATGATCCTCGTTCTTGTAGTTTGGGAAAACCGTGACGGTTCCCCATCAAATTTGGTATCAGGTGTCCAGCAATCTCATCCCTGAAACCCAACATTATGAATAGGTTCTACCGCTACGGGTTTGCATGCAATGGAAGGTTCAACAGGTGTATGCTTTAAGAGGCATAGGTTCATATAATATTCAGGTGTCTATAGCAAGCCAACATTCTCAATGTTAACAAAGAACATGTGAATTCTATTGCTTGATAACATTGAATAGGATAGGCTGAAAAATTACTTAACAATAACAGGATTTGCCTATGCGAGTCGGAGTGAGCACACCTGATTTGAAATTGCGCAGGAGTTTCCACATGAATCGTTGCTCAGATGAGTCTTTAAAATCCTTATGCACAGTTGAGATATCTTTAACAATCAGCTTTTGTATCTCTGTGTCACATTCAAGCATGGGACCACATCATAATAAAGACAACACTTGAGAGTCTTTAGTCAACATCTGATGAGAAGTGGTTTCAAGTACTATTCTGCCACACCAACACAGGGGAAACAAGAGTCTCGTGACTCTCTCTTCTTTTGCTTCTCTTTCTTAACTCTTCTCTTTTCTACTCAGTCCGAACAGGGGATGAAGACGAGCGGGTCAAGGGACAATAGTCGGGGGTTCGGTTGGCGGATCGGGATGACGGCGTGGCGCAGGATGGTTCGGGCGGCGCGGGTGACGTCAGACGACACAGGGATGGGTTTAGGCTTGATCTCTGGGTCGGAGGTTGTCGGAGGGGATCCAGCTGGGGGGGCTGTAGCCGGTCGGTGTGCTGCTGGCGGGTCGCGGCGGGACTGCGGCTTGGGTTGGCTTCGTCGGCTTCGCAGCAAGCACAGAAAGGGGAGAGATGGGGAGGGGTGGGCGGTGCTTCACGCACGGAAGAGAGGTAAATGGGGCGCTTCGCATGCGTAAACCATAGGGGAAGGAAGAGAAGTAGAGAAATCCATTCACAGGACTCAAAATGCGAATTTTCCTTTCTTGATTTTCTTTACTACCATTAAATGGGAGATCAGATCTCCTTAAATAACCAAATGAAATAAGTTTGTTTCTTATAGATCGGGCTCACAACCAACTGAAATTTAATCATGATTTACCAGTTTGAATTTAAAAGATAAATAAATAAAATAAACCGACTAGATCTTCTTCAACTATCATGATCTCGAGCTTCTGATGGCGCCTCCAGCTGGCGTTCGGATGGTGGTGTGGATAAGAACAGGCGCTCTGCATCAACTCTCCCGGGGTAACGAGAACTCGACTTCGTCGAGTAAGGTGTAGAAGACTCCATCAATCCTCCAAAGAGGTCGAATTTTGTAATGAGCAGCATCCCAAAGAAACTGTAACACTCCCGAGTCCGGGCGACTATGTCAGCGAGTAAGATAGAGGAACCATCTGTCGATCACTGTACTTTCAACTTGCTCACATGCACACAAATATATCTGCATCCAAACTTGCACAGTAATAGGCAATATAGGCTCAATGGGATACCAAGAAACGGGGATAAATGGAGCAGACCTTTCGATCATAATGTTGAGTTTCAGGGATGAGATTGCTGGACCTGTTAGTGCAAACAGATAACTAATATTGGGATCATGGTATGCCCAATGACCAAAAACGAGGTCGCTCACAACCTACCCAACCTCGTATTTTGGGAAGACTCAGCTTTCGATTTCTTCTTAATCCTATCTTCGATGCGTTTGTATAGGTTATTTTGCCAGTGCGCAAACGCCTGTAGGGATTTTGGTATATCTTATTGGGAATATAGAGTGATTTCCTCGCCGTTTTTCATAAACACATGTATTATCCTTTCCATTGTGGATGATGCTGTTGTCATACTCCCAAGGTCTCCCAAGTAGGACATGACAACAGTCCATATCAAGGACGTAACACCAAATCTTATCAAAATAATCGTCGACGGTGAGTCGAACACAACATCGTGTGGGACCACTTGTGACCCAACTAGTGCGCCAAGGTTTGGCAAGTTTCTCTGTGACCAAGTTGTTCTCCTCGACATGCGAGCGAGCCACATAATTCTCGGAGCTACCACTATCAATATGTAGGACTCCTAGTTTTCTGGACACAATGCACCAAGAGGCAAAGGTGTTGTTCTTTAGCCATGGCGAGTGACCAACACTTGTCGTCCCCAGAGGTTTACATTCATGTGATAGGGTGGTCGTGACAATGCACCAGTCTACCGCATCCCTCGTCAAGTTCCTCAGTCTTCACAGTTAGGGATATATACCTCTTCTTCTATATCGTCCATATATTGTCGCTCACCTGACTTAACCATCAAAGTTTTAGGAGGGGCTTTTGATGGGCATTGGTGGGCAAAGTGACCATACCCCTGGCAGCGGTAACACTGCCCCTTGCCTGGGTGCCCTTTGGGAGGTTCGCCCAAGATTCTTTTTCCTTTGTCTTTCCGACTTGGGGTTGACTCAGGGGCTTTTGAAGGTTGACTAGCGGGGTAATCTTGAGGTTCAGCTCGCTTGTAAGCTGATGGCTTGTGGTACAATTCTAAGTCCTGAGCTACTTGGTAGGCGTGTTCTAAGGACACAACATCGCGCAAATGGAGTTTCTTCTGGAATTCCTCCCTTAAATCCAACCTAAACCGGGATAAAGTCATCTCGGGTTTTTCTTGCACATCACACCGCATCAGGAAGTCGTCGAAACGTGTGATATAGTCGGAGACCGACTTGGTACCCTGAGATATCTTTTGCTACTAGTCTATAAGACGGGGTCGGTAAGAGGTAGGGAGATACTTTTCAGATAGTTTCTCCTTCATTTCCTCCCATAACTCGATGGGAGGTTGGCGGTTCCTTGCCAAAGCCCTCTCAGTGTTATGCCAATAGAGTTTGGCAGCACCAATTAGCTTCATCCTAGCGAATCAGATTCTTTGGGCATTTGACATGTTGTACCACTGGAAGTAGTGGTCCATGTCTGCCATCCAGTCTGAAAACATGGTCGGATCCAGATGACCATCAAAACTAGGGGCGTCCAGTTTGATGCTGCGCATGGCACGCTCATCAGGAGTTTCATGCGCTGGACGGTTGAATTGTGGTCGGGGCTCGTTGTGCCTACCATGATCTCGGTCGACTCCATCCACATAAGACTCATTGTCGGTATTGATAGAGGTCTCTACCCGGTCGAGGCGGGTGGTAAGGCGGGCCTCTATCCCATCTACCCTAGCAGCCATGTCGGCCGTAAAGTCAGCTAAGGCCTTCAATATCTGTTCATTATGGTCCATTGTAGTCGAATAGATTTTACCGCTACGGGCTTGCATGCAATGAGAGGTTTCATATCGAACCTACGCTCTGATACCAAATTTGCTGGGGAACCGTCATGGTTTTCCCAAACTACAAGATCGGGGATCGGTCGGGGTGAGAACCACCAAAGTTGGACATGGAATACTAGATCTTAATTAGTAATCTAATTTGCACTTTAACAGGATTTCAAGAATTTAAACAGGCTCAACAGGTGTATGCTTCAAGAGGCACATGTTCACATAATATTAGGACCAACTATAAGGCCTGGTACTTCATGTCCATCTTCGGAGGTCCTGACCCCGAACGATTCCCAGTCTTGTAGTTTTGGAAACCCGTGACGGTTCCCCATCAAATTTAGTATCAGAGCATAGGTTAGATAGGAAACATCCCATTGCATGCAAACCCGTAGCTGTAGAACCTATTCCACCACAATGGACCATAGTGAACACATATTGAAGGCCTTAGCTGACCTTAGGGCCGACATGACTGATAGGGTAGATGGGATAGAGGCCCGCCTTACCACCCGACTCGATCGGGTAGAGACCTCTATCAATACCGACAATGAGTTTTATGTGGATGGAGTCGACCGAGAGCGTGGTAGGCGCAACTATCCCCGACCACAATTGTGCTTATCTGCTTTCAGAATCAAACTCAATGTATTGAGAAAATGCCACATTATTGTGCTTATGGACAAGTTCTACCAAATTTGTAAATGGTTTTTTTAAAAATTGCAATCTTATGTATGTAGGAATGTTACCTTAGAATAAAATTTTTGGATCTAATATAGAATTTTGTTGCTTTAATATGCATTTTAATTTTTTGAGGATCTGCAGTAACTAATTCTTAATTTTTCCGTGTACGAATTCCTGTACCTAGGTAATGGAAGTTGTAAATTTCTTTCCTCCCCATCACCTAGCCACCTAGGGAATCTAGGGATGCATTTTGATTGGTATAATCAAGAATGGGAAATAGTAACCTTTCAGATATATTTTTTTAAATGGCCTTGTTCTTGACTGCCCTTTTAGTACTCATTTTTTTGTACCATACATTCTGCAATTGATAGGGTTCCGTTCATTCATGTTATCATGTTATGTAATTTAAGTATTTGATATTTCTTAAGCCATGCGGTTGTTGGATTTTACTCATATATAGTTTCTTTTGATGTCTGAGTATGAAACAATATGATGTCACATGGGCAACTACTTGATTCTATTTTTTCCCCTACTGAATCAGTTGACATGTCTGAACTGGAGTACCGCTGTTTCATTGGAGGCCTTTCTTGGTCAACAACTGACAGAGAATTGAAAGATGCGTTTGAAAAGTTTGGACATCTGACTGAGGCTAAGGTAATATGTGAATATTTTGCATTTCTTCCAAGAGGATCTCATGCTTCTGATAATTCCTAGAGCACTTTGGCATTATTTTGTCAATCTCGATTTGGTATCTTCTCAAATTATTTGAAGGAGTATCAGGATTCCACTGCAACTAATATTTGTTTTTTCGGTTGTCACTGAGTCATGTTACACATATCTTCCCTTTTTACCATAATCCGGCTCCTACCTTCATTGATATGTGTCCTGGTATGCTCTTTTTATTTTGTTTAGGGTAAATTACAGACACCCTGTAGGTTGACCGATATTCAGTTTCACCCCCATTATGTTTAGAACCCTACGGTTGCCACCCTATAGTTTGAATACATATAATAGACACCCTCTCTGAAGGGACATTTTCACCCCATCAGAGGGGAAGTTTGTGCAAGGAATTAAACTACAGTGGGGAATTTTTAGGGTTTTAATGATGATGTGGTGAAATTGATAATATCGGTCAAACTCCAATTGGTCTATGTAAAATTTACCACCCTCTTTGAAGGGACATTTTCACCCCCTCAGAGGGGATGTTTGTGCAAGAAATCAAACTACAGGGGGGCATTTTTAGGGTTTTAAAGATGAGGTGGTGAAACTGATAATCTGTCAAACTCCAGGTGGTCTATGTAAAATTTACCCTTTATATATATATATATATATATATATATATATATATATATATATATGGGGAAAGGGAGCCTCCATATATTCGGAAGAAAGTTATCTCCATATGTCGGTGATTTGATGCACCTAGGAGTTTTAGAATGTGTTGATTTTTTGTGATTATAAACCAGTGTTATTAAAACCGGATCGGACCGGCCAGTTCGGACCGGAAACCGGCGAACCGGTAGGGAAACCGGTCTGTATGCGATATGAACCGGTGTTGGAAAACAAACCGGTATTGAACCGTCGGGCGGGCTGTTTTAGGTATAAACCGGACCGGGCCGGGCGGTTTTAGGTATAAACGAACTGGTTTTTTTTTTTTGTGCACAAATGCTCTCTCGCTCTCTCTATCTCTTTCTAGGTTTGATTGTGTTTGTTGGGCCGGTGAACCGGACCGGACCGGTACACAAAACGGTTCGTCCTCTGATTCGGTTCTGACAACATTGTTATAAACAACTTACCTTAGATATAACACTAAAAAAAAATCAGCACATTCTAAAACTCATAGGGGCATCAAATGTTAGAAGCTTTATTGACCGTTCGTTCTAACCGTTAATTTGAATTCTAACATTTGATGTCCCTAGAAGGTTTAGAATATGTTGATTTTTTGTGGGTGTTCTATCTAAGCTAAGGTGGTCATCTTCACAAAAAATGAGCACTCTCTAAAACTCCTAGGTGCATCAAATCACAGCATATGGAGGTAAGTTTTCTCCGAACGCTTTTTGAAATCCGGAAATGACTTCTTCAATCATACTAATCAAGTGTACTGCCTTGAATAAAATCCAGAAATGACTTCGTCAATCATTTCAAACCTTTTTGAAATCTTGAAACTGTTTTTAAGAATATTTTGGATCAAGAATTTAGAATTTGTTGGCATTGTTGTTGATGACGTGTTTCCTTTCCTTCTCTTAACATTGCACTAGTTGTGAATGAGCGCTATTCATTCTTTGTTCTCCCCATTTTTGTGTGCTGAATATGATAATTTTAAGGATGCCTGTTATAACTTATAACTGGCTAATATAGCAAAGCTGCAGGTAGTTATGGACAGGTTTTCTGGTCGCTCTCGTGGATTTGGCTTTGTCACTTTTGAGGAGAAGAAAGCTATGGAAGATGCTATTGAAGCAATGCATGGAATGGATTTGGATGGACGATCTATAACTGTAGATAAAGCTCAGCCGGGGTCTGGCAGGGATCGTGATGGGAACCGGGATTATGACCGTGATCGCGGTCGTGACTACGGCGGGGGGCGAGGTTCTAACAATGGAGAGTGCTTCAAATGTGGCAAGCCCGGGCATTTTGCTAGGGAGTGCCCATCTGGTGATGGGGCCAGAGGAGATAGCTATGGTGGTAGCTATGGTGGTAGGGATGATAGGTATGGACGAGGTGATGGGGCAAGAGGAGATAGGTATGGCGGTAGGGATGATAGGTATGGAGGAGGTGGAGGTGGTGGTGGTAGGGATGATAGGTATGGAGGAGGTGGAGGTGGTAGTCGTTATGGTCCTGATCGTGGTGGAGACCGATATGGTGGACGTGACAGAGATGGGGGCGCTCGCGGTGGCTCAGGAGGTGAGCGATATAGCCGTGATCGCTCAGGTCCTTATGAACGTACCAGTGGAGGCGGCTACCGTTAGTCATACGGCGGTTGCCTTCATCACAGGTATAGTAACATCTGTTCCTTTATCTCCTGTCTTTAAGCTTGATGCAGCAAATCCGATGAAACATGTTTTTCCTGTCATGATGCAGCTATGGTGCTGGAGCTGTGCTGGTATGAAGCTTCAAGGTGGCAGTGAGCCTTGTTTACTGGGGTCTCTGTTGGACATGAACCTCTTCTATTTTGCTGTGGGTCTTCCAGACAAGTCATCTTTTTTGCCATGTGGGGCTTATGTGGGATACTATGGACCAACTATTTTGTGCTGTCTCAGATCCTCGTACGATGTTTTGATCGGGTGTGTGCTTATGCTTGCTTGAAGTGAATGGTGCTGGATTTAGGATGATTTCGTGGTTTTGGGTTCTTGGTTTTTTTCGTTTATCTGAGTTCCTGGAGGCGTTAGTGGCGGAGCAACACCTCGCTGAGTAAGAATCTCTCGTCACGTGGAGTGATTTGTTCTTTGTGGATCATTTGGCTTTTGAAACTACAAGAAAGTTTTGGAGTGCAAACAGTGATCACTTTGGCTTTTCTTGATCTTCGAGAAAACCGCAGTTAAAACCCTATCAACGATGAAAGGGAGCCGGGTAAAGTTATTGATATGTTTTTTTTTATCATTCTTGAGGTTGTAGGATTTCTACAGCATCCTTGAATAATTTCAATTGTTTCAACCTTTTGGCAGGCTACAATTTGGCCTTTGTGTGATCTTCCGGGATAACTTAGAGCTCAGGGTGGGCATGGTATTTGTGCACTGCTGCTGAAATTTCCCCCCCTTTCCGCAGCAGCATGCACCTGCAATTGTTAACACAAGAAAGTGGTCTGGTCTATTTTCACTCGGTGACTGCATCTTGAGATCTTTCTAGTTCCAAGAATTGTCGCTCTAGTGTTACCATTCCAGTCGTTCCTTCGTGCTCTTGGTTGGATGGAGAGATCTGGCATTACGAAGTCACCCTATTCGAGAGTGAGGTCGTGGTTCCCCGGTTCCTTCAGCAGATTTGATGACCCAATTTGTTCTCATTGTTTGGTTAATGCCCCTTTCTTAAAAGATCAGCTTGCTCCAGACCGTGGATGAGTTCACCGACTTTAAACCTGAGTCTTCAAGATTGGTTCCATCAAACAGTGGTTCTCTTGAGGGCTGGTGGTCGTCGTCTTTGAACTTCGTCTTGCCGGTCTGCTCACTTTGAGCCCTGAATCCGTCTCTAGGTTACTTGCTCTCGAGGGATGGTATTTTGTTTCCGTGCTGTGTAAATAAGCTCCCAGAGATGTTGAGATTGTGGCATGACCTCTTGGTTTGGATTTGTTAGGTCCTGAAAATGTATTGATACGGAAAATATTCGCATTCTATCTATAGGGTGTTAGATGTAGCTTGCCTCGAGAATCTTTTCCCTCACAAACAAAGGGATGCTTGCTGAGTTTGGCCATCGTATCCCGTAGTTGTGACTTGGTATGATTGACTCTGTACATACAAGTATGGTTATGTGATCAGCCCGCTGATACTACCAGCCAGCAGTAGGCTACACATCTTAGCAACCTGATGATCATATTGCTGGTAGTTATGCAGCACTCAATGTATGATGCCAATGCTGTTTCTATGTTCCTTGCTGATGGGGGAGGAGGTTTTATTGGAATTCGATCAAAATTGGACGGCCTGGATGCCACCAAGATGCATTGCGATGTCAAACGCATCGTTGGGCGGATTCCCTGTATTGAGTTATTTCAATGCCCCTTCCATTTACATCATTGAAATAGGATGTGTAACTCCTTCCATGGCTGAATTGTTGTGTAGATCTTGTGGATTGTAAAATTGAAGTCCACCAAACCATGAAAGGTTGCCTCATGATTACTCGGTTCAATTCTCAGGAAATTAATGTGTCACTAAACTAGGCAAGAAAAGGATCTTACAAATCTATTTATCCGGGACATTGGATATAAAAAATATAGCACAAAGTGAGATTACTTGGATAGATCAAAGTCCATCTACTGACTTCATATCCATTTCTATTGTTCTTTCCTTTTTTAGTCGGTGGAAATGAATCCATTTGCGGACTTTATTTTCTTTCAACTGGCCTACTTCATTTCCTCTCAAATTTGGACAGAAATCTTATTTCCTTCAGTCAGGTGGAAATGATATGATAAAATCGAATTTCTTCTTTATTACTCACTAAATTTCCTTCCTAAAAAAAAAAAACCCAGTCGAAATGAATAGATGAAACATCTTTTCCTTACTTAATTTCTTTCATCTTAAAAGAACAACGTAGAGGAAATAAAGTCAATGGACATCTAAGTCAACGGAAATCATTTCCGTTTCCATAAGTGAGTGAAAATGATAAGAATACACACTTAAGGAAATCTCTCTCTCTCTCTCTCTCTCTCTCTCTCTCTCTCTCTCTCTCTCTCTCTCTCTCTCTCTTCATGCTGTTCCACGGGTGCTAAATCACTCGACCGAGCGACAAAACTGCCTATATCAGCGTCGCCAGAGAAGGTGTGATTTTCCGACTCTCCCGTGGAGCATCGCCGCTCTCTCTCGATATCCTCCTCTGCTGCCTAGAGGCTGTTAGTTCGAAGGTGATACCTTTCTCTTAATCTCCACCACGATTCCCCACACTGTCAGCTCTACCCAGACCTTTCTCCTCTACCTCGCAGTCCATCGGTCGGAATTTAGGTCTTAGTCCAGCCTCTCCTGTTCGTTCATCTATTTACACTGACAAAATCTGAGAACATTAAGTTCTGATGCCACACGGACTTGGGAACCATCAAGGGGGTATCCAATGCAATACCTCCTCACACCTCATTTGTATAATTTTTTTTTTAAAAAAATGGGTAAGTTACACTTTGTCCCCCCCCCTGAAGTTTAGCTCAAAAACACTTAACCCCCCTATAGTTAAAAAACTACATTCCCCCCTCTTCAATTCAGTTTTGATCAGATTAAAATTACCAAATGAGGAAATCAACTAGATGACAAATGGGGGTATTGTGCTAACATTTCAAACTTTAGGGAGCGATTTGGAACAAAGTAACCTTCAAGGGGGTCAATAGTTTTTAAGCTAAACTTCAGGAGGGTAAATTATAATTTACCAAAAAACAAGGGGAAATTTTATTCATACTCCAAAAATCTGTAATTAGCCCCCGTTTCCCTACCGTTTCTCAATATCTTACTCAACAATCCTTTAATACCAACAATGCCCTTTTCTTTTGTAACCCAAACCCCAAAGTCGTAACTCAACGTCTTTTGTACCCCCAACCCAACCCAACCCAGCCCAAGGTCTCTTTGAACTTCCATAGCACAAGCCCAACCCGTCGGGTTGGCCGGATCGATCGGTTTGTGCGGGGTGGGTTGATCGGCTTCAATATGGTAGAGGAGAAATAATTCTGGTCGGGCTCGGGTTTGCCCGCCCAAATTCGAATTGGGTTTGGGTTGGCCCGCCCAAGCTGCAGCCCTACTTGTGCCTTCAAGTACCAGCCAACTGCATGGGGTTTATTTAAAAGTGGGGTGTATTCAAAAGTGCATACAATTGAGATATATTTAAGGGGGTATGTGTTTGATTGGGGTATAATCAAGTTGGGGCGGGCCATTTAACTGGGGTGTATTGAAGGTGGGGTGTAAGGGAGAAGGGTATTTTTGGGATAGGAATGGGTTATATATATAAAAAAAAGGGGTGTGTTCAAGTTTGTTGGAAATGGGGGCTAATTACAGATTTATGGGGTATGAATAAAATTTCCCAAAACAAAAGGTCTTTTTGATATAAAAGTGCAATTTGACAGCTCTTGGGCTAATTTTGATGTTTTTAGGGGACAAAACGTGTCCACAAGTCTAAGGCTGATTTAATTTCCATCTAGAATTTGTTTGACATCATATTGGTATCATGGTCGAAAAATTTGTCATGCATGGCCATCAATACCAAGCTCGAAGGTTGTAGATCGATATCGAAAAATCTCTACCATACCATACAATCGTCATCCATCAATATAATTTTATATCCATCTTGCAACCTTCATCTTTTACAACTAGATGTCTTTCAAATTCAAAGGTATGCTTAGGTGGGGTCTGCGACGGTCCGTAACCGTCTGATGCATCACTCTGTGCATTAGATGCACGCGGCGGGTGCATTGGACGGCTGCGGACCGCGGACCGCACCTAAGCATTCCTCTCCAAAGTCAAACTTAAAGAAATTATCTCTATATTCTTTTAGGGCCCACTAGGGGCATGCACCCGTTATGTGCGTGTGAGTTTAAATCGAGAAATGGGGCGTTAGAAAACGGGATTGTGCGGGCCTTGTGTAATGCCGTTACTGACAAAATAAAAACACCGTTATGTTTGTTTTTAGTTCAAGGAAGGCGTAGAGGCCGGAAATGTATTTTGGTTTGTGCCATCGGACCAATTTTCTCTATATAATAGATAGATGTAGAGTTAGAGCCTGAATTTTATGCTAAGTTTCTTCAACTATACTTCTAAAGATATCACATTGTTTTTTGGGGTTATTAGCATAAGACCCCTCTAACTAACCCAACATTAGGATAAACGTATTCTTCCTCTTTTTTTTAATCCCCAGACAATCCTTACATCCTCTTCTCTCTCGATCAACAGTGTCGTCAGGTCCAACGGAGGTGGAGGTGGAGGCGGCTGCGAGCAACGATGAAGGAGGCAGCGGCGGGGGGTTTGGCTAGGAGGAGCTTCGACGGTGGCGGGATGATGACATCAAACATAAATTTGAATTGGAATGAGGGTCATTTTCGTCCATAGAGGTTTGAGCTCAAATGAAAAGATTGTCAAGACTGCTGCTCTTATTGATCTTCTAAAAAGGGCTTCTCACAAAGTCACCCTTGTCTTATTGAGTCATGATCTCGAGCTATCATTTGAAAACTTTTACGGCAGTAGTTGCAGCGATGATGGTGGCAGCAACGGAGGGTTTGGTTAGGAGGAGCTCCAACTACAGCGGGATGATATCAAACATAAATTTGAATTGGAATGAGGATCATTTTCGTTCATAAAGATTTGAGCTCAAATGGAAAGTGTCGGAGTTTGGCTCAGTTTCGGCGAAGACGGAGCGTGAAAAAGAGGCTCGGAGCGGCAGCTCTAGGCATGCCTAGAAGAGGTGTGGCGCCCAAGGCGCCAGGTGTGTGGCGCCCAATGACTGACGGGTGCCAGCTTTTAGGCGAATTTTCTGTCGGCTCCAGGATTAGCACCTTTGGCGGCGCCCTAGGCGCCAGGCACGAATTGTGCCCGCATTGGACCTGATTTTGCACGGATTTGTGGAGGTCTAAATAGGGTTTTAACCCTAGGGTTTGTAAGACGTTGTCATTGTGTTCGACAGCTCGTTTTAGTTCTTCGGGCTTCTCGCTTATGTTTGAGAGACGAAGAAGATTGTGGATCCTGGGAGGAGATTGATCTCTATAAATCCGGTGGAGTGAGGAAGAAGAAGAGGGTTGTAAACTCTAAGATCTAATTCCATTGCTCCAAGGGCGGTAACCGACACTCGCAGAGGTAGGGATTTCCGAACAGCATGATCAAATCTCTTTGTGTCGTGTGGATTGTTTATTATTATATTTTCTCTATGATTGTTGGATCGTTCTTGGTGGATTCGATCATTCTTTTTGGATCGTTGGAGATCCAAAAAACCCTAGATCGCATCTGCAGGCGTGAGACAGTGGATCGAGACCTCGTCTGAGGTATTCCACGCCAACAACTGGTATCAGAGCTAAGATTTTGGAGGGTTTTGCGTCTGATCTGTCAGAGATGGCTGAAGAGAAGACCACCATGGATAGCATGGAGATTGATCTCAAGCAGTTCGATGAGAATACCAATTTCATGCTATGACAGAGGAAGATGGAGAATATCTTGATACAACAAGATCTCCTCATGTGCATTATGGGCAAAGAGCATGCACCGAAGGAGACGACGACTGAAGCATGGGCGAAAGCCGATTAGAAGGCGATGAGTTCCATAGAGCTTCATCTGTTGGATGAAGTCATGTACAGTTTTATGGAGGAAACGTCGGCTAAAGGCACTTGGGACAAGTTGCAGTCACTGTACATGGAAAAATCCCTCTCGGACAGTTTGTTCTTGAAGGATGAACAATACGATTTACGTATGGATGAAGATGAGGATCTGATGGAGTACCTGAACCGGTTCAATCGATGTATTCCAGATCTTCTGTGGGTGGAGGTGAAGTATGAGGAAGATGATAAGGCACTGCTCTTACTACGATCTCTTCCACCATCCTACAAGCACTTCAGGACCACCCTAATATTTGGCAAGAAGACTCTCAAGTTTAAGGAGGTCGTCCAGGCAATCATCTCCTATGCAAAGATGTGCAAGAATACAGGAGAAGATGTGAAGCGTACGGGACTTGTTGTGAAAAGCTCTCATGAGCACCGAGGCCGATCGAAGGACAGGCATGCCAGAAGCTAGAGCCGGGATAAGAGCTGTTCAAAGTCCAAGGGATGATCGAAGAATCTAAAGTGCTTTCACGTACTATGAAAAAAAATACCACATCAAGAGACATTGCTTTGAGTTGCAAGATGAGACGAAGGAGAAGGGGAAGAAGACGGAGAACTCCGATACAACGGGTGTTATTTTACAGAATGGCAATGGCGAGTTGCTCTCCGTATTCTCAAGTAAATTCTCATCCCAGTGAATCCTTGATAGTGGTTGTACGTTACATATGTGTGCAAACATGGATTGATTTGATACATATAAGGAGAAAAATTGCAGCGAAGTTCTTATGGGGAACGATGCCTCCTGCAAGGTGATAGGCATGGGAACAGTTAGATTGAAGATGAATGACAAGTACGATTCGTTCGCTCGGAAGAGTAAGACACGTTCCAGCTCTTAAGAAGAACCTTATATCCTTGGGTACTCTGGATGAAAACGTGTACGCCTACTCATTGGGAGATAGGAAGATCGAGGTTACTGAGAGATCACTGGTGGTAATGAGAGAAGAGAGGCAGGTGAACAATCTATACAGATTTTCTAGGAGTACAATCTTGGGTAGAGCGGCTGTCTTCACAAACGTCAGTTCAGAGCGAGATCCGGCCTTGTTATGGTATCAGAGGTTGGGCCACATGAGCAAATAAGGGGCTGCAGGAACTACACAGAAGGAAGCTACTGAAAGGTGTAGGAAAGTGCAAATTGGAGTTATGCCAATCATGCATTATGGGAAAGCAGTCCAAGGTTTCATTCAAGTTGGCTTCTACTGAGAAAAGAGCGAAGGGCGCTCTTGACTACATTCACTTTGATGTTTGGGGACCAGCTCTGACTCGTTCGCATGGTGGAGCACAATACTATGTCATGTTTCTGGATGATTACTCTCAGAAGGTTTGGGTCTACTTCATGCGCGAGAAGTCCGAGATGTTTGATAAGTTCAAAACTTAGAAGGCAGAGGATGAAAACCTGATGGGGAGAAAGATCAAATACTTGAGGAGCGACAACGAAGGTGAATACAAGGATGGAAGGTTCATCGAGTTCTGTCGGAAGGAGGGCATTGTCAGGCACTTCACGATGAAGAAGACCCCTCAGTAGAATAGCGCTGCAGAAAGGATATACATGACTCTCATGGAGAAAGAGAGGTGCATGCGAGTGCATGCAAATCTGTCTGAGTCATTTTGGGCAGAGTCGGTTAACCATGTATGCTATTTGATTAATCGATCTCTCTCAAAGCTACTGGAATTCAAGTGTGCCGAGGTGGTATGGTCTGGAAAATATATGGATCTTTCCACGATAAAGGTGTTTGGATGCAAGGCATTCACTCTCATCCCGAGTGATGAGAGGAACAAATTGAAGCCAAAGTCGCAGGAGTGCCTGTTCCTGGGCTTTGAACGAGGTGTGAAGGGATTCAAGTTGTGGGATCCGAATAACCGGAAGAAGATCGTTAGTAGAGATGTCATCTTTAACAAGACGACCTTGCTTATGGTAGAGGCGAAGGCCGATGCGGAAAAATCAAGTCAGGGAGAGAAGACTGCTATAGAGGTTCCAGTTATTTTGATAATATGGGTGAAGCAGTTGGCACACCCGAGGGTGATATGGACGAGCAGCAGTAGGTAGAGGCATCGGCAGAGACTCAGGTGGAGGCTCCGGTACAGGCTAGGTGGAGCCTACAAGCACGACTTTGAGAAAGTCAAAAAGGTCAATCAAACCGCCTCAAAGATACGGTTGGGATGACGAGGCCTGCTATGCCTTCATCATTAGCGAAGGGCAAGACTAGATGAAGGCGATGAAAGATGAGATGAGCAGTCTCCACAAGAACTCCGTTTGGGAGTTAGTTTCGAGGCCCAAGGGAAAGAAGATCATAAGTTCCAGGTGGGTTCTCAGGAAGAAGGAGAGTATGCAGAATGAAGATCCAAAGTTCAAGGCACATTTGGTTGCAAAGGGGTTCGCTCAGCGAGAAGGAATTGACTATGAGGAGATCTTCTCTCCCGTAGTCAAGCATACCTCTATTAGACTGCTACTGGCTCAGGTTACTTATCATGATATGGAGCTAGAGCAGATGGACGTGAAGACGTCGTTTCTTCACGAGGATCTCGATAAGGAGATCTACATGTCACAGCCGAACGGGTTCATTGAAGAAGGCAATGAGAACCACGTGTGTAGAATGAAGAACTCGATCTACAGACTCAAGCAGTCACTGAGGCAGTGGTACAGGTGCTTTGACTCATTCATGGTACAGATCGGTTACTCGAGAGGGATGTATGACTGTTACGTCTATACTCGCACCTTTGAGGATGGAGAGGCTGTGACACTGATGCCCTATGTCGATGACATGCTTATCGCATGTCGTGACAAGATCAAGATAGTCGAACTCAAGAAGATGTTGAGTAGGGAGTTCGAGATGAAGAATCTCGGGAATGCGAGGAAGATTCTTGTCATGGAGATCAGGAGGGATAGAAAGGCCGGGAAGCTCTGGTTGTTTCAAGGAACCTATATCCGAAAGGTTCTTGAGAGGTCTGAGATGAAGGTTGCAAAGCTAACCTCTACTCCATTGGCTTTGTATTTTGTTATGAGCAAGAGGCAGTGTCCTACTACGGAGAAGGAGATCCAGGACATGCAGAGGACGTCGTACGTCAGTGCGGTAGGATGTCTTATATATGTGATGGTTTGCATGAGACTAAATCTGGCACAGGCGGTGAGCGTCGTGTCCAGATTCATGTCGAATCTAGGGAAGGTCCATTAGCAAGCGGTCAAGTAGATCTTGAGGTATTTGAAGGGCAGTGTAGACAAAGGGATCTTATTTGTCAGGCAGAAGAGAGATCAGATTATGCAGTAGATTTTGATAGGAGAAGGTCTACCACATGATACATGTTCACGTGTGGAGGAGGACCGGTCTGCTGGAGGTTTATGCTGCAGTCGGTGACAACGCTCTCCACTACCGAGACAGAGTATATGGCTCTAACAGAAGCTGCAAAGGAGGCTATCTGGTTGAAGGGCCTTACTGGCGAATTAGGACTGAGTTAGAACTCAGTTATGGTACAGTGTGATAGTCAGAGTGCGATTTGTTTGGCAAAGAATCCGGTCTTCCATGCAAGGACGAAGCACATAGACATCAGGTATCACAGGATCAGGGACTGGCTGGATGATGGTGAGATCGAGATGGAGAAGATTCACACGGATGAAAACGCTTCAAACTTTCTCACGAAGCCGGTCACCAGGGAGAAGTTTGAGCATTGCTCAAGTTTGCTCCAACTTGTCTCCTGCTAGCGCAGTAGAGAGCACCTCGCCACATGAGGTGCGATGAAGGCGAGTTGAGCTCGCCAAGGTGGAGGTTCGTTGGAACGGAAATATTGGCCGAAAGTTCACCAGGTGGAGTTTGTCGGAGTTTGGCTCAGTTTCGGCGACGACGAAGCGCGAAAAGGAGGCTCAGAGCGGTGGTTCTGGGCATGCCCAGAAGATGTATGACGCCCTGAGCGCCAGATGTGTGGCGTCCAGTGACTGACGGGCGCCACCTCCTCGGGTTGGCCCCCTGGGTGCCAGTCTGGGAGCCTAGGGCGCCAGCTTTTCAATGATTTTTCTGTCGGCTCCAGAATTGGCGCCCTTGGCGGCGCCAGGCACGAATCATGCCCGCGTTGGACACGATTTTGCATGGATTTATGGAGGTTTAAATAAGATTTTGACCATAGGTTTTGTAAGACGTTGTGTTTGACAGCTCGTTTTAGGGTCTTTTTTCGGGCGTCTCGCATGTATTTGAGAGACTAAGAAGATTGTGGATCTTGAGAGGAGATTGATCTCCTTGAGATCCGGTGGAGTGAGGAAGAAGAAGAGGGTTGTAAACTCCAAGATCCAATTCAATTGCTCCAAGGGCGGTGATCGACACCCGCAGAGGTAGGGATTTTCGAAATGCGTGATCAAATCTTTTTGTGTCGTGTGGATTGTTTTTTTGTTTTATTTTCTCTGAGATTGTTGGATCGTTCTTGGTGAATTCGATCATTCTCTTCGGATCGTCGGAGATCCGAAAAACCCTAGATTGCTTCCGCAGGCATGAGGCGGCGGATCGAGACCTCATATGAGGTATTCTGTGCCAGTAGAAAACTTGTCAAGATTGGTGCTCTTAATAATCTTCTAAGGAAGCCTTCTCACAAAGTCCCTCTTGTTTTTTGTGAGGCATGATCTCAAAAATGTCATTTTGGAGGACTACTCCTAATCAATGGGATGTACTTTTTTGCAGGTGGTTAAATTGAATATCAATATATCAAATTTCCAAAACCAATTAAAGCTGATATGGACACGTAGGTGAAAACATCAACTGATTTATTCCTCCAACCTTTATTGCTGATGCAAGAAGGAAAGTTCTATTGCTCAATTTGTTCTTTACAATGCACGTACTATTTTAACTTGCATTGATTGACGATTCAAATAGTCGAAGGTTGAAGGCTGCATCCACTATGGTTAATGTTTCTCAAAATCTAGAAGCAAATTAATAAGGAGAAGTGGAAGGTAGCAGTCAATGCACATTGTTCGTTTAATGCTGTTGACGGATAGTCCCGCATCGGTGAGGGCGGCACCCATCACCGTCTTAATATGCCCCATGTGGACCTTTCCTTGCGATCCGGGTTTTGGGGTGTGACCGTGTGAGGGCATCTAACATGATATTAGAGCTAAGGTTTTCCGTCTCTTGCTCCGAGTGTTCCTCACCGATCGTGTTTTTCCACCACGCGTGTTCAGCGAGAGAAAAAGTGTTGACGGATAGTTCCACATCGATGAGGGAGGCATCCATCACCTGCTTAATATACCTCCTATGGATCTTCGCTTACGACCTGGGTTTTGATGCGTGAGGGTATCTAACAAATGCTTTCAAAGAAAAGAGTTCTTGTGTGAAATACTTAACAAGTGTAAAGGTATGAAGGTGATGATCATCATATTCATAACCGTATATAAAAATGGAAGTTTTAGTTTTACCTATTGTTCGATCTATCTAAAATTCTTGTTCCATAAAAGCAACCCCACTAAGATAAGATATCGCATATATTACCTATCATTGCACTCAGTCATATGTTCGACGTGGTGAACCGCGCTTGGCCGTCCGATGTGGGCAATCCAATCCAATGTGTGAAGCTATTGTGTTGAGTCGCACTCATTTGTCCGATGCAGACAATCGAGTGGGTAGTGATGATGGGCAACAATGACCGGTGGTGGAGATGGGGTGGTGGCGGTCAGATGCCGACAACAATTAAGAGATGGCGGTCGGTGGCGTTCAACGGGCAAATGGCGGGCGGCGGTGACATCAACAATGGGCTAGATAGGAGAGCGACCAACAACGATGAGCTGGCAGCGGCATCGAGGAGGCGAGAGTCGGTGGCGACGGGACAACGATGATGGACGAACAGTGAGAAGAACGATGTTCATTACTGACGATAATATTATTTACCGTTCGTATAAATACTATTAATACCGACGGGTCTATTTATAGCCATCGGTATAACATATTTAATTTTTTACTTATTTTTTTGGATATTTTATATCGACGGGTCATTAATATCCGTTGGCATAAAGAATAAACCGACAATAATAATAGTTACCGTTGGAAAAAGATTATATTACCGACGGTGTATACAAGGTCTGTCGGTGATATATGTTTTTATTATTAATTGTCTTTATTTCTTTACCGACGGTTAATATGGTTCCCATCTCTATTAAACATTGATTTAAACCAACGGAGTATGTGCAAGCCGTCGCTAAAACTATACTATACCAACGGATAAAAATACATTCATCGGTATAAAGTTCTTTTATTTAGGGTCGACTCGACCCCCCGGCCTGTATACAGATCTGATGTCCCTCTCGATCCCGTGCTCCTCCCGCCTCCCCTCTCCTCCCCTCCCACACACCTCCGGCCTCGATCCACCGGCGCCGCCTGCTCCTCCTCCTCTCTCTTCGGTAACCCTTAGCGTATTTTGTTCCAAATCGCACCCTAAAGTTTGAAATGTTAAAACAAGACCCCTTTTGTCAACTACTTAATATCCTTATTTGATCATTTTTATCTGATTTAAATTGAATTGTAGGGAGCAAAATGTAGTTTTTAAAATATAGGGGGTTGTGTTTTTGAGCTAAACATCAGGGAGCAAAGCGTTATTTACCCAATCCAAAATTTGGTGGTGGGGGGGGGGCATGGCCCTCCTTGGACTCTATGTAGTTCCGTCTCTGCATCCATGTCGGATGCCCAGACCTCGAACCACGGTGATACCGTGGTTCGGAGCAACTAATTTGCTATATTAGTCTCAAGACATCATAATTTGCTATATTAGCTTCAAGACACCATAATTTGCTATATTATCTAAGGTCTCGACAAGTATACATTTGTTTTCAGAATGAGTATATATTCGCCTTCAGAAAGTGTACACATTCATTTTAGAAAGAGTATACATTCGTCTTCAGAAAGTGTATATATTCGTTAGGGTTTAGGATTTCGGTTAGGTTAGGGTTTAGGTTAAGGATTAAGGTTACGTTTAGTGTTTAGGTTAGGTTTAGGGTTTAAATTTAGGATTAAGGTTAGGTTTAGGTTTCGGGGTTAGGATTAGGTTAGTTTTAGGGTTTAGGTTTAGGATTAGGGTTAAGGTTAGGTTTAGTGTTTAGGTTAGGGCTAGTGTTTAGGTTTAGGGCTAGGTTTAGGGTTTAGGTTATGATTAGGGTTAGAGTTAGGTTTAGGCTTTAGGTTAGGGTTAGGTGAATATTTAAAGATTTTTTAAGAAATTAGGGGACCTTTGTGACTGGTTAGGATTAGGTTTTAGGGTTAGTGGTTAGGGTTGTGAGGAAAATTTTCGTGCCGTCTTGATCAGAGACCTCACCCTATAATTCTTGATTGAATTGGATGGTTTGTATGTTGTGAAGATTTGAGACGAGAGAGAGAGAGAGAGAGAGAGAGAGAGAGAGAGAGAGAGAGAGAGAGAGAAGAGAGAGAGAGAGAGAGAGAGAGAGAGAGAGAGAATACATAAGGAGTTGTTGTCGAAGTTCGGTCTTACAACCTACGTCTTCAGGCGAGAGGTGCCACCTGGTTTGCACTATAACAAATTCAAAATTAGGGGTCAGCATCCTCTTAACAGGCCGAGAGAAGCTTCTTACAATCAGAGTTGCGCAGAGCAACTAGAAGAAAGCTAGAAGAAGAAAATAGAGCGATGGATCTGGCTCTGAGATCCTCTCTTTCTTTGATTGAATGACCAACCCCAACCCCAACCAACCCATTTTCGGTGGTCATAGGGGTCCTTTTATAACTATAGTACATGTGCTGATATGACAGTGATGAGGTGACGTTGATCCTGGACCTGGGCTTGCCTACTTGGGTCATTGGGCGAGCTTATATAGGTATGGTCCGATCCGGTATAACTTTTGCACCCACAGTTACCCCCTCCTAGTCGGGCTAGGGTCCTGTGGGTCGGTTGGGATATCTGGGTGCAAAGAAGTTCCCGCTGTGCCATGTGGCCCAAGCTCGAACAATCCTTGGTGCTGCGGGGGCAGTAGGCTCGAACTAGTCGG
Organism: Chamaelirium japonicum; assembly: GCA_947650365.1. Taxonomy (NCBI): domain Eukaryota; kingdom Viridiplantae; phylum Streptophyta; class Magnoliopsida; order Liliales; family Melanthiaceae; genus Chamaelirium; species Chamaelirium japonicum. Next base: position 40,208,970 of record OX393556.1, on the reverse strand, counting down.
GCTAGGATCCTGTGGGTCGGTTGGGATATTTGGGTGCAAAGAAGTTCCCGCTGTGCCATGTGGCCCAAGCTCGAACAATCCTTGGTGCTACGGGGGCAGTAGGCTCGAACTACCAGAGCTACTAGTTCAGTCGCGGGTCGAGATGGTAGCCTTCCCTGAATTAGTTTTTTGGCTGAATTCTGGTCGGTTTTCGGTGCGCCACGTTTTGGAATGCGCATTCTAGACTTAGTTTTTTGGATGAATTCTGGCCGGTCTGTGGTGCGCCATGCTCCGGTATGCACGTTCCAGACTTAGATTTTCGGCTAAATTTTTGCTGGTCTTCGGTGCGCCATGCTTCGGGATGCACTTTCCAGACTTACTTTTTTGGCTGAATTCTGGTCGGTCTTCGGTGCGCCATGTTTTGGGATGTGCATTCCAAACTTAGTTTTTCGGCTGAATTTTGGTCGATTTTCGGTGCGCAATGATTCGGGATACGCATTCCAGATTTAGTTTTTTCAATTGAATTCTGGTCGGTCTTCGGTGTGCCATGCGTCGAGATGCACATTTTAGACTTAGTTTTTTGGCTAAATTTTAGCCAGTCTTCAGTAAACCATGCATGCTTCGGGATGCGCGTTCTAGACTTAGTTTTTCGACTGAATTCTAGCCAATCTTCGTTGCACCACGCTCCGGGATGCGCGTTCCAAATTAAGTTTTTTGGCTGAATTATGGCCAGTCTTCGGTGCACCATGCTTCGGGATGCGCATTCCAGACTTAGTTTTTCGGCTGAATTATGGCTGGTCTTCGGTGCACCATGTTTCGGGATGCACGTTCTAGACTTAGTTTTTCTGTTGAATTCTGGCCGGTCTTTGGTGCGCCACGCTTCGGGATTTGCATTCCATACTTGTGTTTGGAGCAGTCGGACCGTCCGACCCCTTTCGTCGTCGAAGGTCAGCGGGCGAAGGAAAGCACGTGGGGGGGGCCCCCTGGTCAAAAAGGGCAACTTTCTTAATCAGCGAAAGTATGTATTTGATTTGTTGCACAAAACTGAAAAATTGGGAGTAAGGCTATCAGATGCACAAACTAGTATAGAAGTCAAGCTTGATAATGCTGGTGAATTATTTTCTGATATTGTTTAATTGCAGTGATTAGTCGATAGAGTACTTTATTTGCCCATTACTCAACTAGACATTTCTTATGCAGTTTGTTTGGTAAGTCATTTTATGCATGCTCCGAGAACCCATCACATGAATGCAGTTAACCTCATTAGGAAGAGGTATATGGATGTTTAAGAATGGGCATAATTCTATTACCACCTATAGTGATGCCGATTGGGCAGGAAGTCCAGTTGATCGAAGAACGACGACAGGGTATTGTACATTTGTTGGAGGTACCTTGGTCACCTGGAAAAGTAAAAAATAGAACGTGGTTACTCGATCACGCACTGAAGCAGATCACAGAGCAATGACATCAACTACTAGTGAAATTATTTGGCTACAAGCTCTATTGCGGGATTGGGGTTTTGGTGTGTCCCATCCAACTAAATTGTTTTGCGATAATCAGGCTGTTATGCATATTGCCTCAAATCCAGTATTTCATAAACGTACAAAACATATTGAGGTTGATTGTCACTTTGTATGAGAAAATGTTCAAACCAACGTTATCTGCACGCCTTTTATTCATAGAGATCAACAACTGGTGGATGTTTTTACAAAAGGACTTCCAGCTGTCAATTTTCATGAGTTATTGCCCAAGTTGGGTTCTATCGCAGTTTCGCACCAACTTAAGGGGGAGTGTTGGAAAAGAATGGAGTAATTAGGAGGATTGTTTCTATTCATGGGTTGATTTGGTGACCATGTTTAGTAAGTCGGAATTTTTTTTCTTATTAGTTACCTAAATTGGTCCCTTTCTCTAAGGCACCTTTTGCCATTGTAACTATATATTGTGGCTGTGATCTCCATTGAGACAAAATGAATAACATCTCCTCCTCTTTTCTCTAGTGCAATAGACTAAAGCTGAAGCACGTTAAATCTTGAGTGTTTCATCAAACTTGCTTCAATTAATATTTTCTTTAAACCCTCTAATGGAAAGTTGGAAATGCAGCTGTTTATGGATAGGGATCGATATACGAGCAGACAGGGAAGAGTTGGGGGGGAATCTGACGATTTAGGATTAATATCAGAATATGCTAACAGTGATCATTGACTGAGTATGGCAAAGCTCTGATGAGAAGGATGATCCAAACCTTGATTACCTCGATTTCATGTAGATATATGTATGGAGAAGCCTAAGCTAGTTTTAGGGATGCAGATTGCCAATGCTTGTGGCTTGGAGGTATTGCTTGCTTCAGAGTGGTCTTCTGTACTTTTTTTTTTTTTTGAGAACCCCTCCAAGAGAAGGAAGGGTTACGCAGCTCCCGACCAGTTATTATTAGAAATCACTAAAAAATATCGTTACAAAAAGAAAGAGCCTACTCTCCAAACTTATGTGATCAACGGATAATCCAAGTCTTGAAGATCGACAACACTGATCGACAAAGAACATCCGCTCCTGAGGTCTTGCCATTAATAATCTGATTGTTCCTCCTCTAGCCAGAGCACCAAATGATAGCCATCGCCAGAATATCCCACAGTGTCCTGATCCCCCTAGGAATCCGCCTTCTCCGCCAAGAACTCCACAAGGCTCGCAGAGACCGAGGATGGACAATGCCTCCTTTGGACTCGAAAAGGTCTCACACCCTTCTAGCAAAGGGGCATCTGAGCAGAAGGTGGGACGAAGTCTCCTCTCCAAGATTGCAGAAGGCGCAGCTAGCTTCAGTCACCTGCAGGTGATTACGCTTCAACAGGTTTGCCTTCGTGAGGATCTTATTCTTAGCCGCCAGCAGAGAGAAGATCATAATTTTCGTCGGAGCCTTGGTCTTCCAGATGGCCCTAGAGGGGTGAAATAAAGGATGCTGTGGGTGCAAAAAATTGTAAAAGGATGACGCCGTGCTCCGCCATCTCACATTGTCAGCGGTTTGACTAAATTAATCTAGCTGCAGAAAGGAGCGCGGAGAGATCACGTAGCTCCCGCTGACATTCTTGATTTAATGGTGGGAGGAGCTTAATACTCCAAACTGTGTTTCCCTGCACCATCCTCGCCTGAGAACGGATTGAAGCCCCCTTCCGTCTGGCCTTCGAAAAGTGGGATGGAAAGAGACGACCCAGGGGCGTGTCTCCCAATCAGGCGTCTTTCCAAAATCTGATGTGCCGGCCATCCCCCAAAGTTAGAGTGGTGGCCTCACTATAGAAGTCACGCACTCTAAGTATCCCTCGCCAAAAATGCAAAATACGCCCAGACATCCAGCTTCTGGATTGGATTGGAGAGAATCGCTTGAAATATGTAGCCAGCAAAACTTCTCTCCAAGACCCTCATGTGAAGTTGCCAACAACGACATGTTAGGGCCTAGGGGTGTTCATGGTTCAGGTTGGTTCGGTTTTTTGATAGATTTAGAGCCAAACAGAAGTTGATCAGTTCTCTAGAAAATGGAACCGAATCAAACCATTCCTTGGTAAAAACCGAACCAAACCAAATCAGAAAAGTTCGGTTCGGTTTTGTGGGTCATTCAAATCCCTCAATAGTCAAAATGTACAGTCAAATACCTATGAAGCAATATGTAAGAGTGACCCTTCACAATACTAATACATAGGACCCTCTAATTCACAAAAATAGTTCATGATAATTCGATCTCTTAATGATATGCATAGTAGGTGCTAAAATCTAGTTAAAAAAACAATAAAATAATTTAGCATCTATTTCTACTAAAAGTTTGAATATCTATAATCTATTCATGAACTTGGAATTTAGAGTTACAACATTGTTTCCGAATCAAGAAAAGAACTGAATGGTGGTGATTGGTGAGACTGTACAGTAGTAAATACCAAGGGGTATTAAACACATGAAATGTACAGGATTAGTGTATTACTATTACCAATGGTTCGGGTTGGATTGGTTCGGATTAAAATAACTCACAATAACCCAAAATCGAACCGATTTTAGCTGGGTTTTTTTTTTCTTTTCTTCCGAAAGTGAATCGAACAGAACGGTCAAAAATACCCAATCCAACCTAAACCAAATAGACTGGTTAAGCTCGGTTTAGCTGGTCAACCCACCCGAACCGATGAACACCCCTACTAGCTATGCGTGTCGGACGGGCAACAACTGTGTCTCCTCCGCTGCGCTTCCCCGGGATCTTCAGCAGATGGTGGATTTCGATATTTTCGGTCACTCCCGGGTTCGGGGAGGGCGATGAACTGATGTTGTTGGCTTCACGGGGACTGGTAGTGTATTATGATTACCAAAAATAAAACGAAGAAGTTGGGTTATTAAAAAGTTTCTCAGTTGAAGTACTATTTTGTTGTGTGGGATTAAGCTAAAAAGTTTCCCAGTCGAAACTAGCTCAAGAAATCCATATCTTCAACCAGAAAGTGATTTATTTGACAAAATTATGAAAATAAATTATCTGAAGCATTGGGGGACCTTTTCTCTTTTTTTTCTCTTCTGAGGGCCATAATGGCTTTGATGGCCTTGGCCTTCTCGGGGGTCGTCAACGTCGTTGGGGAGGTCGGGATCCTTGCTAATCGGTCCAGTACTCCTCTCTAGTCGGTAGGGATCCTTGCCCTCCTCCCATTTTTGGTAGATTTTGGGGGTTTCGTCTCCGTTTATCTGTACATCCTTCCTTACCTCACTTCAGTTTTGAGGTTTTGGGGTCGTCCCTTCTGGCACCGGCTCTGCTCGGGTCTGACGGTTTCCCTCTTCGGCATGATGCGGTGGCTCGGTGTCTGATCAGTGCGATGACCTCTAGATAGGGCTGGCAATTTCGGACCCGACAAGGCAGACCCGACACGAAGTTAGCGGGTCTGGGTCAGGGCTAAACTGGTTCGGGTCGTAAACGGTTCGACACGATAGGCCCGTTTAATAAACGGGTCGGTTCCGGGTTTAGGGTCTGGACACGGTAGACCAGGGAAGACCCGTTTAGTATTCAACGGGTCGTGTCGATCGAGTCGGGTCGGGTCGGGTCTACCCGCAATCCGATACTATAATATATAATACCAACGGGTCTTTCGGGTCAGGTCGGGTCGAGTCAGATTGGGTCGGATCGGGTCAACTGAATAGTCCGGGTGATAAACGGATCTTACCGGGTCTTATCGGGTCTACCCGTTTATTGGCGGGTCGGGTACGGGTTTAGGATCTAGGCACGATTAGTTAAACGGGTCGGGTCCGGGTCTGGGGTTCTTGGACAAGAACCTGACTAGACACGACACGACCCGACCCGACCCATTGCCACCCCTACCACTAGATCCAGTGGACCTCGCCCCTGCTCGGCTTGATGTAGCAGCTCCGAGGGGCTTGTCAGTGATTCCTTCCTGGCGACTCGTGGGTGGCGTAGTGGCCCCCCCTTCCATGGCCCATGTTTTGTGTGTTTTTTTTCTTCTTCTATTTGGTGTTGAGAGCTTGGTACTCTGTAGTCCGCCGTCTGGTCGTGGTTTTTGTTCCGCCAATGTGGAGGGATGGTGGTTGTCTAGCTTCTCTCCGCTCGGGTGGCGGTTTTTTGTGTGCTTGCGTCGGGCTGTTGCGCATCCTAAGAGCTTGTCGTTGACCTCTCTTTCCATAAACCAAGAAAAAAAATATGAAGCAAACAAACGGATAACGAATCCTAAACCAAAACTCTTGCAATCCATGGGGGTGGAGAGAGAAAATAAATTTCTAAACTTATGAAAATGTAAATTTTTTTTTTTGTTCATATGAAGATCGAGGACGCACTTATCTTGGTTGTTGTTCAGAGCGACGATCTATTAGTGCCATTGCACCAGAGATACCATGGTTCGAAACCTACCAATGAAAGGAGTGCAAAGTTACCTTTTTTTTCTCTCGTCAAAGCCTGAGTCTATTTTTTCCCCAGAGATTCACCGTTTTATTTATACTCCACACGGCATAATACAAGAAGTTACAAGTGGACCAACAAGCCTCATAGCTCTCTCTCTCTCTCACTCTCTCTCTCTCTCTTAATTGACACGTGTTTCTTTTGTGTTTAGTTTAACTACCCACCATTGATTGCGATAACTCAATTAAGTCTCTCGACCTACATAATATTTTTTTGGAGGTGCCAACATAAAACTTCTTAGAAGGAATTCAATTCATGTATTTTCTCTCTCTAAATCTTTGCTGGGGGGGGGGGGGGGGTACCAGAAAGTCAGTGCAACAAATGCACCGACCGGCTGTCAACAACGGCCTACTACACGTACAACCGTTCAAGGAAGTCTCCAACGCACTTAAGACAAAGAGGGCCCCCCCCCCCCCCACCCAACATTTCACACGGGATGGAGGGAAGAGCTACAGGGTCGTCACATGGTTGGAACTCAGTGAACTCACAAGTTACAGTGGGTTTCAGTGAAAGGTCTCAGAGTTCCCATGGTTGGTAACAGTATCTTTTACTATAAGTGGGGATCCTCTAACTGGATATTTGGTGTAGGATTTAATGCCACCTGGAATAACAGTGCCAGGTTTTTTTCTCTACAGTACCTACTCATTAAATATTTGGCAACCCATGGCCTAGGCAAGGGTTTGAGTATGTGCTTTGGAATATTTACTCCCGTTCTGTAGTGGCAGTGGCGAGTTTTTCTACCTGTAGGGTTATTAAAAGTCAGGGGATTTTATTTACTCCAATGATGAGTTTTGATCCTTGGGTCTATCTTGTGCTAGCGCATTAACAGGTCGGGGATGTACTGGCCGCTATGGTGGTCTCTTTAAAAAAAATTAAAAGTTTAAAAGTAAAATGATCCCAAGTATATCAGTATCATATAAAAATCTTAAAGCAACACCCACTTCGATGCGAAATGTTAATCAGATTAGGGCTTGTTTTGATACATAAAAAAAAAAAAATCAATTCTAGGTCCAGATTTGTGGTTCATTCCAAGATGTGAGGAGCCTAATTTGAGGTTTTATAATGGAAAGGGACGGCGGGTACGGACAGGAAAGTGAAAGGGAGGGCCGGTTCGAGAGGAAGTCATGTTGGGTTTATCTTAAAAAGCCCAATAAGCTTTAATTCAAAATCCATTTAATACCGCATCATTTAATGTTTAAGTCTCGATGGCCTGATTATCGGAGTCTAGATTTGATTCAGCGGAGGGGATCAATACGATCCAGTAACCTATTGATTTAGGAGTTAGAATGGAAACTTGAAATAATTGACATAGAGAACGGATTATCAAATTAGTGTTAGCACCCTTATATGCAAGGAGAATGGTTTTGTTCACCCACATGCAAAGTTGGTGAGTGTGACCTTCCACTCTGAACTGTTGGATGCACCTGAAAAAAGGTTCAACTGTAATGCACGAGCCGGAGATGTATGCCATAAGCACATCTAACATTTCAGAGTTTAAAGTTTGTTTCATACAAGTTGCTACAAATTAATACATTGCTCCTTAGTCGATGCAGACTATAGCTGGGGACATTCAACGCCCTCCCCCTCATGTGGGATACACATGATCGACAAGACACTATAAGAGGAGGCGGATCAGATCCAGCTCTGATACCATGTGACATCATCCAAATTGCTTAAGTTACGAAGCGAGGAAGATAGAGACTAGGGTTTGGAGAGAAATCTCCTTGTATTATCTCACATCATTACATAAGACTACTTCTCCTTATGTAAGAAGAAATCGCACACCATTACATTACTACAATTAAGGTAGGACTAATAGTAACTCAACATCTATTACCTCCGTCAAACTGATGTAAGTTATAAACATACATCAATTTGCTTAATAAAAGAAAGGGGAAAAAAATCAAATATCCTTTTTTTTTAATGCTGTAAAGTAAAGATAATACCAGGACAACCTGCAAGTAAGTAGTCTTGGAAACCCGATTGACCTGCAAGCAAGACAACCGAGGAAACCCGACTAACCTGTAAGCAGGTCAACTGGGGAACTGGCAATTAATGATCACTAAGGCCGGATCTGAGCGGAGGAAACCGACGGTGATAGAAGCCAGCAATGAAGGAGTCCGAAAGGGAAGAGATCGGCTACGAAAAGTGTGGATGTGTGAGACCTCATAGGAAGCAAGCACTCGACCGAAGCAAGCACTTGACATCTCCTAGAAGATCTCAATCATCACAGATAAAAAAGAGATAAAAAATAGAACCGTAGCTCTAATAGGGTCGCACAACCGAAAAGAGGATCCAAGAGCTGGCACAAGTGTGATCGGATAGAGGAGATCCGAGAGCCCGTGTGACTAGAGAGAAATAGGATAAGACAATGACTACGGAGAGAGACACCAAAGATAGAGAAGCTAGATCGGAAGAAAGGAGAAGATCTTGATTAATCGGCAAGGCATGGGCGGGCCGGTAGAGCATAGGGCACACACAACGACTAAGGAGAGTGCAGGGCGTAGACCGGCAGTGTACAAGACGTAGGCAAGCCAGCAAGTGCAGGCGGCCAGATTGATAGAGCGTAGGGCATGAGTGCAGATGCAAGTGAACCGACAGAGCGCAAGGGTGCAGAGCACAAGCATACCAATAAAGTGCAAGGGGGCAGGGCGTAGGCGGCTAGACCAAAAGTGCACAAGGCACAAGCAAGACAGTAAAGTTCAGGCGGTCGAACCGGTAGAACGCAGGGGTTAGGACATGAGTGCAAACACAGACGAACAAACAAAGCTCAATGGAGCAGGGCGCAAGTGCAGGACGCAGGTGGCCGGACCGAAAGAGTGCCGATAGGCTTATCGCCTGTGTCTCAAGGGAGCAGGGCGCAAGTGCAGGACGCAGGTGGCCGGACCGAAAGAGTGCCGATAGAGCGCAAGGCAAGAGTGCAGGACGCAAGCACGCACAGTATGCATGCGATCGGATTGAAAGAGCACAGGGTGTGAGACACAGGCGATAAGAAGACCAGCAGAGTGTAGGGTGCATGCGGACCGATAGAGCATAGGGTGCAGGGCACAGGTGGACCGGCAGAGCACAGGCAGGCCGACAAAGTACAAGGCGCAGGGGGCCGGGCCGACAGAGTGCAAGGCACAAGGCACTACCGGTCGAGTACAGACTTGCAAGCGGAGGCACAGACAATCCCAAGGAAAGGCACTAAGAGTAGAGGCTGCAGGTAGAGGTCGCGTAGAATGCCAGAGGGCACGAAGTTGCACATATGGGCGTGAGGGCTCTTTAAGGGGCGAGCATCGTTACACACTGACAGAGGAGGCATGCGAGAGCAGAAGAGGCTGCGGGTGAGGGGCAACCTTAACAACTACGCACTATAGGGAGATCGGCATGGCGACCGCGGGCTTCAATCTCGGCTGGATCTCGCAAGGAGAATGGAGGAGGTCGGGATCTCATAAGGGGAAGGGAGGAGATCACAAGGGGAAATGGAGGAGATTGCACGGGGGGGGGGGGGGGGGGGTGTGTTTCAAAAGTGCAGTGCCAAAGGGGGATCGAAGGGAGGATGCTGCGCTCGGATCGCAGAAGGGGAAAGGGGTGCTGCTGCTCGGATCGCAAAAGGGGGGGGGGGGGTCAACTCGGATCGTAGAAGGGGTGGATGACGGCACAGTGGTTGTTGTTGAGCCAGACCAGATCTTAGATGGATAGAAAACCTGGGCAAGAGGAGGCCGGAGGAGGTCGACGACGGGCGGGGGTTGCGAAAATGTCGACGAGGGTTGTGCGCAAGCTACCGAGGGTCACAATCTGGATCGCAAGGCCATGATCTAGGCCGACGGGAGCAGGTGGCCGACAAAATCAAAGGAGACTGGGCTTGCGCAGGGCATGCATCCGATCGGAGCTCGCAAGGGATTCTGATGATTGCGCGCAATAGATCATAGCCGTTCGGTGTAGATCGCAGGGGAGCCTTTCCTGAGGGCCTCTGTAGATCCGGCGAGGGAGGATTTTGACCGGATGGTGAGCAGCGGAGGAGAGGCAGGCTCACAATAGGGATCACGCAGGGGCTGCGGGAGGTCGATCGACGCATGATCTTAGATCTGAGATTCAAGAAGGGGGGACACACAGATCGCAAATCGCACGGGAGATCTCAAGGGGAGGACTTTGGAGACAGTGCTGCAAGCGCCACCGATAACGGAGGACGAAAAAAATAAATGTTTCCTCCTCGATGTCGTCGGCGACGACCGAGGAGGCCGAGGCTGGAGAGGAGAGTGTAGAAACCCTAGATCAAAAAGGTTGGCTCTGATACCATGTTATAAAGAGAGATGGACAGAGAGACTAGAGTTTGGAGAGAAAACTCCTTGTATTATCTCACATCATTACGTAAGACTATCTCTCCTTATATAAGGAGAGAATGCACACCATTATAATACCACTACCAAGGTGGGACTAATAGTCACAGAACATCTAATAGCTCCAAATTAAAGGCAGACCTAACTTTGAAGGAGGGGCGTACAATGGATATATGAAAGCCATGCTGTACCACTCCTTACAGCTTGTTTAGTTCACTGTAGAAGGAGCACATGTGTGTAGCGGGGACTTAACTGTCACAATTGGAACACGCAACAAAAAGCTGTGTTCTAACTACACGATTTCTATAAAAAATTCTTCAGGCGGGAATTACACCTCCATGTACGTGTTTTCCAAAACTACACTGAACCAAACTCACCAGCGACAAAAGTGTTGACTACATGTGCTCCTTCTGCAGCGAACCAAACAGGCCCTTAGCCGATATAGAACTATTACCGGTAACATTCAACATATAGCAAAACCTTTCTAAGAACACCCTTTCTTCCAAGCTAGCACAACTAATGCCTTTAAAAGAGAGAGAAGGTACAAAACCCTAATAGTGTAATAGGAATCAAATCTTTACAGCCTAAACCAGCCTAGAAAATCTCTCTTTCTTGAGACATGTCCATGAAAAGGAGCCAATCCCAACCTTTTGCTGGTCGATTTATGTCGCATGATCGCACGATTGGCTCCAACGAAACGGGTTTAAGTGGGCTCTTCCGGTTTTCGGGACACTAAGCACCGTGGGCCCCACCCAACGATCACACGACTACCCGAGGTCCCAGGATTTTTTATTTTCACTTACGTGGGGGCCACCCATGCCCTGCCATACCTCTGGTGGGCCCGGGGGTTCTCCCATCAATGATGCTCTACAGAAGCTAGACCCTCAACCTTACCCCTAAACGTACCACTGTACGGCCCACATCAATCCATCAAGCCCTAGTCCGATCTCTTGGTCCTCTCTTTCACAAACCTAAAACGGTAGCAGCTATAGAGTATTCAAAACCGAGGCATGGTGTCTGTCTCCTAAAAGAAAAGGACATCACCACCACCACGATCATCATCATCATCATCACACTCATCACCTTTCAATTCACAAATCTTAAAGAGAATAATAATCCAGAAAAAAAAAAAATATTAGTATTCGTATAATTCATATGATCAGAATTTCCATTATCTCGATCGATCAAGAGTTTGCATCAGTATACCAAGGGAGTTTGAATCTAGCTCCCGACCCAGCAAAGATTCTCATGCAGAAGAACTAGAGAGAGAGAGAGGAGACCTACCAGAAAAAGAAAAAAATAAAAAAGAAGAACTATAAAGGTTACAAAACCTTAATTTCCAACTAGAGTAAGAGTCAAATGATAAAGCAAAGAAAGTGTAACAAGAAATGACATGCTAGGGCATTTTAGAAGCTGTGGTCACTACTAACTTTGTCAACATTTGGTTTCACACCCCAGAAGTAGCAGGTCATCTCTCTCTCTCTCTCTCCTCTCTCTCTCTAGCAAGTTAGTCATCGATCTCATTGTGATAAGATATCACAGAGGTTGCAGAGAGAGAGAGATAGAGAACCCAAAAGAGGAATAAGGAGAGAAAGGGAGAAAGAAAGAAATGAAACGGAAGTGTATTATCCCAAAAAGAACCCAACCATGTACATTAGTGATCCTCCAGTGAGATGATCGATCACCCATCAGTCACGGCGCTCCCCGGCTCTGGAACCCAATGGAGTTGTGCTGCTTCGAAGGCCCCGAAGGCGGGATCGGCATCGCCCTCGGCAGGAACCCGAAGAAGTAGCCGGGGCGCCTCGCCGCCGCCCGCCGAGCGTTGAAGGTCTGTATACTCCTTGATCCGTGGCAGCAAGAAACCAAGAGGAGGAGGAGGAGGAGGAGGAGTAGTGGGATTGAGCTCCTTGAAAGGTGACCCATTTGGTCGAACCAAGAGGAAAAGATGATGGTGGAGTGGTGCAGCAGGGAAGAAGTAAGAGCTTGAATGAGTAGCAAAATGGTTGAGACGTGGAGGTGGTGAATGGGAATGGAGGAGTTTAGAGAGAGAAAGAGAGAGGGAGGAGATCAATGGTTGAGGAATAATTAAATATATTTATAGTGAGGGATGGATTCTAAGGAGGAGGAGACATGGGGGTGGTGAATTAAATGAAAGGTTGGAGTGAGATATGGTGGGTTGGCTTCGATCCAAGCTTGCAGTCCTTGGTGGTGGTGATGGTGGTGGTGGTGGGGTTAAGCGTTGAATATTGGATAAAGGGTGGGGCTTATTAATAATGAAGGGGGGCGCGGGGGAGGGGGAAGGTGTAGAAGGAGGAAAAGGAGGCAAAAGGGTGAGGCAAGGGTTGATAGAAAAAGGATGGCCATGTCGCCTGGTTAGGTGAGGGAGTGGGCCCACACCAATTCAATGGCCGACTAAGGAATTGGGACTGCTCTTCCACCCCCAAACAGGACTGCCTGTCTCGTGGGTTTTTGTAATGGGTTGGTTTGATGTGATGCACTCCTCTCTCTCTCTCTATCTCTCTCTCTCTCTCTCTCTCTAGCTCTCTCTGTGTTGTGATGTTACATGAAAGTGGCAGTGTGTTGTTTATTACTTCAATGAGGATACGCTCTGTATTTCTTTGAGTATATTGATCCATGGATCATGACCATCATCCGTGGATGGATGGTAGTACACGTATGCTCTCTCTCTCTCTCTCTCTTTCTCTCTCTACTATGGGAACAGAAGAAGGGCCCAAAACAGACTATATCGATATGGTATGATGTGATGATCGCTCACCCGTACGTACGTACGTAGAAGGGGATGTGAGTGAAAAGGAAAATGCTTTTCGACCATCGTGTCGTATGAGGAGTTGTCTGTGTCATACGAGCGAGTAGGAGTACTTATAGCAAATTAGATGAACATATTATCACAAATAAGATCCAACTCGTTACCCTTTAATGTGTTTATACATATTGCTCACTCAAGACTTTGCTTGGAGTTGGAGGTGAGTTAGCACACAAAGTTTGAAGCAAAAGATCCTTTGCTTACTTTTTAAAAGAGAAATGCTATTCAAACATTATGGATTTGAAGACGGCTGACGTGGCGGTGATCATAGCCGTCTGTTCGCATCCAGTCCCGATCAGTGAATGACACTCAGCTCAGACCGAAAAGCAAACAAGACAACTGACAATAATTACAGATGGCTATGATCACCTCCATGTAAGTTGTTTGTAAAAACGTCTGTAAACCCCCATCTGGTTGAATGACATTTCTATTTTTTTAAAACACGTGTAAACAGGTTGAAGTCGCTTGGTTAACGGAGGTGTGACGTGTGCAAACATATGCACATTAGGTCAAATTTGGACAACTTTTGCGTATAAAGTACTAAAGTAGTGCAGATAATGCCTTGACTAAATTCATCAAACTTTAATTGCACGGATCGCATGTGCAAGCATATATGCACGCGCGCCTTCGTTCAAATATGTGCAAGCATATTTGAATACGTTCAAACATGCCCTTCGTGCATAAACCTCTCAATCAACGACTTGATTTTAAGTTTCAAGTTTCAAGATACAATGAACTACTTGAACACACTTTATGTGCACTTTTTGAGTCTTCGATCAACATACAACCCTACCTCTGTAGCACCTTGTTAGAAAGAAACAAAATAAATTAAGTTAATTAAGACCAAGAAAATAATGAAATAATTTTCGGGTGTTATAGACAAGATCGAGCACGAGCTTGTACGTGTATATATGCAGCTTGTAAGAGATGCTCCTATTCAAAGATTTATGGGCAAATTGGTCTATAGTCCTTTAAACAAATCATATTAAATGATAATAACAAGTAAAGAGATGCTTTATCATTAGGTCATGTCGTTTGGAAAATATCTATTTTACCCTTATATGTAGCTGTACATGGAAGAGTAACATTTCAGTAATGAAATGTAACATTTCATTAAAATCACATTTCACTGTAGCTATAATAGTGATTTCAGGATAGCTGCTACAATGATTCCACTATAGTAGGTACAATAATTGCTACAGTAATTTCACTGTAATAAAGAGTAACAATCTATAAATATTACTCTTTGCTACAGTACTTTGTAGATTGTTACTCAGTGTTATAGTGAAATCAGTGTAACAATCACTGTACGTATCTACTATAGTGAAACCACTCAAGCAATTACTGTATATGCTAGTTACAATAAAATCATTATAGAAAAGAGTAACAATCTGCAAAGTATTGTAGCTAAAGAGCAACATTTGCAAATTATTACTATTCACTACAATGAAGAGTAATATTTATAAATTGTTACTCTTAGCTACAGTGAATAGTAACATTTGTGATTTTAGGATTATGGACGGTTTTATCATTTAAAGGGAAGAAAAAGCCAACTGAGAGACTCGCTGTAAATGCATCTTTTAAAGAGGGACCTAGTGCAAAACCATCATGTTGTATGTCATTTTTAGCAAACTGGTCTTTTGCCATGGACCTAACACTAAGTTTCCTAAGATTTATTTAATTAGGCTTAATAGGCGTTTCATGCTCGAAACATTTAATTAGTCAAGGCAAATTGAATAGAAAACAAAAGAAACAAAATATATTTTTGAAACTGATGCATGTACATCCGATGTATAGCGAGCACGACAAAGAACGTTCTACACAACCTTGTACATAGTGATTTTCACAAAGAAAATACTAGAAATAAGGGCATATACAAAGTTGTTGATTCCCCAAATACTAAGAACAATAGCTAGAAAAGAGAAAAGTCTATTGTAATCAAAAGCTGTCGTCTACAATTACAAACTAGGGTTAAATTTGAAAACCTTAAAACCCAAAATATTCAGAAATAGTAATTTACTGAAAAAGGATAAAATAACAAAATCATTTTATACCTGAAAACTAAGATAACACGACTTGAAACCATGATTACTAGAATCCCTCAAGATTCTGGGCTCTAAATGGACTCGAAAACTATAACAAAAAGTCAACAAGAGCAATAAAAGTGTGAGTAAAAAAAAGAAGATCAATCTTGTAGATCACATCGAGAGCTATCTAGAATGGTGTCTGAAAGATTCCGACATTGGAGTCCAAGTTGACTCAGTTGACCTGCCTTATTTAGACTTGCGACAATCTTCAAGTGCCAAGTAATCGTCCGTTATATGTGCTGTATCACAAGCTAAAGGGACTCTAGCTTATATATGTGACAATCAGCACCCGCATCCAAACTTTAGAAACATTCTAGTTGCATTGGGCTAAGGCCCCAACCTTTTCTTGATCAAATCCAAAACAAATTGGATAACATGAAGCCATATGTAGATCGATCTTAATCGAACATAACAATCCCCACTTGGTTTGTGAATGAGGCCGACAATGGTGTATAATTGAGGATAAAAAGTAGGGGGACTTGGTGTTAGGTCCATGACAAGAGATCGATTTGGTGAAAAGGACAAACAACAAAATGATTTTGCACTAAGTCCCTCCCCAAAAGATGCATTTAGAGTAAGTTCCTCCGTGACTTTTCTTTCCCTTCAAATGATAAAAGTGTCCCTAATACTAAAATACTCTTCACTGCAGCAAAGAGTAACAATCTACAATGTACCAAATGTTATTCTTTATTATTGAAATTTTACCCTTGCTAAATTGAGATCACTATAGTATTTTTTTTTTTTTGGGGAGAAATTTGCTTTAAAAATTTTCATATTTTTTGCTACAGTGAAATCATTGTAGCAAATTTTACTATTTGCAAAGAGTGATATTTCGCCAAAAAAGGGTAACATTTGCTACAATGAAATCATTGTATAATTTATTTTTTGAGAAATCTCATTTAAAAAATTATATATTTTTTGTTATAATGAAATCACTGTACGTAGTAAATGTAGGCCTATCAACAGGCCGGATTTGGGCCAGATCAAGATATATCCAAATCTGATCTGAATATGAATCCGTCCGATCTGAATCACATTCGATATCCGATGTATATTACAACATTTTCTTTGAGTTCGAATATGTCGGATAATCTGAGATCCGAATTCGAATCCAAATATTTGTTTAGAAACAAAAAATAAAAACTTCTAAACCATCCTCAAATTATAGATTCAAAGCAAGCTTTGTTTATTTTCTTTTTCAATGCAAAGATTATAATAGAGAAGTTAGGTAAAGAGGGCACTTGTCAAAGTTTATATAATAGATATGTTACGTTTTAAATCTAAGCTCTTGATTACCATAATACTTAGATCCAAATGCTGATGTTTAATGATTATGTGAGATAGTGTTGGATAGGATCGATCTTAATCGGATCAGGGTAAACCCGGATCCGATCCGATCCGATTATGTTTCAAATCGGATCGGATCATGATCAATTTTAATCGGATATCAGATCAAAAAGTTACTACCAAATCCGGGCTATTCGGATCGGATTCGGATCAAGATCTGCTCCATTGACAGGCCTAAGTAAATGTTACTCTTTATTACCGAAATGTTACTCTTTGCAAAGAGTAACATTTCGGTAATAAAGAGTAATATTTGCTACAGTTAAATCACTGTAGCAATTTTTTTAAAAAAATATCATTTTATTTTTTAATAAATGCTACGGTAAAATCACTGTAGCAAACATTATTTGTTAATATTGAAATGTTACTCTTCATGTGATTTCTTTATATAGTTGCATGTACAGATAAAATGGATATTTTTCAAACGAAAGAAACTATCACTAAAGCATCTCTTTGTCCGAAGAGATCACTATACCGTGTTAGGTTTAGTCCCACATCGGCTAGGGGCTGGGCGATGATATGCTTAAATACCCTATGGTGGATCTTTCCCTTACGACCCGATTTTTGGGGCGAGAGGAGGGTATCTACAAATGGTATCAGAGCCAGGTTGCCGCCCAGTTTAGATCTAGTCGGGCCAGAGTGTCCTCCTCCCCTGTCGCCTGCCGCACGAGAGGGGGGCTGGCGGGTCAGATCAAATTTCAAACAGTTACTACCAAAAGTTCAACCCATAACCTTTGGTAAAGTCCATAACTTGGCATCAAAAAGTCCATAATCTTTGGTAAAGTCCATAACCCATAACCTTTGGTAAAGTCCATAATGCACGAGAGGTTATGGGTTATGGGTCAGATCAAAAAGTTACTACCAAAAGTTCAAACCCGTGACATATATTTATGTGGACTAATATATATAAGTTTGGTTCTCGGGTTGGGTCGGTTCTACTTGAACTCTAATCCGTAACAGACCCGCATTTAGTCGAGTCCACAAAACATAGAACCAAACCAACCCGTTTAGTCAAAATACCCAAACCATTTAGGGGTGTGCATCGGTTCGAAACCAACCTATTTAGCAAAACCCAAACAGATCAAACCTTGGTCGATTTTGAGGATTTCCAATCCAATCCACACCAAACTGAGATTGGAATCCAATCCAATCCAATTAAAGTCGGTTTGGATTGGATTGGATGGTCGGTTTGGCCTTTGACCGATATGCATGTTGGCTTATTTCCCCTTCTTTTAGAACCTAGTTTTAACTTTAAAAAATAATAATTGTTGTCAAATTATTATGCATAAATAAGATTTGTAACTGAATTTGACCCCCATAGGAGTTATGTCGGTTCTCGATTTTACCCGACCCAAGTAACTAATTGTTGTCAGATATTTTTTGTACTTACTCATGATAACTTATAATCTTAAAATTTTGTTATTGTAGGTTATAATGTCAGATCCTCAAATGCTCAAGCAAAAAAAAAATATTCTTTCACTTTTTACGAAAAGAGATAATCAGTCAACAAGTGAGACACCTTCTCCTTCTACTATTGATAATCTCGATGAGCGCCCTTCTAAGTCTTTCAGAGTCGAAGTTAAAGAAGGCAATTCTTTTGAACGTGATGCAGGATTACGTCGTCCAATATCAACATATCCTATTAATCAACGTGATGATGTTCGAAGAGCATATATCAACATGGAACCATGTCAACCAAAATTAGCAGAGTATCCACGCTCCCAAGATGGCAAGCAATATCGTCGATTTCAATATTCTTGGTTCATACAGTTTCCTTGGCTTGAGTATTCTAAAGCAAAAGACAGAGCATTTTGCTTTCCTTGCTTTCTTTTTGATAGTGATCTGCCAAAGTTTCCGGTATTTACTGTTGATGGATTTAAAAGTTGGAAGATGATTAATAATGGAGATAAATGTGCTTTTATACATCATGTAGGGGTTCCTTGTTCACCACATAATACAGCTATGCGTAATTGGGATAACTTAAAAAACCCATCTCAGCATATTGATAAAGTGATGAATGCACAATCTTCACAACAAGTTTTGCAAAATCGGTTGCGGATCAAGACTACAATAAGGAGCATTAAGTGGCTTGCAATGCAAGCATGTGCTTTTAGAGATCATGATGAATCTTTGGAGTCCTCTAATCGTGGTAATTTTATTGAATTGATAAAGTATATGGTAATGTTGA
The DNA here is from genome assembly GCA_947650365.1 of Chamaelirium japonicum. Classification (NCBI taxonomy): domain Eukaryota; kingdom Viridiplantae; phylum Streptophyta; class Magnoliopsida; order Liliales; family Melanthiaceae; genus Chamaelirium; species Chamaelirium japonicum. The sequence continues at coordinate 40,190,306 of OX393556.1, read as the reverse complement.
ATAAAGAAATTGCAGAAGTTGTTTTAGAAAATGCTCCGGGAAATGCCAAGTATACTTCACCAACGATTCAAAAGGCGATCTTGAATATTCTTGCAAATAAAGTGAGAAATAAGGTTCGTGAGGAAGTTGGGGATGCGAAATTTTGATTCTTGTCGATGAAGCACTTGACCAATCTAATAGGGAACAAATGGCTATTGTTCTAAGATTTGTTGATTGCAATGGTTTTGTTCGAGAGCGTTTTTTCGTAGTTGTGGGTGTTGATAACACTACTTCATTGACTCTTAAAATAGAGATATGCAATGTTCTTACTCGTTACAATCTCCAAGTTAAAAATATACGAGGTCAAGGTTATGATGGTGCTAGCAACATGCGTGGTGCATGGAATGGATTACAGGCATTATTTGTCAAAGATTGTCCATATGCGTATTATGTACATTGTTTTGCTCATCGACTACAATTAGCATTAGTTGCGGCATCCAAAGATGTGCATGATATTTGGCTATTTTTTTCAAAGTTGGGTTCTATTGTTAATCTTGTCAGTGCTTCTCCCAAGCGTCATTCTGAGTTAAAATCTGCTCGTGAAGCTGAAATTACAGATCTGATATCTTCTAGAGAATGTGAGACCGGTACAGGGGCTAATCAAATTCGTACTTTGCAACGAGCCGGAGCTACTCGTTGGAGCTCACATTTTGGTTCTGTTAGCAGGTTAATTAATATGTTTGGTGCAACTTGTACAGTTCTTGAAAATATAACTAAGAATGGACTCAACAACAATATACGTGGAGAAACTATGGGTGCTTATAAAGCGATAAGATCCTTTGAGTTTGTGTTTATATTGCATTTGTTGAATAAAGTTATGGAAATTACTGATGTGCTTTGCCAAGCATTGCAACACAAATCTCAAGACATCTTAAATGTTTTGAATTTAGTCTCAACTATAAAAAAACTTCTTCAGAAATTAAGACAAGATGATTGGGATGCTTTCATTGGAAACGTGACATCATTTTGTAAAATGAATGCTATTGATATGCCTGATATGAGTGCTCGTTATATGGAGGGTACACGTCGTTCTTGTCAGCAACATGATTATATTACAGTTGAGCATCATTTCCGCATTGATATATTTAACGCTGCGATTGATTTTCAGTTGACGGAGTTAGATAATAGATTCACGGATCGATCAATTGAACTTCTTATTCTTAGCTCGGCTTTGGATCCTAGTGATGGATTCAAATTATTTAATATTGAAAGTATTTGCAGTCTTGCCAAGAAATTCTATCCTCAAGATTTCAATCAAGTTGAGATACATACTTTGAGAAATCAATTGGAGCATTACGAGTTTGATGTACCTTGCCATCCAAAGTTTCAGAATATGTCTTCTCTTTCTGAATTATGTTGAAGATTGGTTGAAACGAGAAAGTCAGAAATTTACTTCTTGATTGATAGATTGGTTCGTCTTGTGTTGACTTTACCTGTATCTACGGCAACGACAGAACGAGCTTTTTCAGCTATGAAATTTGTTAAAACAATGCTTCGCAACAAGATGGAGGACGAGTTTCTAGCGGATTGCATGATAGTCTGCATTGAAAGAGAACTTGCTGAAAATATTGATTCAGATTCGATAATTGATGAATTCTACTCTCTGAAGCATCGCAGGGCACAACTTCAGTAATGTATTTATATTTGCATTACATGTTTATTTATTGTGTTACCGTTTTTTCCCTAATTTATGTTCTGTTTATGTATCTTTTTTATATTAATAAAGCTTTCTCGTACTGTCAATATTCGTTTAACAAATCATACTTAGTTTTTCTTTACTGTCTATAATAAAATTTTTATTATAAAAAAATTAGTTTAGCTTCAGCCTAGCCCAAAATAAATTCCTAGCTACGCCCCTGTATCTACATACTGATCTCTTGTAAGGGACCTTATGCACATTACCCTCCAAAAAAGTAACTTTTGGATGAAGAGAAAGGTAGATAATTTTCGATGTCGTCAACTAGAGTTCCAATAGATGGGTATCCACTATCCACCTCGACAGATTTACTATTAAAACAAATTGGGGGGTCACTTTATTGAGCCTTATTTCTGGGTATCTGTAGCATTGATTTATTGGAAAATATTAATGGAAGGGGATAATGGGGGGGGGGGGGGGGGGTCCGGGAGAAGGTAGTACTTGGGTTGGGGGAAAAGGACGAGATTTGCTTGCTTGTGCGGATTTGAAGTCCTTTATGTGGGGGAGTGCAGAGCATGCAACATGGATTTTATTACTTGGCCTCATGTACGTCTGCTGCTATCATGATCCCCTGCTTTCCTGGCTCCTGCAATACTTATTACGGGGATGACCCAGGGAGCACCCGACCCCATCTTTCCGGCCCTTCCGGGGGTGTCCACGGTGCTATCGGGTCGGGCTGGTGTTCGGTATCCGCAAAGCTTTTGGGTCCAGAAAATTTAGTTCGTATACTAAATTTATTCAGAAATCTATACTGCATTGGGTTAGTTAAGAGACTTAAGACCCGTGGAAATTTGATCTTGTTGATACAAAAAAAAAGGGAAATATTATTCATACCCCATAAATCTGTAATTAGCCCCCATTTCCAAGAAACTTGAATACACCCCTTCTTTTTTTTTCATACCCCATTCTTATCCCAAAAATACCCTCCCCCCTTACACCCCACCTTCAATACACCCCTGTTAAATGGCCCGCCCCAACTTAAATATACCCCAATTATATGCACTCTTGAATACACCCCACTCTTAAATAAACCCCATGCAGTTGGCTGATACTTGAAGGCACAAGTAGAGCTGCAACTTGGGCGGGCCAACCTGAACCCAACCCGAGTCCAACCCGAACCCAACCCGAATTTGGGCGGGCTAATCCGAGCCCAACCCGAATCATTTCTCCTCGACCCGACACGAAGTTAGCGAGTCTGGGTCAAGGCTAAACGGGTTCGGGTCGTAAACGGGTCGACACGATAGACCCGTTTATTAAACGGGTCGAGTCCGGGTTTAGGGTCTGGACACAGTAGACCCAGGAAGACCCGTTTAGTATTCAATAGGTCATGTCGGGTCGGGTCTACCAACAATCCGATACTATAATATATAAAACCAGTGGGTCTTTCGGGTCAGGTCGGGTCAAGTCGGATTGGGTCGGATCGGGTCAACTGAATAGATCCGGGTGGTAAACGGGTCTTATCGGGTCTTATCGTGTCTACCTGTTTATTAGCGAGTCGGGTACGGGTTTAGGATCTAGACACGATTAGTTAAACGGGTCGGGTCCGGGTATAGGGGTTTTGGACACGACACGAAACTAGACACGACACGAACCCGACACGACACGACTCATTGCCATCCCTAGCTGCAACTTGGGCGGGTCAACCCGAACCCAACCCGACTTTGGGCGGGTTAACCCGAACCCACCCCACAGAACCCGACGGGTTGGGCGGGGCTAACTTTAAACGAACATTGGGTTGGGTTGGGGTACAAAAGACGCTGAGCAGGGGCTTTGGGGTTTGGGGTATAAAAAAAAGGGCATTGTTGGTATTAAAGGATTGTTGAGTAAGTTATTGAGAAACGCTAGGGATACGGCCCATACGGGGGCTAATTACAGATTTTTTGGGTATGAATAAAATTTCCCAAAAAAAAACATCCCAACCGGACATCTAATCTGATCTGATCGCCTAGTCGGTGAGGAAATCGGGAAACAATTAGAATCAGCAAGAACCATAAAAAACGATTGATTCTACGGTTCTTGCTAATTTTTTGTTATTATTGTTGTTGTTGCTGCTGCTCTGCGTAAACATGATTGAAATGATAAGCCAGCACCTATGAGTTCCGAAAAAATGGAAGTGTCAATGTTAGTGTCGGTAAATAGGTCTAGCGCAAATGGTTTCAGGATATGGCACTACTAATTAAGACCAAAAGATAGGAGAAAGTTCAAGAAAAATTGAAGATCCAAGATGCGTTGTCACTGAATTTAGAACAAATATTGTCGCCCTCTATACACTGGTCCTACTGGCAATCTATTCCCAAGATATAACAAACCGATAAGAGATTCAACGTGCCCCGCAATAGTCCTTTCACCGAATTCATGATCAACTTTACTGAATTAATGCTATCCAAAGAGAGGAAATGAAAGTACCCAAAATTTTAAAGAGCTGGCAATCTCGGACCCGACACAGCAGACCTGACACGACCCGACACGAAGTTAGCGGGTCTGGGTTAGGGCTAACCGGGTTCGGGTCGTAAACGGGTCGACACGATAGACCCGTTTAATAAACGGGTTGGGTCCGGGTTTAGGGTCTGGACACGGTACACGGTAGACCCGAGAAGACCCATTTAAAATTCACCGGGTCGTGTCGGGTCTACCCACAATCCAATACTATAATATATAGTATCAGCGGGTCAATCGGGTAATGTCGGGTTGAGTCGGATTGGGTCGGATCGGGTCAACTGAATAAACCCATGTGGTAAACGGGTCTTATCGGGTCTACCCGTTTATAAATGAGTCGGGTACGGGTTTAGAATCTAGACACGATTAGTTAAACGAGTTGGATCCGGGTCTAGAGGTTTTGGACACGATCCGAAACTAGACACGACACGAACCCGACCCGACCTGACCCATTGCCACCCCTACATATATGGAATCAGAAGATGACAATGTATTTACAAAAATCCAACATCCACGAAAAAACAGAAAACAACTTTTCAAAACAGCCTTTCATTTGAAAAAACAGTTTGAAAACGGTTGTAGGGAAAGACACCAGTCCAATCCGAGTCCGAGTCCGAGTCCGAGTCCGAGTCCAGTCCCAGTTCAAGCAAGTAAACACCCATCGCAAGCTTGCGCATGCGTGTGGGAGTGGTGCTTCAATGGGTAACCTCCCAAATTTTGGTTCACTAGAGTTCAAAATACCAAAACTAGACTTCGGCTCTAAAAGTAGAGAGTAGGGGCAGCCATAAGCAAGCCTTTTGGGCCTCTTCTTGGTCCATTAATTCAAGCCCAATATCAAATAGTTACACTTAATCCCCTTCTCAGTAGAAGTATGCTTAGTCCATGCCTAGGTATTGAGTGATACGACGGATGCGATAAGGAGTAGGGGTGGGACTTGGGCGGGATGGACGGGTTTGCCCATACCCAACCCGACTTGCACAAACCTTAACCCACTTTGTCCGAGGAACTCGGGAAAGCCCAACTTGTGCTTGCCCGTTCTAGTTGTTCGGGCTGCTTGGGTTGCCCAATTTGCAAAATAATGGGCGGATTGGGCGGGTTGCCTAATTTAAAATGCTTGTGCGCATAAATAGATAGAAAAGAACCTAACAAATTTTTGAATTTCATATAAAAATTCTTTGATTTGCATAACGAAAATGTAAAGTCCAACCCATAACCTCACATAATTCAAACAAATTCTTAGCATTCAACATCAAACAGATAGCTTTTGACTTCCATAAATAAACTACCAAAGCATTCAGCCTTAGTGTGTCACTTGCTCGGGTTGGGAAAATCAGTGCCCAAATCCGTTCCAATTTTTACGTATTTGGCTCCCCAGATATAGAAAGTGTGATCATGATCCCAAAAATAGGGATGCACATGGTGAGGCACTTAGAGGGTCATTTAGAAAGGAGTGCTAGATTTGTATATAATTTGTTTATGGTTGTCGGTGGGGGTCCTGAGAAAATAGTGAGCGATTTTGACTCCTCAAATATAAGAAGTTTGGTAGCAATCAAAAAAATAGGGAGGCATATGGCGAGTCACTTTACAGGTGTTTTGGGAGGAGTGCTCGATTTGTATAAAATTTACTTATAGTTGTAGGATGGAGGTTCTAAGAAAATAAAGAGCGATTTTGCCACCCTAAATATAGGGAGTCTGGTATCAATCCCAAAAATAGGGAGGCTCATAGCAAGGTTCTTTGAGGGTATTTTAGTGAGGAGTATTTGATTTGTTTATAATTTACTTATAGTTGTCTGGTGGTGGCCCTTAAAAATAGGGAGTGATTTTGGCTCCACAAATATAAGGAGTCTAGTAGCGATCCAAAAAATAGAAAGGCATATGGTGAGACTTTTGGAGGTTGTTTTGGGGAGAAGTGCTCGATTTGTATTTAATTTACTTATGGTTGTCAGTTTGTGGTCTTGAGGAAATAGGGAGCGATTTTAGCTCCCCAAATGGCGACTCTGATAGCGATCTCAAAAATAAGAAGACACTTATCGAGACTCATAAAGTGTGTTTTCGAGATGAGTATTTAATTTGTATATAATTTACTTATGGTTGTTCAGTGAGGGTCATGAGAAATTAGAGAGCGATTTTTGTTCTTTAAATGACGAGAGTCTTATAGTGATCCCAAATATAAAGCGGCACATGGCGAGTATCGTGGAGCGTATTTTGGAGAGGAGTAATCGATTTGTATATAATTCATTTATAGTTGTCGTGTGAGCCTCATAAAAAAATAGAAAGCGATTTTAGCTCCTCAAATATAGAGAGTAAAGTAGAGATCTTAAAAATAGGGGGCACATAGTGAGGCAGGTGTTTTTGAAATAATATTCAATTTGTATATAATTTCCTTATAGTTTATTGATGGGAGTCCTGAGAAAATAGGAAACAATTTTGGCTAAATAAAAATTAGGAGTTTGGTACAAATCAAAAAATAGGAATGTACAAGGCAACGCTCTTAGCGGCTGTTTTGGGGAGGAGTGCTCGATTTGTTTATAATTTACGTATGATTGTCGGTTAGGAATCCTGAGAAAATATGGAGCAATTTTGGCTCCCCAAATATAGGGAGTCTAGTAGTGATCCTAATTTTAGGGAGGCATATGTCAAGGCTATTGGAGGGTATTTTGGGGAGGAGTATGGTAACGATTTTGGCTCACTATATAGGGAGTCTGGTAGTGATATTAAGAAAAGAGAGGCACATGACAAGGCTCTGAGAGGGGGTTTCGGAAGGAGTTCTCAATTTGTATATAATTTACTTATGTTTATCTGGTGGGGGTCTTAATAAAAGGCGGAACGATTTTGACTCCCTAAATATAGGTAGTCTGGTAGTTATCCTAAAAAAATGAAGGCACATGGCAAGACTCTTGGAGGGTATTTAATGGAAGAGTGCTCCATTTGTATATAATTTACTTATAGTTGTCGGGTGGAGGTTTTGAGAAAATAGCGAGCGATTTTGACTCCCCAAATGTAGAGTCTGGTAGTGATCCCTAAAATATGGAATCACCTGGTGAGGCTCTTGGAATGTGTTTTGGAGAGGAGTACTAGATTTGGATATAATTTCCTTATGGTTATCTAGTAGGGTCCTAAAAAATTATAGAGCGATTTTGGCTCCCTAAATGTAGGGAGTCTAGTAGTGATCCCAAAAATAGAAAGGTACATGGTGAGACTTATAGAGGATGTTTTGGGAGGAGTGATCGATTTGTATATAATTTACTTATGGTTATCCGGTGAATCTCCTGAGAAAATAAGGACCGATTTTGACTCCCCAAATATAGAGTCTGGTAGCGATCCCAAAAATAGAGACATATAACGAGGCTCATTGAGGGTGTTATACGGATGACTGCTCGATTATCTATAATTTACTTACGCTATCGGGTGGGAGTCCTGAGAAAATAGGGAGCAATTTTGGTTTCCCAAATATAGATAGCTTGGTAGCAATCCAAAAAATAGAGAGGCAAAGGGTGAGACTCTTAAAGGATATTTTTATGAAGGTGCTCGATTTGTATATATTTACTTATGGTTATCGGGTGGGGTCCTAAGAAAATACGGAGTGATTTTGGCTCGTAAAATGTATAAAGTCTATTAACAATCCCAAAAATTGGGAGGCATATTGCAAGGCATTTAGAGGGTGTTTTTTAGGAGGATTGCTCAATTTGTATATAATCTGCTTATTTCTCTCGAAAGGATGTCTGAGAAAATAGAAAGCAATTTTGACTCCCCAAGTGTAGGTAGTACAGTAGTGATCCAAAAAATAGGGATATATATGGTGAGAATCTTGGAGGGTGTTTTGGGAAGGAGTGCTTGATTTATATATAATTTACTTATAATTGTCGGGTGGCTAAGAAAATAGGAAGAAATTTTGCCTATTCAAATATAGTGATTCTAGTAGCGATCACAAATGAAGAGGCACATAACGATGCTCTTAGAGGATATTTTTGAAATTAGTGTTTGATTTATATATAATTTACTTATTATTGTCAGGTGGAGGTCCTAAAAAAATAGGCAGCTATTTTGGCTTATCAAGTATAGGGGGTCTGGTATTAATCCCAAAAATAGTGAAGCACAGGTGAGGCTCTTAATGGGTACTTTTGTAAGGCTGCTCAATTTATATATAATTTATTTATGGTTTTCGGATGGGGGTTCTAAGAAAATTGATAGTGATTTTAGCTTACAAAATATAGGGAATCCGGTAGCGATCCCAAAAATATATATAAAGGCATATTGCTAAACTTATTGAGGGTGTTTTGGGATTGAGTGTTCGATATGTATAGAACTTACTTATGGTTATCGAGTGGGCATTCTGAGAAAATAAGGAGTTATTTTGGCTCTCCAAATATAGGGAGTCTTGTTGCATCACTATAATAGAGAAGAATATGGCGAGGCTAGCTCTTAGAGGGTGTTTTGGGAGGAGTGCTCAATTTGTATAAAATTTACTTATATTTGTCAGGTGGGGGTCCTAATAAAATAGGTAATAATTTTGGCTTCTCAAATTTAGGAAGTTTGATAGCGATACCAATAATATAGAGGTAAATGGTGAAACTCTTGAAGAGTCTTTCTGGAATGAGTGCTTGATTTGTAACTTACTTATGGTTGTCAAGTGTGGATCCTGAGAAAATAGCGAGTGATTTTTGCACTTCAAATATATAGAGTTATTAGCGATCCCAAATATAGGGAGGTATATAACGAGGCTCTTAGATGGTGTTTTAGAGACGAGTGCTCGATTTGGATATAATTCAATTATCAGTAACTTTTAAAAAATAGATTAAAAATTAATTTATTTAGAAAGAACGGATCCAAAACTTTTAATTTAGCAACAACAAACTTGTGCAGCAATTCAATTATAGTATTGGCAATTTAACTAATGCGTGCCCCGATATATCATAGTTTGACTGTCATAAAATCCTATAAGGTAGTGTGACTACCTTATAAAGACCAACGCTAGTTATACGGCAATCTGATTGTCGTATGAAGAACCCAACGACAAGTCTTGATTTTACACGACAGTTAGACTGCCATATAAATTCTAAGAGGTAGTATTGCGAGTAGTAAATGGCTATTTTTTTTCCTTATACGGCAGCTGAACTGCTATATAAGTTCGTTGTTGCTAAATTTAAAATTTTGGGTCTGTTTTTTAAAATAATTTTTTTAATCTATTTAAAAAAAAAATTATTTGATTATGGATGTCTGTTGGGAGTCCTGTTAAAATAGGGAATGATTTTAGCTTTCTAAATATAGACTCGTAGTGATCCTAAAAATAAACAGTCAAATGATGAGGTTCTTAGAGGGTGTTTTGGAAGGAGTGCTCAATTTGTATATAATTTATTAATGATTTCGGGTGAAGATTTTTAAAAAATAAGGAACAATTTGGCTCTCCAAATATAGGGAATGTGATAATGATCCTAAAAATAGGGATGCATATGGCGAGGCACTTAGAGGGTCATTTATGAAGGAGTGCTAGATTTGTATATAATTTATGATTATCGATGGGGGTCTTGAGAAAATAGTGAGTGATTTTGGCTTTTCATATATAAGGAGTTTGGTAGCAATCCAAAAAATAGGGAGTCACATGGCGAGTCACTTTACGGGTATTTTAGGAGGAGTGATCGATTTGTATAAAATTTACTTATAGTTGTAGGATGGAGGTCCTAAGAAAATAGAAAGCGATTTTGCCAACCCAAAAATAGGGAGTCTGGTATCAATGCCAAAAATAATAAAGCTCATAGCAAGGCTCTTTGAGGGTGTTTTAGTGAGGAGTACTTGATTTGTTTATAATTTACTTATGGTTGCCTGGTGGTGGCCCTGAAAAATAGGGAGAGATTTTGGCTCCACAAATATAGGGAGTCTAGTAGCGATCCAAAAAATAGGAAGGTATATGGTGAGGCTCTTGGAGGTTGTTTTGGGGAGGAGTGCTCAATTTGTATTTAATTTACTTATGGTTGTCGGTTTCTGGTCTTGAATAAATAGGGAGCGATTTTAACTCCCCAAATGACGACTCTGGTAGCTATCCCAAAAATAAAAAGGCGCATATCGAGACTCATAGAGCGTGTTTTCGAGAGAAGTATTTAATTTGTATATAATTTACTTATGGTTGTTCAGTGAGGGTCGTGAGAAATTATATAGCGATTTTTGCTCTTTAAATGAAGGGAGTCTTATAGTGATCCCAAAAAATAGAGGCACATGGCGAGTGTCTTGGAGGGTATTTTGGAGAGGAGTAATCAATTTATATATAATTCACTTATGGTTGTCGTTTGAGCCTTGTAAAAAATAGAAAGCGATTTTAGCCTCTCAAATGTAGGAGTATGGTAGAGATCCTAAAAATATGGGGCACATGGTGAGGCAGGTATTTTTGAAAGAATGCTCTATCTGTATATAATTTCCTTATAGTTTATAGGTCAGAATCCTGAGAAAATAGGGAACAATTTTGGCTCAATAAATATAAAGAGTTTGGTACAAATCAAAAAAATATGAATGTACAAGGCAACGCTCTTGACGGCTATTTTTTGGAGGAGTGCTCGATTTGTTTATAATTTATTTATGGTTGTCGGTTAAAGATCCTGAGAAAATATGGAGCAATTTTAGCTCTCTAAATGTAGGGACTCTATTTGTGATCCTAATTTTAGAGAGGTATATGTCAAGCCTCTTAGAGGGTATTTTGGGGAGGAGTATGGTAGCAATTTTGGCTCACTAAATATAGGGAGTATGGTAGTGATACTAAAAAAAAAGAGGCACATGGCAAGGCCCTAAGAGGGGGTTTCGAAAGGAGTTCTCAATTTATATATAATTTACTTATATTTGTCTGGTGGGGGTTTTAATAAAAAATGGAATGATTTTGACTTCCTAAATATAGGTAGTCTGGTAGTTATCCTAAAAAAAGAAAGGCACATGGCAAGGCTCTTGGAGTGTATTTAAGGGAGAAGTGCTCGATTTGTATATAATTTAGTTATAGTTGTCAGGTGGGGGTCCTGAAAAAATAGCGAGTGATTTTGCCTCCCTAAATATAGAGAGTCTGGTAGTGATCCCTAAAATATGGAATCACCTGGTGAGGCTCTTGAAATATGTTTTAGAGAGGAGTACTAGATTTGGATATAATTTCATTATGGTTATCTAGTAGGGTCCTAAAAAATTATAGAGCAATTTTGGCTCCCTAAATATAGGGAATCTGGTAGTGTTCCCAAAAATATAAAGGCACATGGTGAGGCTTATAGTGGATATTTTGGGAGAATTGATCGATTTGTATATAATTTACTTATGGTTATCCGGTGAAGGTCCTAAAAAAATAAGGAACGATTTTGACTCCCCAAATATAGGGAGTCTGGTAGCGATCCCAAAAATTGAGACATATGATGAGACTCTTTGAGGGTGTTATACAGATGACTGTTTGATTGTCTAGAATTTAATTATCGTTATCGAGTGGGAGTCCTGAGAAAATAAAGAACGATTTTGGCTCCCCAAATAAAGATAATCTGGTAGCAATCCAAATAAGAAGGCAAAGGGTGAGGCTCTTAAAGGATATTTTTGTGAAGTTGCTCGATTTATATATAATTTATTTCTGGTTATTGGGTGGGGTCCTAAGAAAATACAGAGTAATTTTAGCTCATAAATTATGGAGTCTGATAATAATTCCAAAAATAGGGAGGCATATTATTAGGCATTTAGGGGAGTTTTTTAAGAGGATTGCTTAATTTGTATATAATCTGCTTATTTTTGTCGGGTGGCTGTCCTAAGAAAATAAGAAATGATTTTGACTCTCCAAGTGTAGGTAGTGCAGTAGTGATCCCAAAAATAGAGATACATATGGTGATATTCTTAGAGGGTGTTATGGGAAGGAGTGTTCAATTTATATATAATTTACTTATGATTATCAGGTGGGGATCCTAAGAAAATAGGAAGTAATTTTGGCTATTCAAATATTGTGAGTCTAGTAGCGATCCCAAATAAAGAGGCACATAACGATGCTCTTTGAGGGTATTTTTGAAATTAGTACTTAATTTGTATATAATTTACTTATTATTGTTGGGTGGATATCCTAAAAAAATATACAGCTATTTTGGCTTATCAAATATAAGGAGTCTGGTATTAATCCCAAAAATAGTGAGGCACTTGGTGAGGCTCTCAGAGGGTGCTTTGGTAAGGGTGCTCGATTTATATATAATTTACTTATGGTTGTCGGATAGGGGTTCTAAGAAAATTGATAGCGATTTTAGCTTCATAAATATAGGGAGTCCGGTAGCGATCCCAAAAATATAAAAGCATATTGCTAAACTTATAGAGGGTGTTTTGGGAATGAGTGCTTGATATGTATAGAATTTACTTATGGTTATAGAGTGGGCATTCTGAAAAAATAAGGAGTTATTTTGGCTCTCCAAATGTAGGGAGTCTGGTTGCATCACTATAATAGAGAAGAATATGGCAATAGGGTGTTTTAGGAGGAGTGCTCAATTTGTATATAATTTACTTATGTTTATCAGGTGAGGGTCATAATAAAATAAGTAACGATTTTGGCTTCTCAAATATAGGAAGTATGATAATGATCCTAAAAATAAAAAGACAAATTGTGAGACTCTTGGAGAGTTTTTAAAGAAGGAGTGCTCGATTTGTAACTTACTTATAGTTATCAAGTGTGGGTCCCGAGAAAATAGCGAGTGATTTTTGCTCCCCAAATATATAGAGTTGTTAACGATCCCAAATATAGGGAGGCACATGGCGAGGCGCTTGGAGGGTGTTTTAGAGTGGAGTGCTCGATTTGGATATTTTTATGAAGGTGCTCGATTTGTATATAATTTATTTATAGTTGTCAGGTAGGGTCCTAAGAAAATATAGAGTCATTTTGGCTCGTAAAATGTATAGAGTCTAGTAATAATCCAAAAAATAGGGAGGCATAATGCTAGGCATTTAGAAGGTGTTTTTTAGAACGATTGCTCAATTTGTATATAATCTGCTTATTTTTTTCTGGTGACTGTACTTAGAAAATAAGAAGTAATTTTGACTCCCCAAGTGTAGGTAGTGCAGTAGCGATCCCAAATATAGGGATGCATATGACAAGAATCTTGGAGGGTGTTTTAGGAAGGAGTGCTCGATTTATATATAATTTACTTATGATTGTCGGGTGGGGGTCCTAAAAAAATAGGGAGTAATTTTGGCTATTCAAATATAGTAAGTCCAGTAGTGATCCCAAATAAAGAGGCACATAACGATGCTCTTAGAGGGTATTTTTGGAATGAGTGCTTGATTTGTATATAATTTACTTATTATTATCGAGTGGAGGTCCTAAAAAAATAGGTAGCTATTTTGGATTATCAAATATAGGAAGTTTGGTATTAATCTCAAAAATAGTGAGGCACATGGTGAGGCTCTTAGAGGGTGCTTTGGTAAGGGTGCTTGATTTATATATAATTTACTTATGGTTTTCGGGTGGGGGTTCTAATAAAATTGATTGTTATTTTAGCTTCCAAAATATAGGAAGTCCAGTAGCGATTCCAAAAATATATAGGCATATTGCTTGACTTATATATAGTGTTTTGGAAATAAGTGCTCGATATGTATAGAATTTACTTATGGTTATCGAGTGGGCATTCTGAAAAAATAAGGAGTTATTTTGGCTCTCCAAATGTTGGGAGTCTGGTTGCATCACAATAATAGGGAAAAAATATGGCGAGGTTAGCTCTCAGTGGGTGTTTTTGGAGGAGTGCTTAATTTGTATATAAATTACTTATGTTTATCGGGTGGGGGTCTTGACAAAATTGGTAATGATTTAGGCTTCCCAAATATAGGGAGTCTGGTAGCGATCCTAAAAATATATAGGCAAATGGTGAGACTCTTGGAGAGTCTTTCAGGAAGGATTGCTCAATTTGTAACTTACTTATGGTTGTTCGGTGTGGGTCCTGAGAAAATAGCTAGTGATTTTTGCACCCCAACTATATAGAGTTGTTAGCGATTCCAAATATAGGGAGGCACATAGCGAGGCACTTAAAGGGTGTTTTAGAGAAAAGTGCTCGATTTGGATATATTTTAATTAGCAGTAATTTTTAAAAATAGATTAAAAATTAATTTATTTAGAAAGAATGGATCCAAAACTTTTAATTTAGTAACAACGAACTTGTGCAGCAGTTCAACTGTCGTATTAGCAATTTAACTGATGCGTGCCTCGATATATGGCAGTTTGACTGTCATAAAATCTTTTACAACAATTTAACTACCATATAAAGACCAATGCTAGTTATACAGCAATCTGATTGCTGTATGATGACCCCAACGACTAGTCTTAATTTTATACGACAGTCAGACTGCCATATAAATGCTAAGAGGAAGTATCGTGAGAATTAAACGGCTGTTTTTTTTCTTTTACGCAATTGAACTATCGTACACGTCCGTTGTTGCTAAATTAAAAGTTTTGGGTCCACTTTTCCAAATAAATTATTTTTTAATCTATTTTTAAAAAAATTGTTTGATTATTGATGTTTGTTGGGAGTTCTGTTAAAATAGAGAGCGATTTTAGGTCCCTAAATATAGAGACTTATAGTGATCCTAAAAATAAAGAGTCAAATGATGAGGTTCTTAGAGGGTGTTTTAGAAGAAGTGTTTGATTTGTATATAATTTAGTAATGATTATCGGGTGACAATTTTTAGATAATAAAGAACGATTTGGCTCCCATGATATAGGGAGTATAATCATGATCTCAAAAATAGGGATGCACATAGCGAGGCACTTAGAGGGTCATTTAGGAAGGAGTGCTAGATTTGTATATAATTTACTTATAGTTATCAGTGGGGATCCTGAGAAAATAGTGAGTAATTTTGGCTCCCCAAATATAAAGAGTTTGGTAGCAATCCAAAAAATAGGGAGGTACATGGTGAGTCATGTTATGGGTGTTTTGGAAGAAGTGCTTGATTTATATAAAATTTACTTATAGTTGTAGGATGGAGGTCCTAAGAAAATAGAGAGCAGTTTTGCCACCCCAAATATAGGGAGTCTAGTATCAATCCCAAAAATAGAGAGGCTCATAGCAAAGCTCTTTGAGGGTGTTTTAGTAAAGAGTACTTGATTTTTTATAATTTACTTATGGTTGCTTGGTGGTAGCCCTAAAAAATAAAGAGCGATTTTGACTCCACAAATATAGGGAGTCTAGTAGTGATCCAAAAAATAGGAAGACATATGGTAAGGCCTTGGAGGTTGCTTTGGAGAGGAGTGCCCGATTTGTATATAATTTACTTATGGTTGTTGGTTTGTGATCTTAAGAAAATAGGGAGCAATTTTAGCTTCCCAAATGGTGACTCTGGTAACGATCCCAAAAATAAGAAGGCACATATCGAGACTCATAGAGTGTGTTTTCGAAAGGAATGCTTAATTTGTATATAATTTACCTATAGTTGTTCAGTGGGGGCCGTGAGAAATTAGAAAGCAATTTTTGCTCTTTAAATAAAAGGAGTCTTATAGTGATCCCAAAAATAGAGAGACACATGGCGAGTGTCTTGGAGGGTATTTTGGAGAGGAGTAATCGATTTGTATATAATTTACTTATGGTTGTCGTGTGAGCCTCGTAAAACAATAGGAAGCAATTTTAGCTTCTCAATTATAGGAATATGGTAAAGATCCTAAAAATAGGGGGCACGTGGTAAGGCAGGTTTTTTTGAAAGAATGCTCGATCTTTATATAATTTTTTTATAGTTTATAGGTATAGTCCTGAGAAAATAGAGAATAATTTTGGCTCAACAAATATAGGGAGTTTGGTACATATCAAAAAAATCGGAATGTACAAGGCAACACGCTTGGCGATTGTTTTGGGAAGGAGTGCTCGATTTGTTTATAATTTACTTATGGTTGTCGGTTAGAAATCCTGAGAAAATATGGACCAATTTTGGCTACCCAAATATAGGGAGTCTAGTAGCAATCCCAATTTTAGGGAGGCATATGTCGAGAAAAATTGGTGGATATTTTGGAGAGGAGTATTCGATTTATATATTATTTATTTATTATATTATGGTCAGAGTCTTGAGAAAATAGGGAGGTGCAATTTTGGCTCCCCAAATATAGTGTATCTGGTAGCGATCTCAAGAATAGAGATGCCTATAACGAGACTCATAGAGTGTGTTTTCAATAGGAGTGCTTAATTTGTATATAATTTACTTATGATTGTCGAGCTGGGGTTCTGAGAAAATAGGGAGCGATTTTAGCTCCCTAAATATAAAGAGTCTGTTAGCGATCCCAAAAATAGAGAGGCTTATGGCGAGACTACTAGAGTCTATTTTCGGGAGGAGTACTTGATTTGTATATAATTTACTTATGGTTATCGGGTAGAGGTCTTGTAAAAATAGGGAGTGATTTTTGTTCCCCAAATATAGGGAGTATGATAGTCATCTCAAAAATAGGGAGGCTCATGGCGATGCTCTTGGATGATGTTTTGAGGAGGACTGCTCTATTTGTATATAATTTACTTATGGTTGTCGGGTGATGGTCCTGAGAAAATAATATACGATTTTGGTTCCTCAAATATATAGAGTTTGATATCGATTTCAAAAATAGTGAGGCTCATAGTGAGACTTTTAAATAGTTTTTTGAAAAGGAGTGTTTGATTTATATATAGTTTACTTATGGTTATCGGGTGGTGGTCCAAAAAAAATCAAAAGCAATTTTGGCTCCATAAATGTTTAGAGTTTAGTAGCGATCCCCAAAATAGAAAAGCATATAGCGAAGCTATTGGAGGTTATTTTTGAAAGAAGTGCTCGATTTGTATATAATTTATTTATTATTATCGATTGGTGGCCTTGAGAAAATAGGGAGCGATTTTAGCTCCCAAAATATAGAAAGTCTGGTTGTGATCCCAAAAATAATGAGGCACATAGTGAAACTCATAGTATATGTTTTTGAAAAGAGTGCTTGATTTCTATATAATTTATTTATGGTTATTGAGTGGGGGTCGTGAGAAAATAGAAAGTGATTTTAGCTCCTTTAATATAGGGAGTCTGGTAGCGATCCCAAAAATCGAGAGGCACATGGCTAGTCTCTTGGAGGGTTTTTTTGAAAGGAATGCTCGATTTGTATTTAATTTGCTTATGGTTGTCGTGTGGGGCTCATGAGAAAATATGGAGTAATATTAGTTCTCCAAATATAAGGAGTATTGTAGCGATTCTAAAAATATAGGGTATATGGCAAGGCTCATGGAGGGTATTTTTAAAGAAATACTGGATTTATATATAATTTACTTATAGTTTAAGAGGGGGTATTGGGAAAATAGGGAACGATTTTGGTTTGCTAAATGTAGGGAGTTTGATAGTGATCGAAAAATAGAGATACACATGACGACACTCTTTGTAGGAGTTTTAAAGAGGAATGATCGATTTTTATATAATTTGGTTATGGATATCGATTGGGGGTTTTGAGAAAATAGGATGTGATTTTAGCTCCCTAAATGTAGGAAGTCTAGTAGTGATCCTAATTTTAGGGAGGCACATGATGAGGCTCTTGGAGGGTGTTTTAGGAAAGAGTACTCGATCTGTATATAATTTATCTATTATTTTCGGGTGAAAATACTGAGAAAATAGGGAGCAATTTTTATTCCCAAATATAGGGAGTCTGGTAGTGTTCCCAAGAATAGGGGGCACATTATGAGATTCTTAGAGTATGTTTTTCGGAGAAGTGCTTGATTTGTATAAAATTTACTTATGGTTGTCAAATTTGGGTCTTGAGAAAATAGGGAGTGATTTTACCTCCCCAAATATGGGGAGTATGGTAGTGAGCCCAAAATTAGAGAGGCATATGGAGGACTCTTAGGTAAGGGTGTGCAGGATCCAAACCAACCAATTTTGATCAGTTTCGACACACTCAATGGATCGGATCGGATTGGATTTTAAAAAAATCGACATGATTGGATTGGCTGATGGAATTGTAAATTCAAAACCGACATATGTATATACATATAATATTTTATTAAATATATCATTTGTCTACATATACCCTTGCTACCAATAACCATTGCAATACTGTAGGATGACTCAAAAATAATTAAAAAACATATTTAGACCTAATGATTTGATAATTATTATTACTTAAGTTTGAACTATACCCTAATAGAAGGGGGGAGAGTCCAATAAGAACATGGTCCAAAGCCTAAACCGACCATCCAATCCAATCCAAACCAATTTTAATTAGATTAGATTGGATTAGATTCCAATCTTAGTTCGTTTTGGATCGGATTGAAAATCCTCAAAACCGACAAAGGTTGGATCAGTTTGGGTTTTGCCTAAATAGATCGATTTTGAACTGATGTACACCCCTACTCTTAGGGTGTGTTTTCGGAAGGAGTACTTGATTTATATATAATTTACTTATGGTTATCATGTAGGATTCTTTAGAAAATAGGGAACGATTTTGGATCCCCAAATATAGGGAGTCTAATAGAGATCACAAAAATAAAGAGGCATATAGTGAGCCTCTTGGAGGGTATTTTCGGGAGGAGTTCCTAATTTTTATATAATTTACTTTTGGTTATCGTGTGGGGCTCGTTAGATAATAGGGAGCGATTTTGGATCCCCATATATAGGGAGTCTTGTAGCGACCCTAAAAATAGAGAGGCACATGGCGAGGCTCTTGGAGGGGGTTTTGGGAGGAATGCTCGATTTGTATATAATTTACTTAGGTTTTATAAGTAGGGGTCATAAGAAAATAGGAAACGATTTTGGTTCTCCAAATATAAGGAGTCTAGTAGTGATCCAATAAATAGGGAGGCATATAGCGATGCACTTTGTGAGTGTTTTAGAGAGGAGTGCTCGATTTGTATATATTTTACTTATGGTTAAAGGCTGTGGGTCCTTAGAAAATAAGGAGCAATTTTGGCTCCCAAATATAGGGAGTCTAGTATTGATCCCAAAAATTGAGAGGCATATGGTGGGGTACTTGGAGGGTGTTTTGGGGAAGAGTACTCGAATTTGATATTTTTTACTTATTGTTATCGGGTGGGGCTCCTAAGATAATAGAAAGAGTGTTTACCTCCCCAGATGTAAGGAGTCTGGTAACGATCCTAAAATTAGGGAGCCACATAGCGAGACACTTGGAGAGTGTTTTAGGGAGATACGCTCGATTTGGATATCATTTATATATAGTTATCGAGTAGGGGTCCTGAGAAAATAAGGAATGATATTTATCCCTAAAAATAGGGAGTAAGGTTGCAATCCCAAAAATAGAGAGGGTCATAGTGATGCTCTTGTAGTGTGTTTTGAGAAGAACTGCTCGATTTATATATAATCTACCTATGATTGTTGGGTGGTAGTCCTTAGAAAATAGTGAGTGATTTTGGATTCCCAAATATAGGGAGTCTGGTATCAATTACAAAAATAGAAAGACTTATAGCAAGGCTCTTTGAAGGTGTTTTGGTGAAGAGTGGTTGATTTGTATATAATTCATGTATGTTTTTCGAGTGAAGGTCCTAAGAAAATAGGGACCGATTTTGGCTCTATAAATGTTGGAAGTCCAGAAAGGATCCCATAAATAGGAAGGCACATGGCGAGACTCTTGGAGGTTATTTGGGGAATGAGTGGTTGATTTGTATATTACTTACTTATGGTTATCTATTGGTGGTCTTACGAAAATAGGGAGCGATTTTGGGTCTCCAAATATAAAGAGTCAGGTAGTGATTCCAAAAATAGAGAGGCACATGGCGAGTCTCTTGGAGGAAGTTTTGGGGAGGAGTGCTCGATTTGTATATAATTTTTTTATGGTTATCGTGTGGAGATTTTGAGAAAATAAGAAGCAATTTTGGCTCCCTAAATATAGGGAGTATGGTAGCGATCCTAAAATTAGAGGGCATAAGGCATGACTTATAGAGGATATTTTGGAAAAATACTCGATTTGTATTTAATTTACTTACAGTTTACGGTGGGGGATTCAGAGAAAATAGGGAACAATTTTATTTCACCAAATATAGGGAGTCTGGTAGCGATCGAAAAAACTAAGATGCACATAGCTACGCTTTTTACGGGTGTTTTGTAAAGGAGTGCTCGATTTGTATATAATTTACTTATGGTTGTCGGTTGAGGGTTCTGAAAAAATAGTGAACAATTTTGGATTTCCAAATATGGAAGTTTAGTAATGATCCTAATTTTAATAAAGCACATTACGAGGCTCTTGGAGGGTATTTTGGAAAGGAGTACTCGATTTGTATATAATTTACTTATTATTGTCGAGTAAGGGTCCTAAACAAATCTGGAGTGATTTTGGCTCTTCAAATATATGAATATGATTGTTAGATGGGAGTCCTAAGAAAATAGGGATCGATTTTAGCTCTTCAAATATATGAAGTCTGATAGCTATCCCAAAAATAGGGAGGCATATGGTGAGTCTTTTAGAGTGTGTTTTTGGAAGGAGTACTGGATTTGTATATAATTTACTTATGGTTATTAGGTGGGGATCTAAGAAAATAGGGAGTAATTTTGGATCACCAAATATTAGGAGTATGATAGCGATTCAAAAAATAGAGAGACACTTGGCGAGGCTCTCAGAGGGTGTTTTGGGGAGGAGTGCTCAATTTATACATAATTTATTTATGGAGGCACATGACGTAGCTATTGAAAGATGTTTTACTAAGGAATGCTTAATTTGTATATAATTTATTTATGTTTATTGTGTGCGAGTCCTAAGAAAATAGGAAGCGAATTTAACTCCCCAAATATAGAGAGTATTTTATCGAGCCTGAAAATAGTTAGTCTCATGGCAAAGCTCTTAGAGGGTATTTTGGGAAGGAGTACTCGATTTATATTTTTTACTTATTATTATTGGGTGGGGGTCCTAAGAAAATAGGGAGAGATTTTAATTCCCCAAATGTAGAGAGTCTGGTAATGATCCTAAAATTAGGGAGCCACATGGTGAGGCTCATAGAGAGTATTTTTGGAAGAAGTGCTTAATTTGTATATAATTTATATATGGTTGTCGGGTTGGGGTCCTGAGCCTATAGGAAGTGATTTTTACTCCCTAAATATAGGAAGTATGGTAGCAGTCCCAAAAATAGGAAGGCCCACAGTAATGCTCTTGGAGGGTGTTTCTAGGATGACTGCTCGATTTGTATATAATTTACTTATGGTTGTCAGGTGGTGGTTCTTAGAAAATAGTGATCAATTTTGGCTTCCCAAATATAGAAAGTCTGGTATCGATTATAAAAATAAAGAGGCTTTGTTAACGGATAGTCCCATATTGGGTGGAGATGAGGAGGTCGGGAAGGCTGGCGGGTGAAGGGGAGGGGCTGGGGGGTTGGCGGCTGGAGGGGAAAGGTCGGGGGGTACTGGGAGGGGTGGATGAGGGCTAGCGGCTAGAGGATAGGGGTCAGGGGGTGCTGGTGGGTAGAGGGGAGGAGCCGGGGGGACTAACGGGTGGAGAGTAAGTCTAGGGTGATTGGGTCACCGGAGGAGATCAGAGCCAGAGGGAGATTGGTGTCGTCGTCATCACCGTCGCAGTCGGAGAACCCTAGAGCTCTGATACCATGTTAGAAGATGACAGCTAGGGTTTGGAGAGAATAGAATACTTTCTTCATTGAGGGACAAGCCCAATATATATGTACATCAATTCATCTACAACCCGACCCGACTGTACATAGAACCCAACCCTTCTCTATACACTAACACGCTTATAGCGAGGCTCTTTAAAGGTATTTTGGTAAGGAGTGCTTGATTTGAATATAATCTACTTAAGATTGTCGGGTGGTGGTCCTGGGAAAATAGGAAATAATTTTGGCTCTATAAATATATAGAATCTACTAGCGATCATAAACACAGTAAGGCACATGATAAGACTCTTGGAGGTTGTTTTGGAAAGAAGTGCTCGATTTGTATATAATTTACTTATGGTTGTTAGTTGATGGTCTTGAGAAAATAGGGGGCGATTTTATCTCCTCAAATATAGGGAGTCTAATAGTGATCCTAAAAATAAGGAGGCACATAGGAAGACTCATAGTGTGTGTTTTTGGAAGGAGTGCTTTATTTGTATATAATTTACTTATGGTTATTGAGTTGTGGTCGTGAGAAAATAGAGAGCAATTTTGACTTCCTAAATATTGGAAGTCTGTTAGTGATCCCAAAAATAAAGAGGCACATGGTGAGTCTCCTAGAGGGTATTTTAGAGAGGAGTGCTCGATTTATGTATAGTTTACTTATGGTTGTCGTGTGGTGCTAGTGGGAAAATATGGAGTAATTTTTGCTCTCCAAATATAGGGAGTATGGTAGCGATCCTAAAAATATGGGGCACATGACGATGCTCATGAAGGGTGTTTTTAGAGGAATTTTTTATTTGTATATAATTTACTTATAGTTTACGGGTGGGGGTCTTTAAAAAATAGGGAATAATTTTCACTCATCAAATATCAAAAGTCTGATAGCTATCAAAAAAATAGGGATGCATATGGCGAGTCTCTTGTAAGGTATTTTAGGAAGGATTGCTCGATTTATAAATATTTTATTTATGGCTATCCTGTGGGGCTCGTAAGAAAATATATAGTGATTTTGGCTCCCCAAATATAGGGAGTATGGTAGCGATCCTAAAAATAGAGGCACAAGGCAAGGCTCACGGAGGATGTTTTTCGAGAAATGTTCAATTTGTATATAATTTACTATTAGCTTATGGGTCGGGGTCCAAAGAAAATAGGTAACAATTTTAGCTCACCAAATATAGGGAGTCTGGTAGACATTGAAAAAATAGTGATACATATAGTGACGCTCATTACGGGTATTTTAGAAAGGAGTACTTGATTTGTATATAATTTACTTATGGTTGTTCGTTAAGAGTTCGAAGAAAATAGGAAGCGATTTTAGTTTTCCAACTATGGAAGTCATGTAGCGACCCCTATTTTAGGGAGGCACATTACGAGGCTCTTAGAGGGTGTTTTGGAAAGGAGTACTTAATTTGTATATAATTTACTTATTATTCTCAGGGAGGGGTCCTAAAAAAGTAAAGAATAATTTTGGCTCCTCAAATATAAGGAATCTGGTAGTAAACCCAAGAATAGGGAGGTACATGGCGAGACTTTTTGAGTGTATTTTTGGGAGGAGATCTTGATTTTTATATAATTTACTTATAATTGTCGGGTGGAGGTCCTGAGAAAATAGGGATCGATTTTGACACCTTAAATATAGGGAGTCTGGTAGCAATCCCAAAAATAGAGTCATATGGCGAGACTCTTAAAGTGTGTTTTTGGAAGGAATACTTGATTTGTATATAATTACTTATGGTTATCGGGTGGGGGTTCTAAGAAAATAGGGGGCGATTTTGGATTCCCAAATATAGGATGCCTGGTAGCGATTCAAAAAATAAAGAGACACGTGACGAGGTTCTTGGGATGTGTTTTAGGAAGGAGTGCTCAATTTGTATATAATTTACTTATGAGGCACATGATGTGGCTATTGAAGGTTGTTTTATGGAGGAATACTCGATTTATATATTATTTACTTATATTTATCGGGTGAGAGTACTGAGAAAATAGGGAGTGAAATTAGCTCCCTAAATGTAGGGAGTCTGTTATAGAGCCCAAAAATAGGTAGGCATATAACGATGACTTAAAGGGTATTTTAGGAAGGAGTGCTCGATTTGTATATTGTTTACTTATTGTTATCGGGTGGGAATCCTAAGATAATAGGAAGAGACTTTAGCTCCCCAAATATAAGGAGTCTGGTAACAATCTTAAAATTAGGGATCCACATGGAAAGGATCATAGAGGGTATTTTTGAAAGAAGTGCTCAATTTGTATATAATTTATATATGGTTGTCGGGTGAGGGTCCTGAACAAATAGAAAGTGATTTTTTCTCTATATATATAGGGAGTATGGTAGCGATCCCAAAAATAGAAAGGCTCATCGGGTGGTAGTCCTTAGAAAATAGTGAGCGATTTTAGATCCCTAAATGTAGGGAGTCTGGTATCATTTATAAAAATAAGGAGGCTTACAGCAGGGCATTTTGAGGGTGTTTTGGTGAGGAGTGTTTGATTTGTATATAATTTACTTAGGATTGTCGACTGGTACACCTGGGAAAATAGGAAGCAATTTTGACTCTACAAATATAAAAAATTTAGTAGTGATCCTAAAAATAGAAAGGCAAAAGACGAGGCTCTTGGAGGTTATTTTAGGAAGAAGTGCTCAATATGTATATAATTTACTTATGGTTGTTTGTTGGTGGTCTTAAGAAAATATGAAGTGATTTTAGCTCCTCAAATATAGTGAGTCTGGTAGCAATCCCAAAAATAAGGAGGCATATAGTCAGACTCATAGTGTATATTTTCAAAAAGAGTGTTTTATTTGCATATAATTTACTTTGGTTGTCGGGTTGAGGTCATGAGAAAATAGGGAGCGATTGTGGCCTCCAAATGTAAAGTGTCTGATAGTGATCCTAAAAATAGAGAAGCATATGGCGAGTCTCTTGGAGGATATTTTGAACAGGAGTGCTCAATTTATATAAAATTTTCATATGGTTATCGTGTGGGGCTCGTAAGAAAATAGAGAGCAATTTTATCTTTCCAAATATAAGGAGTATAGTAGTGATCCTAAAAATAGGGGGCACATGGCTAGGCTCTTTGAGGGTATTTTGGAGGAATGCTTGATTTGTATATAATTTACTTAAAGTTTACGGGTGGGGGTCTTCAGAAAATAGAGAATAATTTTGGCTCACCAAATATCAAGAATCTGGTAGCGATTGAAAAAATAAGAATGCACATGGCGATGCTTTTTGTGGGTATTTTATGGAGAAGTGCTCGATTTGTATATAATTCACTTATGGTTATTAGTTAGAGGTCTTGAGAAAATAAGGAGTGATTTTAGCTCTACAAATAAATGAGTCTAGTATCGATCCTAATCTTACGGAGGCATATGGTGAGGCTCTCTGAGAATGTTTTGGAGAGTACTCGATTTCTATATAATTTACTTATTGTTGTTGAGTGGGGTCCTGGGAAAATTGGAAGTAATTTTGGCTCCCCAAATATAGGGAGTCTAGTAGCGATCCTAAAAATAGGGAGGTACATTACGAGACTCTTAGAGTGTGTTTTCGGGAGGAGTGTTTGATTTGTATGTAATTTACATATGGTTATTGGGTAGGGGTCCTGAGAAAATAGAAAGCGATTTGATCTCCCCAAATATAAGGAGTCTAGCAAAATATAGGGAGTCTAGAAGCGATCCCAAAAATAGGTATGCATATAATGATACTTTTTTAGAGTGGTTTAAGGACAAGTATTCAATTAGTTAAGAATTTACTTATGGTTGTCCGATAGGGGTCCTGGAAAAATAGGGAGCGATATTAGCTTCCCAAATATACAAAGTTTGGCAGTAATCCCAATATAGGGAGGTACATAGCTAGCTCTTGAAGGGTATTTTGGGAAGGAATACTCAATTTGTATATAATTTATTTATGGTTATTAGATGAGGGTCCTGGGTAAATTAGGAGCGAACTAGGCTCCCCAAATATAGGGAGTCTGCCAGCGATTCCAAAAATAAGAAGACATATGGCGAGGCACTTAGAGGATGTTTTGAAGAGGAGTACTCGATTTGTATATAATTTACTTATAGATGTCAAGTAGGGGTCCTAAGAAAATAAAGAGTAATTTTAGCTTCCCAAATATAGGCTATTTTATAGAGATCCTAAAATAGGGAGGTACATGACAAGGCTTTTAGAGGGTATTTTTGGGAGGAGTACTCTATTTGTTTATAATTCATTTATGGTAGTCGTTAGGAGGTTCTGAGAAAATAGGGAATGCTTTTAGTTTCCCAAATATAGAGAGTCTAGTAGTGATTAAAAAATAAAAAACTATATACTGAGGTTTTTGGATGATGCTTTGAAGAGGAGTGCTCATTTTGTATATATATAATTTACTAATGGTTGTCACGTGTGGGTCCTTAGAAAAAAAAAAGGAGATTTTTTCTCCTCAAATGTAGGGAGTCCAATCGTGATCATAAAAACTATGAGTCACTTGGGGAGGCTCTTGGAGGTTGTTTTCGAAAGGTGTGCTTGATTTGTATATAATTTACTTATGGTTGTCATGTTGGGGTTCTGAGAAAATAGGGAGCGATTTTGGCTCAGTAAATATAAGGAGTCTGGTAATGATACTAAAAAAAATAGGCACATGGCAAGGCTCATAAAGGGGGTTTCGAAAGGAGTGCTCGATTTGTATATAACTTACTTATGTTTGTATGGTGGGGATCCTAATAATAGATGGAACGATTTTGGCTCCCTAAATATAGGTAGTCTGGTAGTTATCCTTAAAAAATGAAGGCACATGGAAAGGCTCTTGGAGGTTATTTAAGGGAGGAGTGCTCGATTTGTATATAATTTACTTATGGTTGTCAGGTGGGGGTCCTAAAAAAATAGCGAGCGATTTTGGATCCCCAAATATAGAGAGTTTGGTAGCGATTCCTAAAATATGGAATCACCTAGTGAGGCTCTTGGAATATGTTTTGGAGAGAAGTGCCAGATTTGGATATAATTTCATTATGGTTATCTAGTAGGTCCTGAAAAAATATAGAGCGATTTTGGCTCCCAAAATATAGGGAGTTTGGTTGTGATCCCAAAAATAAAACTGCACATAGTGAGGCTCATAGATGATGTTTTTAGAGGAGTGATCAATTTGTATATAATTTTGGTTATCCGGTGAAGGTCCAGAGAAAATAAGGCTCCTCAAATATAGGGAGTCTGGTAGCGATCCCAAAAAATAGAGACATATGACAAGGCTCTTTAAGGGTGTTATACAGATGATTGCTCGATTGTTTATAATTTACTTATCATTATCGGGTAGGAGTCCTGAGAAAATAGGGAGCGATTTTGACTCCCCAAATATAAATAGAATAGTAGCAATCCAAAAAATATGGAGGTAAAGGGTGAGCCTCTTAAAGGATATTTTTGTAAAGATGCTCGATTTGTATATAATTTATTTATGGTTGTCGGGTGGGGTCCTGAGAAAATACAGAGTGATTTTGGCTCGTAAAATTTATGGAGTCTGATAATAATCCCAAAAATAAGGAGGCATACTGCTAGGCATTTAGATAATGTTATTTAGGAGGATAGCTCAATTTGTATATATTTTTTTTAATTTTATCGGGTGGCTGTCCTAAAAAATTAGGAAGCAATTTTGACTCCCCAAGTGTAGGTAGTGTAGTAGTGATCCCAAAAATAGGGATGCATATGGCAAGAATCTTGGAGGGTGTTTTCGGAAGGAGTGCTAAATTATATATAATTTACTTATGATTGTCGGGTAGGGGTCCTAAGATAATAGGTAGTAATTTTGGCTATTCAAATATAATGAGTCTAGTAGCAATCCCAAATAAAGAGGCACATAACGATGCTCTTAAAGGGTATTTTTGGAATGAGTGTTTGATTTGTATATAATTTACTTATTATTGTCGGGTGGATATCCTAAAAATATAGCCAACTATTTTGGCTTATCAAATATATGGAGTCTGGTATTAATCCCAAAAATAGTGAGGCACATGCTGAGGCTCTTTAGAGGGTGCTTTGGTAAGAGTGCTCGATTTATATATAATTTACTTATGGTTTTCGGGTAGGGGTTCTAAGAAAATTAATAGTTATTTTATCTTCCAAAATATAGAGTGTCCGGTAGCGATCCCAAAAATATAAAAGCATATTGCTCAACTTATAGAGGGTGTTTTGGGAATGAGTGCTTGATAGAATTTACTTATGGTTATCGAGTTGGCATTCTGAGAAAATAAGGAGTTATTTTAGCTCTCCAAATATAGGGAGTCAGGTTGCATCACTATAATAGAGAAGAACATGATGAGGCTAGCTCTTAGAGGTTGTTTTGGGATGAGTGCTCAATTTGTATATAATTTACTTATGTTTGTCATGCGGGAGTCCTAATAAAATAGGTAACAATATTTGCTTATCAAATTTAGAAAGTCCGGTGGAGATCCCAAAAATAAGGAGACACATGGTGAGGCTTTTGGAGAGTATTTCATGAATGAGTGCTCGATTTGTATATAACTTACTTATGGTTGTCGGGTGCGGGTCTTGAGAAAATATCAAATGATTTTTGCTCCCCAAATATAGGGAGTTGTTAGCGATCCCAAATATAGGGAGGCACATAGCAAAGCGCTTGGAAGGTGTTTTAGATAGGAGTGCTCGCTTTGAATATAATTTAATTATCAGTAATTTTTGAAAAAATAGATTAAAAAATAATTTATTTGAAAAAAACAGACTCAAAACTTTTAATTTAGCAGCAACGAACTTATACAGCATTCAACTGTCGTATTAGCAGTTTAACTTATGTGTGCCCCGATATATAGAGTTTGATTGAATTAAAATCTTATAAAGTAGTTTGACAGCCTTATAAAGATCAACAACTAGTTATACGATAGTCTGATTGCCGTATGAAGACCCCAACGAATAGTCTTGATTTTATACAACAGTCAGACTGCCATATAAATTTTAACGGGTAGTATCGCGAGAAGTAAACAGCTATTTTTTTGACTTATATGGCAGTTGGATTGCAGTATAAGTCCGTTGCTGCTAATTTAAAAGTTTTGGTCTATTTCTTCAAAATAAATTATTTTTTAATTTATTTTTAAAAATAAATTATTTGATTATGGATGTCTCTTGGGGGTCCTGTTAAAATAGGGAGCGATTTTAGCTCCCTAACTAGAGAGTCTTGTAGCGATCTCAAAATAAAGAGTCAAATGGTGATGTTCTTAAAGGGTATTTTAGGAGGAGTGCTTGATTTATATATAACTTATTAATGGTTGTCGAGTGGAGATTTTGAGAAAATACGATTTGGCTCCCCAAATATAGGGAGTGTGATAGCAATCCCAAAAATAGGAATGCACATGGCGAGGCACTTAGAAGGTGATTTAGGAAGGAATGCTCGATTTATATATAATTTACTTAGGGTTGTCGGTGGGGGTCCTAATAAAATAGTGAGTGATTTTGGCTCCCTAAATATAAGGAGTCTGGTAGCAATCCAAAAACTAAGGAGGTACATGACGAGGCTCTTAGAGGGTGTTTTGGTGAGGGTGCTCGATTTATATATATATTAGTTGTGGTTATCAAGTGGGTCATATGAAAATAGAGAGCGATTTTGTCTCCCCAAATATAGAGAGTCTGGTAATGATCCTAAAAATACAAAAGTGCATTGCATGACTTTTGGAAGGTGTTTTTAGGGAGAAATACTCGATTTGTATATAATTTGCTTATTGTTGTCAGGTGGGGGTCTAGATGAATTAGAGAGCGATTCTGGCTCACCAAATATTAGAAGTCTGGTTGCGATCCTAAAAATATGAAGGCACATTGAGAGAATCTTGGATGATGTTTTAGGGAGGAGTTCTCGATTTGTATATAATATATTTATAGTTAGGGTCTTGAGAAAATAGAGAGTTTGACCTTCTAACTTGTTGGGTGCTGCCTAACCCTCCCTCATTTTTTTGAAGGGGTTCTCAAAAAAAAAAATAGCCTCCCAAATATAAAGAGTCTAGTAGCGATCCTAAAATTAGAGAGGCAAATGACGAGTTTCTTAGAGGGTATTTTGAAAATGAGTGCTTGATTTTATATAATTTATTTATTATAGTCAGGTTAGGGAGCGATTTTGGCTCACCAAATATAGAGATTATGGTATTAATCCCAAAAATAGGAAGGCAGATGACGAGGCTCTTAGAGAGTGTTTTGGTAAAAGTGCTCGATTTATATATAATTTATTTATGGTTGTCGGATGGGGGCCCTAAGAAAATAGATGTGAATTTGGCTCTCCAAATGTAGGGAGTCTAGTAACGATCCCAAAAATAGAGAGATACATTGCGAGACTTTTGGAGCGTATTTTGGAAAGGAATGCTCGAATTTGTATATAATTTACTTATAGAGATCCTGAAAAAATAAAGAGTTATTTCGGCTCCCCAAATATAGGGAGTAGTTGCATCCCAAAAATAGGGAAGCACATTACGAGGTTCTTAGATGGTGTTTTGGGAAGGATGACTTTATTTGTATATAATTTATTTATGTTTGTCGGGTGGGGGTCCTAAGAAAATAAGCTATGATTTTGGCTCTGCAAATGTAGGGATAGTAGTGATAGTAGTGATCCCAATAATAAGGAGGTATATGACGGGACTATTATAAGGTGTTTTGGGAGGAGTGCTTAATTTATATATAATTTATTTATGATTGTCAAATGGGGGTCCTGAGAAAATCGGAAGCAATTTTGTCTCCCCAAAAGTATGAATTCTAGTAGGGATCCCAAAAATAAGGAGACACACGGCGAGACTCTTGAAGAGTGTTTTGGGGAGAAGTGCTCGATTTGTATATAATTTACTTATGGTTGTCGGGTAGGGATCCGGAGCAAATAGGGAGCGATTTTGTCTCCCTAAATGTAGGGAGTCTAGTAGCAATCCAAAATATATGGAGGCACATGGCAAGGCTCTTGAACGATGTTTTAGGAGGAGTGCTCAATTTGTATATAATTTACTTATAGTTGTCGGGTTGGGATCCTGTGAAAATAGTGAATAATTTTGGCTCTTCAAATATAGAGAGCCTGGTAACGATCCCAAAAACAGGGATGCACATGGTAAATCTCTTGAAGGGTGTTTTAGAAAGGAGTATTTGATTTATATATAATTTACTAATAGTTGTCAGATAGGGGTCCTGAAAAAATAGGAATTTATTTTTGCTCTCCAAATGAAGGGAATCTGGTAGCGATCCTAAAAATAGGGAGGCACATAGCAAGGATCTAGAAGGGTGTTTTGGTGAGGGTGCTCGATTTATATATAATTTATTTATGGTTATCAGGTGGGGGTCCTTAGAAAATATAAAGTTATTTTAGCTTTCTAAATATATGGAGTCTGGTAGCGATCCCAAAAATAAGGAGGCACATGGCGATTCTTTTGAAGGGTGATTTTGAGAGAAGTGCTCGATTTGTATATAATTATTTATGGTTGTCGGGTGGGGGTCTAGAGAAAATAGAGAGTGGTTTTGGCTATCCAAATATATGGAGTTTGGTAGCAATCACCCACCGTTTAGGCTTTTGTCCTGTCTTCTAGAGCTGAGAATTTCTAGGAAGTCTCCCATGTTGGTGTGGCTATCTTTGAGTTCCTCTCTCTCTCTCTCTCTCTCTCTCTCTCTCTCTCTCTCTCTTATTTTTATATCATTATTTTTTACTTTCCAAAAAAAAAATGAATGCACTCATTAGGGCTTAAATGGTAATAAAAAACATATGCATTGGATGATAGCAAATGGTATGCCTTTGAAGTTCAAATGAATTAAATCCTCAATCTATATAACATGCTGGCCGTTCGCGTTATTTATAACTTTACCACAACAAGGAGTTTTATGTTAATTATATTTTTACCACAAAAAGGAACAAAGACAAAAGGAATAGGCTAAAACTATGATTAAACCAGCGACCCTCAGTCGCCAAATGAATACAATGAGGGTGGGGGTGGCGATGTCCGGTGGGTATGTTGCCGCTAAAGATGACCCACTACAGTGCCGACAGGCACGGACATGCAATAGCAATTAAACATATTGTCAAAATGAACGATAAACAAACAAATGAAATCATGTCTACTCAGCTTTATAACTACCACCTACGTACTGTCAGTCCGTCAGCAATACTCTTTCTATAAGGAATCTCTCTTCGGGAAAATTTTCAGCAGTACTTGCATACCATACATCCACGGTCGGGTCCACTACTCTGAATGCTAGGGATCACTATACCCATGAGCTGAGACTTTTTTTTTAAGAACCCCTCCTCAACAGAGGGAGGGTTTGGCGGACCCCGACCAGAAATCACTTAAAAACTAGGCCAGAATACTGTTACAAAAAAGAAGTGCCTCCTCCCCTAGCTTATCGTACCAAGGGATTATCCAGGTTTTGAAAAAGGAGTACACCGAATGCCGCAGCTGCTCCGGCCCTGTAGACTTGGCATTGAAAATCCTGTTATTCCACTCAAGCCAGATGACCCAAACGATCGCCATGACCAGCAGATCCCACGGCTTCCTGATTTCCTCTGGAATTCTTCTCTTTCTCCATGAACTCCAAAATCCACGGGGCGTCCGTGGGTGTGAGGAGATCCCTGCCTTCCCTTCGATGTGATCCCACAATTGCCTAGCAAAAGGGCACCCGAGCAGCAGGTGCGACGCCGTCTCCTCCTCCGAGGCACAGAAAGTGCACGAGGCATCCGACGTCTGGGGGTGATTCCGCCTCAACAGATTAGCCTTCGTAAGAATCTTGTTCCTCGAGGCTAGCAGGGAAAAAAATCTGAACCTTCGAGGGGGCCTTCGTCCTCCAAATTGCCTTCGACGGTTTATGTCGTTGAAGTCGAGGAAGCAGATGCTCATAGAACGATCTAACGGAGAAAACCCCTGAAAAAGTATAGTTCCATCGGACTTCATCACGCGACGACCTGAAGGAAGCCGCCTGCAGAATAGTGGTAAGATCCTGCATCTCCCGCCGACTCTCCCGATCTAGCGGCGCCCCTAGCTTTATGCTCCAACCCATTGAGCCATGCCTTCTACAGGCTTGAGAGTGGACGGAAGCGCCCTTATTCCGGGTCAAGGAGAAGAGCGATGGAAAGACCTGCTCCAACGGCCTGGCCCCAAGCCAAGTATCCTTCCAAAATCTTATATCCCGACCATCGCCTAAAGTAAGTGTGGTCGCCTCCTTGTAGAAGTCTTTGACCCTCAGAATGTCCCTCCAAAAATGAGAAATTCTCCCCGAGACCCTACCTCTCACGTGCAAAGGAGAGAACCTCTTGAAATATTTTGCCAGAAGAACATCTCTCCAAGATCCACCTGATCCTTGTTGCAGCCTCCACCACCACTTCCCCAGCATCGATATATTGAACCTGCGCAGGTCTAAGACCCCCAGCCCTCCTAGCTTCTTCGGCAGACAAACTTGGTCCCATCTCAACAAATTGTAGTCTCCCGTGTTGACCCCCACACCACGCCAAAGGAAGGATCGCCGTATCTTGTCGATCCTGTCTATCACCCATGACGGCAGGTAGTAGAAGGAAAGGTAGTAAGAAGGAATCAAAGAAAGAACTGAATTCACCAGCACGAGTCTGCCACCTGAGGACAGAAATCGACCCTTCCAACCCTCCAATCTCCTCTCGATCTTCAGAATCAGCTGCTCCCAATCCTCCCGCCTAAGAGCCTTATCACTGATAGGTAATCCCAAGTATTTCATTGGCAAAGTAGCTTCCTTACAATTCAACAGCTTAGCTAAACCCCTTCCTGCATCCCCCGTGCCAATGTAATACAGGTTGCTCTTCTAGAAGTTAATCTTCAGGCCTGAAGTCAATTCCAGCCTATAAGGAAGTATCTTGAGCGAGACCATCTGAAAAGGGCAAGCCATGGTGAATAGGAGCGAGTTGTCTGCTTAATGCAAATTCGAGGTGGTCCAACCGTGACCGCCCACTCCCTTCACAAGACCTTCAGCATTCGCCTTGCGAATCGCGGCATCAAAAGCATCGACCACCAAAATAAAAAGATACGGTGAAAGGGGACAACCTTGCTTCAGGCCTTTGTAAACCTTGAAGTCTTTACCCTGTTCCCCATTGATAAGGCAAGACAGCTTCGAGGAGACTAAAATCTCTCTGATCCAGCCCACCTAATTGCTAGAGAAGCCCTTAGCCTTCAGCAGATCAAGCAAAAATTCCGATTTGATTTGGTCGAAAGCTCTCTCGAAGTCCAGCTTCAGCAACACCCCCTCTTCTCCAGATTCGCGCAGGTGAAAGATAGTCTCATGAGACACCGCCACACTGTCCAGAATTAATCTCCCCTTGATGAAAGCTATTGGGAGGGGGAGACCAGCAAAGAGATATTGTCCGCTAGACGATTGGCTAGGACCTTCGAGACGATCTTATAGAGGCAATTCGACAGAGAGATCGGCCTGAAGTCCCGAATAGCTTCTGCGCCAGATTTCTTAGGAAGAAGGATTATCCAGGAGTGATTCAAGTAGTGAAGACGTACCTTGCCCGAGAAGAAGTCTCGTAAAAAATGGCAGAGGTCGCCCTTCAGCATATCCCAGTACTTCTGGTAGAAGGCCATAGGGAACCCATCCGACCCTGGAGCTCCATCACCTTTGGACTGAAAAATCGCTCTCCGGAATTCCTCGTTATTGAAATCCGCGTCAATGCCCGTGTCGCCATGCAGACTCAGGAAATCCATGTCGATCTAGTCAAATAAGACCCCTGTGGCTCCTTCTGTCTCCCGGAAGGAGCTCTTGAAGAAGGAAGTGGGTGCCTCCAGGATATCGGAAGTGGCAATCAAAGATCGCCCCTCGTGCCACAGAGAAGTCAGAAAGTTTTTCCTTCTACGGGCATTGGCCACCTTGTGGAAATAGGCGGTATTCGCATCTCCCAGCTTGACACACTGCTCCTTCGATCGTTGCCTCCACATCTCTTCCTCCTTCCGCAAGAGAAGGACCAGATTCTCATTCAGCTTCTTCAACTCCGCAGCCTCCAGCTGCGTCAGATTGGCAGATTCTCCCCAAACTTCAAGGGTCTGAATTGCTGCCAAGGTAGAGGATTTCTATCGCAATACATTACCAAAATGGTCCCTGCTCCAACCGAAAAGTTTCCTCTTGATAAATCTGAGCTTGCTTGTCATGTTCAAAGCCGAGTTATCTAGGATGCCCGCTTCCTCCCACCATCCAGCCAGCAGCTCTTGGAAATCCTCCTCCACCGACCACATTAGCTCAAACCTAAAGGGGGGCGCACTGGAGAAATAGAGTCGGTAGAGAGAAGAATTGGGGCATGATCGGACACGCAGGAAGCCAGCCCTGACTGAATCGAACCCGGAAAGCGGGAGTCCCAGTCTGCAGAAATCAGGAACCGATCAAGCCTGGCCAAAATAGGGTCTTCTCTCTTGTTACTCCAGGTGAAGGTGCGGCATGTTAAAGGAAGATCTATAAGCTCCTGTTGCCGGATGAAGAGGGAGAAAGCTCTCATCGCGGAAATGTCACCACCACTGCGCAGCCTCTCTCCCGACCCTCTCGTGACATTGAAATCCCCTGCGACCACCCACGGGCCAGGAACGTTTACCCGGAGCGAGGACAACTCAGTCCAGAAGTCGTCACCTCTACTGTGATCTGTAGAGCCGTAGACAGAGGATATCATCCACTCCTCACCGTCTAGCCTGTTCTGTAAAATAAGAGAAAGGGAGAAAACTCCAACATTCGTGCTCCGCAGTATGAAAAGGTCGTCGCTATATACTACCAGAATACCCCTTGAAGCTCCTGTAGCGTCTTTCGCTTCCCATTTAGCAATCTTCTTCGTACTGAGAGAGCGGAAAAAATGGCTGGTAGGATTCTCTCGTTTCGATTCCTGGATGCAAATGATGTCAACATCGTGGATTGAAGCAAAAGAACTGACAGCTCTCCTCTTCTCCGACTTCCCCAGCCCCCTAACATTCCAAGACAAAATCTTCATAGAAAACAAACCTGACTCCAACACAACGCTCCACCAACCTCCGCCACGACATCTTCCTCAGGATGAAGCCAACTTCGCTCTCTTTTCTTCCATGGCCCTGATAGAATCAAGGAAAAAACGGACACCATCTAGTTTTGGAGCAGTAATAAAACCACATTTCCTAGCAATGTCAAGAATTACATCATCTTCCAAAAGTGAGAGAGGCATGGAAACCGAAGGGTCAGCCTGATCTAACTCCAAAAGGCGCATCTTCGACCGGACCAGAGCTTGGGCTAGCAACGGATCCTCAGAAGAGCGTTGCAAAATCTGCCTGAAGCTCATTCTCGCAGATTGAAGCTGGACGGCTCCCCCTTCCACCGCAGCCTCCTGCCTCCCCTGGTCTGCGCTTTGATCAGCCATGGTCACCTGCCTCCCCTGTTCTGTCACAGCACTCCTGCTGACATCAATGTTAGGAACATGAGCTCCCCCGAAAAGGGAGCTGTCTATAGCAATCGGCACATGGTCCCCCTGGGGTCCCAAGGGGGGTCCCGCTCATCCAAACCTACAGGAACTCCCTCATGCTCGTCGGCAAAAGGGTTGACGTGGGGTGCCACACATGCTCCTCTGGCACCCTCAAAGGAAAAAGAAGAAACACCTCTATTCGCGCCCAAATCAAAGTTCGAAACAGCCATACCTGCATCCCGGGTGATCTGTTGGAGGGAAGGCATACTTGGGTCCTGGCTACCAGCATCCTCTCCCGGTGGTGCAGCTTCGTTGGCCCAAGTTGGAGCAGGGAAAGGGGGTGTCCTAACGCACGGTTGCCGGAACCTCGTAGGCTGTGGGCCAGCTACCACTGGAGGACCGAACCTTGGAGGAATGACAGGCTCTCCGAAGGGCATTCTATCGCCAATGCCGTGCTCCAGGGGGGGGATGTGGCCCAGGGGAGGAGGTGGGAGCGAGGTACAATCACCTAATACCTGAGTGGTAAGGCGAACCCTAAACACCCCACAACCATGGGAGAACTGCACCGAGGGAGGAATCAGCAAGGGCTCGTAGCAAAGGATCGTGGCCTGGCAGAACCGCCTGTGGAAGATTGAAGGGAAGATGTTGAAGCATTTCCGAACCACTTCATAAGGTTCCAGCAGCGAGTGGATTGAGCCCTCCCCCCAGGCATCGAAGGGGAGGCCGAAGATGGTGACCCTCAGCGCTGTCCTCCTCCTCCGCACAACCGCCCCTCCTAGGTCCTCCCACGAACGGAAGGAAACTGAGATAGCTCCCAGATCTCGCACCCCACGGCCGACCTCGATCTCTAGGAACTGTCGAAATGGGAATTCGACAAGAAATTCCCCATTGGCGATCTCTTGAGCCGGCCAAGCCCAGGACCCCTGCCAAGCGTGCCGGAGATGCCCAGAGAGATCAGGCGCAGACACCGACCTCCGAAAGACGCGGCACACCCCAAATCTGTTTAGGACTTCCATCATCTCTTCCCTCCGAGGATCATCCGGTAGATCCACCGATGCTCCCACCCCTGCATTGGAAGAACCGGTAGAATCTGAGGATCGAACCATCCCGCACCTATGGGAGGTATGCCCCACCTTCCCGCAGGCAAAACAGACCAAAGGGTTCCGGCAGGTTGCGACCGTGTGATCCCGCTCTCCACACCGGTGACAGCGGCGCCTGGAATCCCCCCGGCGAGTGAAGCGAGTGGACCGGCCCGAAGACCTCTTGGCTCTCGGCGCGGGTGGAGGTGGGGTTGGACGGCGCACCACGTCGGCGAACGAGACCCTCTGGTTGGCCGACGAAGACGGTCGAGAGACGTCTATCCCGGGAACGACGCCTCTCTTCCCCCCTCGCCGAACCTCCCCCCTCGAGAATCTCAGTTCTGGCTCCCGAGGCTTCTCGGGATCGAGCGCCGAACGAGCGCCGGTGGAACCCTAGGGGCCTTGGGGTCCGCCCTCGAGATCGCCCTCGGGATCTTCCTCTCGCCATCTCTCTCTTCTCTCCACTTCTGCGTATATATTTGAAAAAAAAATAAATGAATTAACCATACATGGCTCTGAGCTGAGACTTGTCGCCCCATGTCTCTTGAATCCCAATGGTCCCCGCGGTTGTACGGCAAGTAGGATGTACTTAAAATTTTTCCCTCTTCAAGGATCGCTGCAGATGCCTCCGTGAACAGTCGAGATGCCTCGCTCAGCTTCTGCAGCAAAATTCCACGATAGGAAAAAAAAAAATTCATCATCTGATAGTATTGCGTTTTCACTTCGAGTTGGTCTGTTTTTGTTTCTGCCATGTCGGCAATGCTAGGGAGCCCTTGCACCCAATGTTTTCAAAATCAGACTGGAAGACAAACCGAAAAGGCATTCGGTCCAGTCCAAATCAGTTCAAACTGTTGGTTCAACCGTTTGAACCGCTTAAGAATTAGGCATTTTAAAATAAATATTTAATAAATACTTCAAAGAAAATTGTGATTCCTTGTCTAATAAGACATGTTCAAAGGTTTTTAAACCAACATAATCATCCTTTTTTTTCAAAAAATAGTGTCTAATAAATTTTTTACTAGGATTTTCCAACGAACCGATTTATTCAAAGACTGAACCGAAACATGTTCCGGTTCCGGTCCAAACCGTCAAACCGCCCGGTCCAGTGCAATTTTCAAAACACTGTTTACACGAATTTTGACCCCGCCGAGCATTGTCAAGAGGGTGGCCAGTGTGTCTACTCGGAGTTGGATGGCCCGTCTGTAAAGAGTCTTCATCCCGTCCTCAACTCCAGTTAGCTTGGGCGTGTCCTCATTGAGCTCGACTGCCACCTCTCTGAGGTTGTAATCTTCGATAGAGAAGTCGTAGAGGAAGTCCGTCATAGCTTGCCCTTTCTCGGACTTTCAAGTCTCGAATGCGAGCCCAAAAGGTCAAGCTTGCTTTTCCATTTTCTCATTCTGCAAACACGATCGAGCAGGAGGAGCACCGTACTTCGTGATAACATCGACGTGGTGGGCCAAGAAGTACAACCAAAGTCTCCGCGAGGCATGAAGGCGAGCCACTGACTCAAAGCAAGTTTCTATAGTACTCACGAGGTATGCGATAGGATTCGGCTCATGAAATAAATCGATCTCTCCTTTGAAGTCTTTTTCGCATATGAGAACTGCTCTAAACGCGGCCTTGTTGAAAAGCTCATCGTATTTAGGACTAGTAAGAAACCCGCGCAATGCTCGGTCGAACTTAATACACGCCATTTGGCATAAACAACATCACAGTTGTCCGAAAAAGTGTGCAACTGGAGTGAGTATGATTCACTCGTCCGGGTGTGATTCACTTGTTAGGGAGAGAGATAGTACTAATGGTTTTCTTAATTAACATCAAATAACCTTTAAATATCATTAAATGAGTATTTATCATCTTTATAATAAGTTTTTAATAGGATTTATAAGAGAGCACCGCGTTCACACATGGGAGAAGGATTCTTGCTCTTCATTTGAGGTCCACGTGTCACAACACAGGAGAGAGGGCTCCATTTTAGTATTATACTACTAGTAAGAACCCCGGGCAATGCCTGAATGTGCTTGATGTACGCCATTTGGCAAAGACGACATCGCAACTATTCGAAGAAGTGTGAAATCTGAAGTGAGTGTGATTCATTTGTTAGAGAGAGATAGAGATAGAGATTAACATCAAATGACCATTAAATGCATTGAATGAAAATTTATCATCTTTATGATGGGTTTTTAAATGGATTTAAAAGAGAGCTGCATTCACACACGGAAGAAGAATTCTAGCTCTTTAAAAGACGTCCACATGTCACAACACTGGAGAGAGGCTTTCATTTTAGTATAGACACTAGTAAGAAACTCGGACAATGTCCGAATGTGTTTGATGCACACCATTTGACAAAGACGACATCGCAAGTGTTCAAAGAAGTGTGAAATCTGAAGTGAGTGTGATTCACTTGTTATATATAGAGAGCGGAATGTTACAGTGAGTTATGAGCTACAGAAGGAGAAAATAAGCTACGGATATTTTGACCATCCTAGAAGTTTTGGAATTTTGTGAAAATTAGTGGGTGTGTTCTTTAGGGTAACATGATCATCCTCACAAATTTTCAAGGAATTCCAAAACTTCTAGGGTCATCAAACGGTAGAAGTTTTATCTACAGTCCATAGTAATCGTTAATTTTGCTTCTACCATTTGATGACCCTAGAAGTTTTGGAATTCCTTGAAAATTGGTGAGAATGATCTTGTTACCCTAGAGAACACACCCACCAATTTTTACAAAATTCCAAAACTTCTAGGATGGTCAAAATATTCGTAGCTCATTTTCTCCTTCCGTAGCTCATAGCTCACTATAACATTCCTCTCTCTCTCTCTCTCTCTCTCTCTCTCTCTCTCTCTCTCTCTCTCTCTCTCTCTCTCTCTCTCTCTCTCTCTCTCTCTCTCTCTCTCTCTCTCTCTCTCTCTCTGTGTGTGTGTGTGTGTGTGTGTGTGTGTGTGTGTGTGTGTGTGTGTGTGTGTGTGTGTGTGTGTGTGTGTGTGTGTGTATATATATATATATATATATAAAGAGAGAGAGAGAGAGATTAACATCAAATGACCATTAAATGCCATTGAATGAAAATTTATCATCTTTATCGTAGGCTTTTAAATAGAATTATAAGAGAGACGCGTTCACACACGGAAGAAGAATTCTAGCTCTTTAAAATACGTCAACGTGTCACAACACGGGAGAGAGGCTTCCATTTTAGTATAGATACTAGTAAGAAACCCGGCCAATGCCCGGATGAACTTGATGTACGCCACTTGGTACAAATGACATGACAGTCATCCAAAGAAGTGTATAATCTGAGTCAGTGTGATTCACTTGTCTGGGTGTGATTCACTTATTAAAGAAAGAAAGAAAGATAATAATAATAAATTTTTTAATTAACATCAAATGATCATTAAACACCATTGCATGAGTATTTATCATATTTATAGTAGGTTTTTAGAGAGCCTGCCTTCACACAGGAAATACCTGGATGAACTTGATGCACGCCACTTGGCACATACGACATTAGAGCCACCCAGAGAAAGTGTGCAATCTACAGAGGGTGAGATTCATTGTTCACTTGTTAGAAAGAAAGAGAAAGTACTAATGATTTTCTTAATTAATTAACATCAAATGACGATTAAATATCATTGAATGTCTATTTATCATCTTTATAGGGTTTTAATAGGATTTATAAGAGAGAAAGCCATGTTCACAAACAGAAGAACGAAACCCGGGCAATGCCCGAATGTGCTTGATGCACTCCATTTGGTAAAGACGACATCGCAACTGTTCAAAGAAGTGTGAAATCTGAAGTGACTGTGATTCACTTGTTAGAGAGAGAGAGATTAACATCAAATGACCATTAAATGCCATTGAATGAAATTTTATCATCTTTATGATAGATTTTTAAATGGATTTAAAAGAGAGCTGCGTTCACACACGGAAGAATAATTCTAGCCCTTTAAAAGACATCCACGTGTCACAATACGAGAGAGGCTTCCATTTTAGTATAAATATATAGATATAGATTAGACTAAACTGATAGTGGTTCTAGATTTTCTAGCAATATTATAGAGTTACGCATTAGTGGTTATGAAGTCCGTGACGCGAACTCCTAATCCAAGCATTAATCAATATTTAATATAAGTTTGAACCCCTAAAATAGGGTTGAAATAGTGTTGAGCGGGGCCTGTCATTATGCTCGGGTCAGGCCACAGGTCAAGGGTAGCAGCAGCCCGAGCCCGAGCCCGATCATGTCTGGTTTCGGACCTGGCTGATGTTTGTCGGGTCTGGTTTTTATTTTTTTTGCCTAGCAAATGTTGTTACAAAATGTCACCCAGGTTAAGAACCCATGACCATTTCATACTCAATTTTCCAAACCACTGTACCACTTATAGTTTATGATACCCAATAGAAAATACTGTATATACATTAAAAATACTTATGATTTCGGGTCGGGTTTTTAGGCCAGCACGTCGAGTCACTTTGAGTCGACTCATGCTGCAAGCTGGGTGGTGGTGGGGCAGACCCATCCCACATTGCTCTCGGGTCGGGCCGGGTTGCAGGCTGGCGGTGACGACACAGTCCCAACCCATGGTGTTCTTGAATCGGGCTGGGCTAGACAGTTGACCGGGTCAAATCGGGCTTCACCCGTTGACTTTCAGGCAACATGGACTATTGATCTTCTCTTCCACATCCAAATACTGATTTGGATAGGACCAAGGGATACTTCAGCATCCTAAAGGCTTCATCCCATCCCTCCATCACCATCATTTTTTATTTTTTTGGTAGTTCAGACCGTGGTTATTACATCATAACCTGAAGATCAGGGATGGATCCAGGGGGGGCGTGTGGGGGCGACCGCCCCCCCTAGATTCGAAAGAGAACCCCTTATTAGGATCTGTTTGGTTGGAGGGAGTTGAAACTGGCGTGTTCCAACTTTCGCGTGTTTTTCTAAAGCGGCTGTTTGGTTCCGTGTGGAGGCGGACAACTAGATGAGTTTCAACTCCCTAGATTTTTAACGCGCTAGTTTGTACCCCACAGTTTTCAGGTGGAGTTCCAACTCATTCCGTTTGTATCCGACGCGTGAATTGGAACACGCCGGTTCCAACTCCCTCCAACCAAACAGACTCTTATAGTAGTGTTAGATAGGATTATTATAAAATTACATAAATTCGCCCTCCTGAATTTTTAACAAAATTTAAGATCATGTCCCTCCAAAGATTTTTCTAACATTTGTCACCCAAATATTCGATTCCTAGATCCATCCTTGCTAAAGATCTTCACGGACAAGGACCGAAACTTCGGTTTTTTTATTAAGTATATGTGAATAGGTTTCTCCATCAAGCAACTATGCCCTATAAGTAATATTAGTCTCGTACGAATGAAATCTCATATCTCACACTCGCATGATAGGTCGGGTGGTAGCGCGTATCAACCCTTGGCCGTTGGCTGGGGTTCGAATCCCGCCCAGGGTATCTGGATATACGTGGGTTCAGACTGTGCCAAGCTTGGGCCAATGGGCCCCCTCTTCACGTGGCAGCTGCTTCCTGATAGATGGGCCAGACGGGCCCACCTTTGGAGGTTGGCCAGGCCGGCTTCTTCCTAGATGGGCCAGGCGGGCCTATCCCTTCATGATACTACAGTGACTCCTTTCGTATGGGCCAGGGGACGCCTTTAGTATTAGTTCAGTCCTCCTTGAGTCTTTCCGTGGGCCAACCGACCGCGACCGACCGACAGGAGTTCTGAAACTTTTTTCCGATGTACACCGACCCGCAGTCTTGGCTGACCACTTTTCAAGAAAAACAAGGTGGGAGTTGATGAGAGGTCCCAACAAGAGATCAGTTAAAAGCTAAAAGACAAACATATGCTGTGAATGAAAATACCCTCGACAACATATTAATTTTTTTTTTTTGCATGCCACCCTTCCCCTTAACCTGATCGGACCCGACAGAACCTTCCGCCGGTGTTTCTCGCTGCCGCCAAACCGAACCTAAACCTAACCCTATACCCAAGATCTATAAGCCATGAGATGAATCCTAGAACTAGGAATCCTAAATCTAACCGAACCTCTCTGTGTCCCGGTCCTTCTCATCTCCGCAACTCGAGCACCTCGCCTACCCAATCTCCGGCAACTTGCGGCTAAGGAGCCGCCAGCCACCGCATGCTTAAGAGAGATGGGAGAAGGAGAGGCCAGGTGTGATTGGCAGTTTTGGATTTTGAAAAAAATTCAGGGACCTAACACAAAAAACAAAGAAATCTCATCTCATTAACGTAGTCTGCAACACATCATTAAAAATCGAGAAATGCTATTCAGCCCGCAGGTTTGTCCCGATTTTGCCGGCCCAATTGACATGACAGTGTGCAACTGATGGTTAAAACTTAAAACCCACTAGCGATTTTAAAATCTTTTAACAGCACCACCTGCCACATCAATCGGTCGGCAAAATCAGAAAAACCTTCGAGCTGAATAGCATCTCTCTTAAAAATCATGATCCATCAATTTCCTATACTAAACAGCAGGACAACCTCGCGGATAACCCGTGGTGGTGTGGTGGTGTGGGGGCATCGGCCAGCGCTCAGTGCATCGGCATTCACACCAAGCCTTGGTCGACGCTCCCACACCACTGCAGGTTGTCTGCGAGGTTGTTCCGCTGTATGTTCAAATAACATTACTCGATAGGTACAGCTGTTTGGAGAAATGAGAGAAGAAAGAGGGAGCAGCACTTCATCTGCAATTACCAACCAAAAAGACTGTACAATGGAAGGCCATTTTTCTCTGCCCATTACTACCTCATATCATGATGGATTTTTATGTACACTGCAATGCAACAGGCAAGGGCAGACCCGGAAAACAATTTTAGAAAAAATATAAAACTAAATAACATACAACTTACACATTAACTGAGGAAAGCAAGGCCCCCCGGATCTCATTCTGGGACACCCTGGACCTCGAGAGGAAAAGAAAAAGGGAAAATTTCATCCTACTTCCGCAGCCGATTTCTTCCAGTTTCGATGATCATCTTGCTGATATTAAGCTACGTAAGTTGGCAATGATTCATTCTTCTGATTCTACGCTCTAAACGCCTGGA
Source organism: Chamaelirium japonicum (assembly GCA_947650365.1). Classification (NCBI taxonomy): domain Eukaryota; kingdom Viridiplantae; phylum Streptophyta; class Magnoliopsida; order Liliales; family Melanthiaceae; genus Chamaelirium; species Chamaelirium japonicum. The sequence goes on along the minus strand of OX393556.1, from coordinate 40,146,132 downwards.
TGGTGCACCGACGAGGCCCTGTCCGACACACGAACATTGTATTTATCGTACACCCTCTCACGGTTCTCGGACCACCAAGCTTCTGCCTGATGTTCCCCAAATCTCCGTCGGCTGCAAAACAATTGAAATTGTATGAGAGAGAGAGAGAGAGAGAGAGAGAGAGAGATGCTGCATGCAAAATATACTGCAGTTGGGCGGCAAAGTGATGCATGGGTTTTCTGAACCATACCTGAATCGCACCCTCTTCAAATCTCTGGTCCCATCACGAAGGGCCATGAGAGTTATATAAACACCAGGCTCATACTGCTCTATCCACTCGGCCTCAACCTGATTACTAGCCGAGGTGGGGATTCTGGACTTGGAACCTGCCTCGCCATTCTTAACGGGCTCGGGGCCATTGCTATCGAGGTCCTCCCCTCTTCTGTTAGATGTCGTCGTTTCCCCGGTAATGCGATGTTCTCTTGTGCTCGAATGTTCTTCCGCACCATTTGGGTTCATGGCCCTATGGCTCTGAAACTGTGCGCTCATTTCATTAGCTTCATGGGGATCCCTCAATGCAAAACTTGGTGCTGAAATCCCATTTGCAATAGGCGAAGGCATGTTCAGACTGTTGGTTGCATCAACTTTGGGCTGATGACGAATGGGATGTGCGTCAATGCCATTTGGGATGTATACCGGTCTCATCTCCTCACTCTCGAAGGCCCCAGGGGGTAGTCTCTCCGCCATATCTTTCAGCTAATAAAATGGACCAAAAGGAAATCATGAGAGTAATTAATAGAGAAGATAAGGTGTTTGCGAAAGTTATGAGGTGAATAAAACAGCCACAAAACTCTACAAGAGTAACAGGTACATCCGCATGATGATATTCGAAGAGGAAGGAATGGTGTTAGAGCTTCTCCAACGGACTCCTAGGTCCCTTCCCTATTCTTGGCTCCTAGATGCCCACGTGTATGGAGTGGGAATTGAAGTGCACTTCAATGGGTTCCTCACAAATCTCTCCCAATTACTTAAAAAAATCAAATGCTTTCAACCAGGCCAACAAAACAAAGGACAAGGGGATTTTCAAGAAAAAGTGACTCTTGGCTTTTTGTTTTATTCAAACCTGAGGGGGCTCACCACAAAACTCTTCCCTACTACCCTTGCCAACACCGGTGAGAGTAGGGAAAACGAACTCTGGCGAAAGGTTGGGGAGCCCGTTGGAGCATCATTTTCAACATGGGCCCAAAATATTTCGCTATAGTTCCAAAGGATCATTTGTCAAGGAGCCCGTTGGAGATGCACTTAGACTTTATCTTAAGATTGATAGAAGCATGCCACCATTGGATTTTCCAAAAATGGATCTTGGGGGGTACGGGGTTTGTGCGCGGGTTAGGTGACTGGGCTAGGGTTATAAGGTCGTGGATGATGACCTATGTATTCAAAATCGGAACTAGTCGGCTACTAGTCCCCAGGCGGTATTTTACCGACCAACTAATTTCGATTCTTTCATAGTTGAGCGGAATCTCAACTAGTCCCTGACTAGGCCCGACTAAACCCGATTAGCGACTGGGACTAGTCCTCAGGTGACATTCTGCAAGCAAATTTTTTTTACAATGAGTCTTTGCAAGCAATTTTATTTTGATTGTTTTGCAATGCCTTGAAGTATTGAGTTGCAACTATGAATCTTCCCTATAATCATTTGTTGAGGGTCTAACAATATGAGATAAAAACATAAACAAATAATTATTGTTTATTTGTTGATATCCATATAACCCTATAATCAAAATTGGGACTGTTCACATATTAAATCTCAGCAAACAAATATTGTGGTGAATTCTTAGTTCTGAGTCTTCTGACATGGGCATGAAACCAATACAACTGTGTTTTGTTACTAATGTTTTTATACCCATGCTGTGAAGTGTGAAGGCATGCATTGTTATTGACCGACTAATATCATATACTTATTGACATTTATGCTCGTTCATATATCATATATGTTTAGGGAGGGGGGAGGGGTTAGAATAAGTTTTGGCCGACTAGTCCCGAATTAATCCCGACTAGTCCTAATCGGCCCTTGGCCGACTAGGGGCCAACTACCGACTTTAACAGCATAGATGATGACCCGTTAGAAGAAACGTAACGTCCCATGTCGAACAGAGGCAGTGCGATGAAAATGGGTTGGGACCTTTTTTGGCCTTGTATAAATTCGCCTCTTGTTCTACTCGTTCGGGTCGTGAAAGAGGAAACTATCTGTCAAGTATAAGAAACGGACAACTCCAGAAGGTGTTCATCATAATAAGTGGATTGGTTAAAAGAAAAACAATAAAGGAAAAATTACATAAACCTCCCATGAACTATAGGGGGAGGTTCACATTGGTCCCCGAACTATTTGTTGAACAAATAAACCCTTGAGCTATGGACTAACTTGAAATAGGCGGTATCCGGAAACAAAGTGCGTGAAATGTCTAAAAACTTCATCCCAATCAGTTTGTGTCCCAATTACCGTAAAATTAATATTTTAAAACCCAACATACCAATAACTTTAAAAGACAATCATACTCTTATCAGTAAACGAGGAGAAAACTTGTCTCCAATGTTCTTCGATCTTACTCTCGCTTTCTCTCACTGGGATTCTCCATCTCTCTATCTCTGTCACTGTGAATCTCCATTGTATCGTTTATTCGGCGTAGACGAAGCTTAGAGAAGACTCTCTCTCTCTCTCTCTCTCTCTCTCTCTCTCTCTCTCTCTCTCTCTCTCTCTTCGAGGAAGGTAGGAAATTTGTTAGGATTTGTTAACTATGTTGTGGTTTTTACTTAGTTCCTTACATTTATGAATCAGTGCTTTTCAAGTTCTTTTTTACGATTTTGAATAAGTGCTTTTTCAAAGGTTCTGTCAATTAATCAGTTAGGTCATTGGGGTTTTTCGATTAATTGATCAAGGGTTGGGGTTTCCAATATATTTCTTAGGATTTATAATCATTTGCTTATGTGAGGTTTTGTCAGTTGATTACTTAGGGGTTTTCAACTTACATGTTTTGGATTAGAGTTCAGGGTTTAATTGGTTATTGTTTTCTATAATTGATTAGGGTTTCTCATAACTGGTTAGGGATTAGACTTGTTTTCACTCATCAGGCCAAATATTCATCATTGTTATGCATGTTTTGTGTATGTTATCATTTGCATGCTTACCTACAACTTTTAATAAGGGATTAGGAAAATCATGTGATAGGATAGTATTTTATTCATGCGAGTACACTAGTATTTTAATCATGTGAATACACTATAATATCATGTTGTGGCTATATTGTTTTACCTACGTGACTGCCTATGCCTAGTATATTAATCGTGTGAACTGTGAATGCACTATAATATGCACGATGTAGCTCTACTATTTTATATATGTGGCTGCATGGTATTGTATCCATGTGAATACCCATATGTGAAGGATAATGTTGTTTTTTATTCAAATGTTTGCCTAGTACTCTATTTAGGACTTAGCCCACTTAATGTGCTTTATATTCATGTATGATGGTCAACTGGTGAATACCATTTTTTAAGTATTTTAATATTTGTGTGTTTTAGTACAATGTTTACCTTCAAAATTCAGTATGGTGTTCAACAGGTAAACAGTGTATATGTAGGATGAACAACTAGCTATGTTTATAATGCTGATCTTGATCTAATGTCAGCATTGAGCTTCATGGTTTCATGTATGACATTGGCTATCCAATGGGACAGTTGTTCTCCTATTGTACACTCCCAGACGGAAGTCACCAGTTACGTGAAAGATGTATTGCTACGATCTACTTGAAATTCATGAAAAAATGTAAAGAGTTAGTTGTAATGAATGTGGTATGTACCCACTGCCTAGGAAACTCAATTTTCTTCTATCCACGATTCATTTAGACCTCCGAACAAAATTCACTAAACAAAAGGCTCAAGTGCTAGATCTAAGTTATGTACTCAATCGCTAATGATTGGTGTGAAATTGCTCTCCCTATCAAAAGCTGATAAATACCATTAAATGTGGTATTTTATTAGTTCCAAATAATACAGTTGTAAATTTTTGAACAATAGTTAAGGACTCGATGAGGTTGATAGGACAACTTAGATGGAATACTGTGGGTGTGACAACACCCGAGTGTTCCAAAAGGCCGACCTCTTCAAGCGAGGTAAGCACATTGAGTATATTAAGAGTGGCAACCCAGCCTAACCGATGTGGGACTAACCTTTCAATATCCGCCCACACACAAAGCGTGTTTCAACGTTAGCGGGTGCGACGGGGCCACTCGGGAAACACTCTCGTAACAGGCCCAGCTCTGATACCATGTGATAACACCCGAAGTGCTCCAAAAGATCAACCTTATAAAGGAAGAAGAGAACATCAGGTATATTAAGAGAGGTCACACACTCCCCTTACCGATGTGGGACAGTGTAACTAACCGTTCAATGGTGGGAATACAATTCGTCACTTTTACAGGACATAGCACATAGGCCACGATCAATTGATGTGTTGTCCCTCTAAGACTAGGATTTGTCATTTTCATAGGACAGCTCGTAGGCCACGATCATCTAACGTGTTGTCCCTCTACCTATGGCCACAACTCCTTGATGAAATTGTCACATCAGGTAACCATGGGGTCTAACATAGACTCTATACCAAATACGACGTAGGACGACTTAGGAGTACACTCTAGCATGCTATAATGTGATTCAAGTTTTATCTCTAAGATCAATGCATCTACATGCCATCCAATATGTGAGATGAGATCGATGCAATTAAGTTCAATTTTAAGAAATTCAATTACAATTCTTAGACTAAACCAAAGCAATTCCAAAAATAAGCAATTAGGAAACAAGGTTGGGAAGAAACTTCCACTGAAGATCGAAAGCCCTTGATTAGTTGATGGGGAGTCCCTGGGCCACCTTTGATACCCCTTTGAATTTCGTGCAAAACGTGGGGAACATTCCATTAACTAGCTTCAAGGAAAGAAGCTTGCTCCTAATTTTGAATGTCGTAGGAAATTTGATTTTAAATCTAAATTCAGCGGCACAAAGGGCTCTTTGATGCAGATATGAGTCATATGACAGAAAGGATAATTCAAATAAGGTTTCACTTTGGGGAAGGTATTCATATCTGAACAACTTCTTTTTCAAGATCAGGTTTGGCTATGTTTTGAGGTTTTAGAGGAAAGCAAAGTTTTTAATAGGTGAAGATCAAATCTTGATGGGCTTTCTTGTGGTTGAGTTTCGGAGGTTTCATATAAAGGTTTTGTTGGATTTAATGGAGGGTTTGGCTCAGGTTTGAAGACTTCTACAAAAAGAGGCAAAAAAGTAGGATTTTGGTGGATTCGATAATGGTTCGATGGCAATAAATGGTAGAAATAGGTTCATGTTTGGTTAGGTTAGGTTGCAGAAAGATACAGTAAATAGATAAAAGAAGAGAAAGAGATGGAGAAGATAGATGGGTGTCCCACCATCCAGACTCACTTCGACACAATGGACTCACTCCAAAGGACCTTAAATAACTCAAGGATAGAAGATGTGGCAGCAACGCTTTTTTTTTCTTCTTTTTGATGTTTCCTGATAGTGGATCATTACATAAGAATATAAGAGACTCCAAAGGGTCCTTTAAAGGCAAGGTTGAGACTGGAGAGGGAGGGGCCAAGAACAAAGGGGAGAAACAAAGAGGCTCTAATGTATGTAAATTTAATTCACGGAGATCAGGGGTTTGGGGCTCGTCATCCGCATGGTTGAGACTGGAGACAGAGCAGCCAAGAACGAAGGGGAAACCGACGACTTCTCTTTCTTTTTTCTTTATATGATCTCCATGAAATAACCTTATAGGTTGGGCTTACATATTAATAACTTAAAACTCTAAACCTGATCCAAACAACATCCTAGACCCGAACCCGATCAACTTAAGATCCGCATCCATTCTAATCAAGCCGGCATTATATCAAACCCAACCCAAATACATCAGATATGAAATAAAACAAGTAAAATGACTAGGTAAATTAGCTTCGATGCTCCTCTAGAATCTCTCCACGCTCCTCCCTCGTGACAATTTCGACCGTACACCTCGACTATCTTCCCGAGTGTTCCACTGTCATCATGCTCCAACCACTATCATAAGTTCTCCAACCGCCATCAACTGATTCCCATCCTGATAAACATATACTAACCATCTTATGGTGGCTTACTCTAGCGATCTAAAATACAATGCATTTTTCTAATTGGAGCTAAAGGTTTTGACAAACAAGATGTATAAGACAAATCAAGTTAGAAAAAACAAGAAGCTGTGGCTCTTAAAAAAATAAAATAAGCATGATATGTTAGTATCATGTAAGGTTAAAGAGAACATTGCTAGGCCATATACGGTGAAAAAAGATCCATGAAGGTAGATGAAAACATGAATTCAAATGTTAACACAATTAGAATATTGGGAATCACACCGATTTGGATATCTTACTGTCCACATTTAATCTTGTTTAGTTTTTTCTAACAGTATCTTTGTTATCAATCTTTTTGAGTGTACTCACGAGTACAATCCTTTATAGAAGTCATCACAACTGGTTGGAAGAAGAATATCATTTTGGTATATAGTTAGATGTTAATCTTCAGAGCTTTGACTACCATGGAAGGAGACAATTAGGGGGTGCTAATTGAACTGATTCGGCTCACTCAGCTCAGTATCAACTCATTCAAATTTGTTTGCCAAAGGACCAAGCTCAGCTCATGAACCTGGCTCAAAATTAAGTCCAATATGAACTTCGGCAGAGTATAACTTAGACAAATTTCCACTGGAGCTTGGTCCAGATTTGGTTATATATGATAAACTCACTTACTAATTACAATAAATATTTGTGCATTTCAAACTACTACCTTATAGCTTACTTTCTCTAAGTATCTTATTGAGCTCTGTATGTGTTTCCTATGATATGGGGGACACCTCTAATTGAGCCCTCGGAGCCGTGTCAACCCGTGTCGACACGGATTCCCATGTCCACCCGTGTCGACACGGCATGATACCATCGCTCCATGTTATTAAACCAAATGTTGCGAATCTCTTCCTTCTCCAATTGGGTGAACAAAGGAAAATGGTTGACTGTGGATGAGTTGAATTCCGAAGGGATAGTAATTTTTAATTTATATCAATTTTATAATTTTGTTGATATATATATATATATATATATATATATATATATATATATATATATATATATATATATATATGTGCCCACGTGTCTCCGTATCCATCTTTTTTGATGTAGCCGTGTCCGACTCCCGTGTCCGTGTCGACATTAGACACCCGTGTCCGTGTCTACAGATCATAGTGTGTTTCTCAATGGCATTGAACCAAGCAGAATTTGATGTTCCAGAGTGTATTGCCCATAAAAGGAGCTTGAACTTGAGCTCATATTCAAGCTCAGTTTGTTTGGAAATTCAAGCTTAAATTAGCCAACCTCGATCTTCAGTACAATCAACAAAGTTGATCTTCAACGTGACCAGCTCAATTCGATTAGATCTTGAACCAAGTTTGAGCTTCCCATGCGAATCAAGCCGAGAATGAACTAAGGTCAGATTATTCAAGCTTGGCAAGATTAGAACCCATAGAGATAATAAGTGATACTATGGAATGAGGAATCTACAAGTGGCTGATTGAGGCAAGATACGAAAAACAAGCTATCTGTTGAAAAAACCCCATTGGAAAATTAATCGCCAAAGAAGGAAGCATAAAGCCAACTACAACAAGATGAAGCATGTTATTCAAGATAAATATTGCGAGATGCTTAAAGAAATAGGAGATAGATGGCTCTTCAATCATGGAATACAAGCCTAACAAGGGGGAATAACTATTTTAAGAATCTAAAATAAACTGTGTGATGCCAATCTTGATGGCATGTACTCCATCCTCATGGAAAATCCAAAAGCCATTTAGTAACAAGGACGGGAGAAAAGCTTCGGGGCAGAATGGAATCAATTCGGATTTATACTAAATAATTTGCCTAGATGTAGAAAAAAAATATATGAGTTTGATAAAAGAGTGGTGAACCGGAATGCGTCATTTCTCATTCATTAATTAAATGTCCACAGACGGTAGAGAGGAAACTAAGCACTAAGCTATGAAACACGGACACTTCGTAGAGGGCCCCGTGTCCGTGTCGGACACGTGTCGGACACGGACACGGCTCGGACACGGCCCGGACACGTGTCGGACACGGCTCTGAAGTGTCCTGGTTTTTTTTTGTCCAGGACACTGCCGGACACGGCTGGGACACGGCAGTGACATTGTTTGCATGGGATCAAGGATGAGTTGGATGATTTGTTTGGGGCTTGGTGTAATGGACGATTGTGATTAAGATTTGGCTTTAACTTATATCCTCTAAGGTTATAACATCATAGGATATAATTAATAGGGTTTTTCTTACAAATATTAAGATAATCTTTTAGCAATAATTCTAGAACTTTGTGGATTTTGTGAACTTTATTGGATAGTTGTCATTACCCCTATGACCTCTAGTGAGTATCCCATAGTGCCAAATCCGACCTCATAGTAAATAAACTTCGTTTTTCCCTCTTCAATTCAATTTTGATTAGACTGAATCGTTGAAATTACCAAAAGAAAAAAATTAGTAGTTGTCAAATTGGGTATTGTGCTACCATTGAAATTTCTTAAACATAACCATAAAGTAATTTCTCATCTAGTTGGAGCATGTTTTATGAATTATTCTTCGAAATTAAGCATCTCTATGTAATATTCATGTATTATATATTATTTATATAAAATAATAAATATTAATTGTCGTGTCCTAGCCGTGTCGTGTCCTTCATTTTTGAAGAAATGCCGTGTCGCCGTATCCGTGTCGTGTCGTGTCGTGTCGCCGTACCCGTGTCTGTGCTTCATAGGCACTAAGCTAATTAGCCTACACATAGTTTCTAGGGTTAATGTTATAAAAGCCCACAGGATGGTGTGGGGATGCACAACTAAGATCTGAAATGGATCAAATAGAATAGCAGCTTATTATTATCTAGCAGTCAGGAGAGAAAAGGGGAACACCAAAGATAATGTGGATGAAAGTTGTAAAAAAATATTTGGAAAAGCATGCATAAAACAGGATATATGCATTAATGGCAAAGAACGGTGTACAAGGCTAACCCCCTATAAGGCTTCTTTTGAATAGTTAGAATTCATCTATAGGAAGTAGGAACAATGTGATTGGAGCGACTATCAAGATCTAGATAATTAATTAACTACTAAATTATCTACAACTGAATTATTATTATATGGTGATTCAGTAAAACATCCATAAATAAACAACTAACTCCTACAAATTTTATAAGCACCCCAAGAACTAAGATTCAAAGAAGGTTTTCCATCAAAAAAATAAAAGATTTGAACTGAGTCATCAAAACTCATTAACAAACAATTACAAGTCAGATCAACAGCGAAAAAACATTAGCAGTACCTGTGCTGTTAGACTTTTTATCACTTCTTTTGCAGCTTTGGACTTTGCAGATTCCTCTGCAGCCAGTGACATGGCTTCTTGAGCTTTCTTTGCCGATTTCTGCAACTCAAATTCTTGAAGTTCACAGCGCTGTCTCAGACTATCAACCTAATCCAGATACATGAAGACATATGTGGGTTCTGTAAGCTAATGATGCTGAAAATAACTTGGCAAAGAAGTAACAACAGACCTACCTGAGCACGTAATTTCTGAACTTCTTGATTCAAGAGTTCATTTGTTTTCTTTAGACTGTCACCAGAACTTTTGGAGAAAGAAAGGCCAGAAGTTGTCGGAACAGGTGTCGCAGAACGTGGAGGACTAGGTTTTCTTGAGAAAGGTGAAACAGCTCGAGAAGGATTTAATGATTGAACAGCTGACGTGCGAACTGCTCTTGGGACAGCTGGATGCACATCGAACCCACCAGCAAAAGCAATGTCTTTCAGCTGTAACAATGAATGAACTTGAGGAGCCCGAATTAAAGACAAGGAGTCCGTTTTCTTCCCTTGTTTTGCTGCCTTGATATCCAGATTTTTAATTAAATCTAGATTGCTAGGTAATGCATCCTTTGACAATTTTAAATCTGCTTTGTCAAACTTGTCTCTGTTTTCACCTGAGAGGCGAGGAACAACATTTCGTCTATAGTTGACTCCACCAGATTCCAAGACTTTATTCAATTTCACATAACAAGAATCACATACACGGTAAGGCTTTCCAGGATTCGGAGACAATGCGGCTCTCAAAGCTTTCCGGGAACTGCATGAATGGCAGTGTACAAGCCCACAATTGTAGCAATTGTGCCTCTTTCGAGTAAATCCAAATGCTTGTCTGCATGCCGAGCACTGAGACTGCTCTGCACCTGATACCCATTTATGATGACATATAGCAGTTGTGAAGTTTGAGCCACAAGCAATGCGTTTAACAGGTCGGTCCTTCAAAGCTTCAACAAGGGTCGGTGTTTTCCGATCCTCAATGTCTCCATGGCCTAACCTTCCATTGGCTCCTTTACCCCACGTGTAAACTTCGCTTCTCGCTGTCAAGACTGCAACATGGTATGCACCACAAGCAACCTCCCCGACAAACTCACCAGCAAGCTTATCTTCAACCAAGCATGGAAGCTTTCCATCAGCATTGGGATTGCCAAGCTGGCCATAAACAGTACTTCCCATAGTAAAAACTTGTCCTGAAGTTGTCAACCCGACAATAAGACTATGGCCACAGGCTAGCTTGTGAAAATTGTAATCTATCAGTGATGGCACACAAGTGGGCTTAAGTCGTGGTTCCTTATCACCATGACCAAGTCGATACTTATCTCCATCACCCCAAGTAAATAATTTTCCGGATGAGACACTAGCACTAGATTGGGTCACTATAACCTCTACCACAGCAGCTGTATGCCACACTCCGCACGCAACCGAAATCGTCTTCAATCCCATCAAAGATTCTACTTCCCTTGGATATGAAACACTTTCTCTGTTTCCATGACCTAATGCTCCAAATGTTCCATCGCCAAATGTGAATAACTGCCCGGATGAAGTTATTAAAGATGTATGCCAAGTCCCACAAGTTACATGAGCAATATGAAGACCCTCAAGTGGCCCAGAGATTCTCTTAGGTATCCAGTGACCGACATCAGTACCATGACCAAGAAGCCCAACATTATGTGTGCCATCTCCCCAGGTATACAGTTCACCAGACACAGAAACAGCACAAGAATGGAACTCTCCACAAGCAACAAACTCAACATTACAAAATGATAAAGATTCTACAAGGCGAGGATGAATCGCATCTGTTCCAACTCCATGACCAAGGCGCCCTCCAGATTCTTCACCCCATGTAAATACCTCTCCCTGTCTTGTAACCAGAGCAGCATGCCTGACACCACAGGCCACATGGTGAACATCCAAAACTAAATTGGACTCTAAGGGCTTGGGTAGAAGGATATCAGTTCTTGCACTGGAAGGGCCAACATTTCTATCAGAACCAATTCTTGAAGAATTATCAAAAATGACTTCACCCCACAAATACACATCCCCTAAAGCATCACAGTCATCTTGTGCAGAACCATGACTGGATGTGCTAGGAGCACTAGACACACTGACTCTAAAAACATCTGAAGAAGCTCCTTTTGCTTGCATATTTGTTGCATCTGATTTTTCTGAATGTACCAAACTTCCAAAAGAAGAGACTGTAGGAAAAATATTTGTATTTAGGTTGCTGTCTGGGGAACTAACATCCAGTATGGTACCAATGGAACTGTCGCTTGGACTATTGGAAATCAAGTCCTTAGCATCCTGAAGCAAATTGACATGGAACTATAAAAAAACAACCATGACATGCAATTGAATGGATACAAAACATTTCAAGTATAAGCAAATATTACTGCAAAAAATATATATATCAGAAGTCATAAAAACAATAGAACTACACCGCACACCTAAGAGCATAGAATAATCAATCTATGCCTGATTTCTTTTCTTGTTTTCAGCTAAATTGATAATTCAGCCCATATAAAGGTTGCAGGTTCTCGTTCTTTAATAATCCATTTGCAACATTTGATGACTATTGCAGGTTAAGACTTTAAGTCAGTAGCTAGTATTCTCTTCCAAGCTCAAAGATATGAAGTTGTCGGGATTTAAAATTCCAATCATTGCAGAACTCAGTTCAAAACCGTTAGATCAATATGAGCTAAGATATGAGCCATTGAATATGGGAAGGGAGCATCTAATTATTCATTAAGGTAATAAGACCGATCCCCGACATTCGAGTAAAAATGATCTAACCCTAATCATCCAATAGAAGTTTGTTGTTTGGCTGGGTTCGCGCACCATAGCAACAACATTATAAGCATCTTTTCCTTAACATGGCAAGCAATGAGAGACCAAGAAAAATTGATGCTGATATAGACTTCTAAGATTCTAGGATACAACTAGTACAACTGCATGGATCCGTTGAAATGATAGAATTCATTTTCTCAAGTACATGTAGACTTTGCATATAAAGGTCATACATGCAAGCTAACTATATGTTCTATATTTCTATGAAAGAATGAACCCAACGAAGAACGATATAGCACAGAAGAATGGATACATCAATCTTGTAGAAGTATTCATACAATGGCTTTGAGCAGTAAATAACGGATACTCTCAATATGTCATAACTGAGTTCACAAAAATGTCATTTGCAGCATAAAGGTACAAGCTGTCCATTGCAGATGTGATAGAGAACATGAAACACTGAATGTCAATGCCCTGTCATAAATCATATGGTCGGAATTGACAACAATCAATCAAAACAATTCCCCACAAACAATCAACAACTGATCATGAACACAACATATGAGCAAAGAATGAAAACTAATCAATTGTAAATTCACAAGGTAAATGATCGTATTAGACCATTCGATCTCTAACTCATATACCCAAGGTATACTCCAAGGAATCGTATTTTAGACCATTCAATCTCTACCTCATACCCAAGGTATACTTCAAGGAAATTTATCGAACTAACAACCAATATCAATCACAACAAAAACCGGAGATTTTTTACGTAATTTGGGAAATCGCTACTCCAATGGGGCTTTCACCAGGGCAGAATGAAACATTACTGAAGATGTTCCGAAACACATAGAAGAAGCACCTCTATCGATAGCCACTATGTGGAATACATCGCACGTGGGTGCCTCACGCCCTATGCTATCAAAGTCGGGACTAGTCGGCGACTAGTCCCCGACTAGTCCCTGGGCGGCATTTTGCCGACCGATTAATTTCGATTCCGTCATTGCTGGGCGGAATCCCGACTAGTCCCCGACTAGCCCGACTAGTCCCCGACTAACGACTGCCGACTAGTCCCCAGGCAGCATTCTGCAAGCAAATTTTTTTTTTGAAAGGAGTCTGCGCAAGCAATTTTGTTTGGATTTTTTTACATTGGCTCAAAGTCTTGAGTCGCAAGACTGAAGACTCACAACTATGGCTCTTCCCTGTAATCATCTGTTGAGCACCTGAGAATCTCAGATAAAAACATAGATAAATAATTAGTTTATTTGTTGATATCCATATAATCCTATAATCAAAATTGGGGTTGTTCACTGATTAAACATCATCAAACAAATATTGTGATGAATTCTTAGTTCTGAGTCTTTTGACATGGACATGAAGCCAATACAACTGTGTTATGTTAGACTGTTACTTATGTATTTATACCCATGCTGTGAAGTGTGAAGGCATGTATTGTTATTAACCGACTAATATCATATACTTATTGACATTTATGCTAGTTCATATATCATATATGTTTAGGGAGGGGGGGCAGGGGTTAGAATAAGTTTTGGCCGACTAGTCCCGAATTAGTCCCGACTACTCCCGACTAGTCCTAGTCGGCCCTTGGCCAACTAGGGCCGACTACCGACTTTGACTGCATAGCTCACGCCTCTTGGATTGTGTCGTCTCCTCCTTTCATCATCGTACGACCTTGATTCGCTGATCAGGCCACTCGCACTGAGACAAATAACTAAATATGCAAGTGGCCGGAAAAGCGAGTGCACAAACTCAAGCGCTCCGTACACTCTATGAGCAAACTCCTCAAAGTGCTAGCGATAATGCACATGCAGACAAACAATCCACACTCCTCTCAATCACACACGATCAAACTTCTCCTAGACAGAAATTGTGTTGGCCACACACGACCAAAGTCACCCAATAATGAAGGAGAATAAGAATCGGGGTGGAAGGCTGCTAAGTTTCCATGTACATGATTGTCAGCACTCAAGGTATATAGATCTAGATCTGTCATGTGATGAAAAATAAACATATGGTCGAGAAAACACAAAAGAGCTCTCTAGAAATACAAGAGAGAAAATTCTAGATCCACCTATCAAAGAAACACCAAAACTCTCTCAATGACCTCAATGTCTCACCTCAGATGAGGTAAACATTACTATTTTACCCTCTGCAAAAAATCTAGAGAAATTATCATAGCAAGCTTGAGAATCAAAGTTAAAATTGTTACAGGGTTGGAACAACCTATCATAAGGATAAACAATCAATTGTTCGCTCCTGAAAAACCAAGCAAAGTGAAAGGACCAGGGGAACTATCGATTGTTCCCCTAGAATAATTAATCCTCTGATGGCTTGTAGGCACGATTTTATATAGGAGGATTTGATCGAGTACGGCACAGTGCTCTGCCAATGTCTAGCGATTGATTGTAGCATCTAAACGATCGCCGAAATCTAAAAAACCAAGGGATTTGAAAACCTTACTGAATCTGATCTTTAAATCATGATTCAATATCTATTTGTGAACATTATACAAAGCTTTTCAACAAGGAATCAAAGATGAAAAATATATAGTGATGTCAAAATACTTTTCAAAATTTCAATGGACCAATTGATAAAAACACGATGCATATCTAATGAAAGTGCCTAACACTTAGAAAGAAATGCAATCATGCAACAAGGATGATCGAGGCATTCTAAAGCCACTTGCTTTGTCCCCAAAAAAGGAATGTAAAGGGTGAACTTCTTGAAGCTGCATTTTTCTTTAAACTCCCATCTATGATCTTCATCATGAACTTCTGACATGAACCAAAACCTAGTGACCAACCTACACACTTACCAACTCAATATGACATTTACAGAAAGTTATGCCAACATACAAAAACCTAAAACATGTAGTACTGATTAGCAACATTTTGTCCTTGGTTTTCTACCTAAATCAGAATAAGAAAAAAAAAGGATCCTAAATCTAAAACCTAAGATCAGAGGATCTATAAAGAGGTTAAAGCAACCATCATATCCTTGTCATCATAATTATTCACAAACTCAGATCACTGCTTTGCCAATATCCAGCAGGATAAAAAAAAGTTGCAAGTGCATCACTTACAAATCTAACACAAAAAGGTCAAACATAAGAAAGGAGAAACAAGTTTTACCTCCAACCCAAGGTATAAGAAAAATAGATAATCAACCCAAGGTATAAGAAAAATAGATAATCAACCCAAGGTCCCTTCTCAAAAGGCTACATGTACATGACCCAATAGGTTCGCCCTCTCTCAAACATTGAAGGTGTTGCTCGAATAATGGAATAAAAGACTATGGTATATAGATGGTCAATATTGTTCATTCTCTTGCATTGTGGTATTCAACCACTATGGACATACCACCATATATACACACATATATATAGGGTCGGGACTTGCAATCAACTATTCTGGTGCCAACAATGGTGCAATAAATCCAAAGACAAGGTTTGAGAACTCGGTTTCGGTCGGACTCCCGATGATCGGTTTCGGCAGTTTCGATCGAAGTTTTCGGTTTCGGATTTTTTTTTAATTTAAAAAATATATATTTTAAAATATTATTATCCTTATTTTTATTAATATTATATGATTTGTTTCTAACTTTTTGTAATTTTCTATATTTTTTATAATTTTCTGCCATTGTTTTCTATTTTTCCTAATTTTTTTCTATTTTTCCTGATTTTTTCGAGTTTTTTTTTTGTAATTTTTCTAATTAATATAATATTATATATATTTTAATGTATTTTATATTATAAATTATTAGTATAACTTATAAGTTATATAATAGTATAACTTATAAGTTATAAGTTATAAGTAATAATTTATATAACTTATAAGTTATATAAATAGGTTAAATTACACTTTAACCCCTTGAAGTTTAGCTAAAAAAACACTTAACCCCCCTATAGTTTTAAAACTACATTTTGCCCCCTTCAATGCACTTTTGACCTGATAAAAATTACCAAATGAGGAAATTAAGTAGCTGGCAAAAGGGATATTGTGCTAACATGTCAAACTTTAGGGTGCAATTTGGAACAAAATAAACTACAGGGGGGGGTTAAGTGTTTTCGAGCTAAACTACAGGGGAGCAAAGTGTAATTTACCCTATAAATAAAGAAACTGAGTGAGTTGAGAGAGGGGTCAGGGTCAGGGTCAGTTACCCGAGTTAGGGTTCGAGAGAGAGGGGAGTACATGCTCACCTGCGCGGCGACGACAGCGACGGTAACGGGCGACAATGGTGGAAGCACCGGCGGCGGGCAACCAGCTCTTTTTCTCATCCTCCGCTTCTTCATTTTTCTCTGGTTTCGTCCGAAACCCTATGTTTCTCCCAATCCCCTCCGATCTAGAGTCGATCCCCTTTGATCCTCTTTCGATCCCTTCTGATCCTATTGAAGTCATCGAAACCCGGCTGTTTCAATACCGGACCTAACCGAAACTGATCCGGATCGGTTTCGGACATAACTTCGAACCTTGGTTCATAAAGGTTTCGAAATTTGCCAAAATTTACAGAGGATGATCACTTTCCTACAGATAGCATGTTCCCAAAAAATTAAGACATTCTAAAACTTCTAGGTGATCCTCAAATTAACGGTGTAAATAGACGGTCCATAAAGCTCTTCACATTTGAAGCACCTAGAAATTTTAGAATGTTCTAATTTTTTTATGGACTTACCATCTATAGGAAGATGATCATCCTCACTAAATTCCAACCAATTTCTAAATCCCTATGGATGTGTTGGCACCAGAAGTGTTGGTTGCCGATCTTGATCGATATATATATATATATATATATATATATATATATATATATATATATATATATATATATAGGGGGCTGCTATGCTGCTGCATGCGGTGCGTGCGGCATCGCACCGCAGCCGTGTGATGCACTGCTGCGTGCATCGCATGCACGCAGCGCGTGCATCACACGGCTGCGGTGCGATGCCGCACGCACCGCATGCCGCATTCAAGCATTTCTCTCTCTCTCTCTCTCTCTCTCTCTCTCTCTCTCTCTATATATATATATATATATATATATATATATATATATATATATATATATATATATATATATATATATATATATATATATATATATATATATATATACGAGAATAGGGAACACGGTCCTCCCGACTAGCCAACACGCTAGTCCTCCCTTCAATTTGGGTGCCACATGGCACTTTTTGAATGTGGACCATGTGGTAAACAAGCCAACCACTTAATTGTGGTCGTATAACAGAGCCATTTTCCAGTCCCAAGTCCATATGAGAAAGGTTAAGGGTTGATGCTAGGTTGAAAGCCAGACGTAAACAAACAACTCAAACTATAAAATGAATCCAAATCCGATAAATGTTAATACCAGATCGTCAACCGTAAGCGGCGTGCCATAACCTAAAATGATTGTGGTGACAAATAGGCAAGGGTTTGCCAGGACATACCCTGTAAGCAAAGCACCACAATCGAACCCAATTGTGGCGAGAAATTTGCAAGGGATTGCTAGGGCGTCCCCTGTAAGTGACGCGCCACAACTGAACCAAATTATGGTGAGAAATGGGCAAGGGTTAGGTAGGGTGTTCCCTATAAGCGACGTGCCATAACAATATCATTAGTTTTTATATATATATATATATATATATATATATATATATATATATATATATATATATATATATATATATATATATATAAAGAGAGAGAGAGAGAAACAAGATGCTACTTTCGAAAGCAGCGTTCTTCGCTGCTTTGACAGGTCATTGGTGGCTATCAAAGCTATGACTGACAATAAATGTCATCCGAACTCACAATCGGGAGGTGCTAGAAGTGACCGAAGGTGGTCGCCGACTGCGGATATCGTCAGAGGTCACCAGATGAGGTGAGGTGATGAATGGATAGCTCACAATGGAAGTAGTCACTAGAATCCTCTATCGGTGGACGCCGACAGGTGGTGTCAGCGGAGATCACTGATAGAGATAATTGGAGGTTGTTGTTGTTGATTCTGATTACAATCACATGTGGTGTGGCAATGGTGGGTTGTCAAAGCAGCAAAAATGCTGCTTTGAGAGGGAGCGTCCCATCCCTCATATATATATATATATATATATATATATATATATATATATATATATATATATATATATATATATATATATATATATATATATATATATATATATATATACAAATGGAAAAACTATAGCGCTTATTTATAAATTCAAATTTTATTGGAGGCTGTTTGCAAACCTTTTCGTTAAACCAACTCAAACTATGAAAAACGAACCATAATTCGAAAATGTTCATGCTGGGTCGTCACCCTTAAATGACGTGTCACAACCTAATCCGATTTTGGTGAGAAATAGGCAAAGGTTAGCTAAGGCATCCCCTTTAAGCAACGCAGCACCACCTAACCCGATTTTGGTGACAAATAGGCAAGGGTTGGCTAGGGTGTTCCCTACAAACGACGCACGACAACAAAACCCTTAGTTTTTATATATACAGATGTACTAACTGTAGTATGTAGGGCTTGTGTATAAATTAAAATTTTAATGAAGGTTATTTGCATAACTTTTTATTTAAATAGTATTGTTTTGTCTATCTAAAATGCGTGACATTTTATTTAATCGCTCATAGGAGATTTTTATTTGTCGAAATTAATTATCACATAATGAGGGTTGTGCTCATAATCTATAATCTATAGTTTGTTGTGGGTTTTATGCAAACAAACACATGGGAGGTGGAGAACAACCCAACACATGAGTACACTAGTATTCATATCAGTATGGTTGTACTCCTAAATATAAAGTCTGTCTCAAATAATTGTCAAGCTTATGGTTGTAATTTAATAGATTTAATTTAGGTTGTCATGAAATCAAACAATGACATAGCTGGAAACAAAAAAAAAAAGTGTATAATTATATGAAATTTAAAACCAGTTAACTGAGAAACCAAATTTAGATCCTAAGACAAATAAAGAGTTCGAACCAACTTGTAACGATCAAGATGTTATATATTTTGGTTTAAAACGTGGACATCCTGCATGCTTGCAGTTAGAGGGAGTTCTAGAGATAGATAACATATAATCAAAAAAAAAGTAATGGTAGTTCAAGAGTAAATCCTTTACATCAAAATAAAGACCTCCGTCGCTCCATCCATCAATTTTTGAACGTCCACATTGCTCCGTTGAAATTAATGCCTTGAGGCCTGAAAACCACACCTCTGCCTCAACTTTGTCCTTGCATATCTAACAGACAACATGAGATCATAAAAAATCAGCATTCCATAACTCAGAAAGCGACCATTAAAACCAGGATTGAACTCTGTAGGTATACTAACCAGATCAAGAGACCGTTTCCCACCGTTGTAGATAAGGGAAAAGGACAAGTAGTCCTTTTCAGGTCGCAAATAGCGTTGAAAAACAGGCTGCGAAGTAGAATTAACAATAAATACATCCGTATGGTTTGTTATCCAATTCCAGAGTAAACAAACACAGTTTTACAAATTTTATCAACATATAGACCACAAAACGAAGGCATAGACAATGAGTGACAACTCACAGTTCTTTGTCCCGGAATGATTTTTGAAATAGAAGCTAACTTCAAACTTCTTTCTCCAGCAGTTGATAACCAGGTCAGTAATGATTCATCCTGTAAAGCATAGATAGGATCAGTAATCAGTAAGTAGTAGTCATCACTAGTCACTACTTTTAGCAATTAGAAACCATTATGAGTCGCTTTCTACAGGGTCAGAATGGTATTATCATTAGTCTTCTGGGAAAAGTATTTTGGACTGAAACAATGGAAAATCTTAACATAACAGAGGCATCCATTTGCAAACTTGAGAAGAATAATACTTCAACAACCATCCAGAAAACTGTTTCAAAATACATCTTAAAGTATAGCAGGCATTTCTTAAACATTGTGATAACCAAAATAGCATCTAGCACGCTCAACTCAAATGCATTGTCTTGGACAGCTGGATGATGGTTCCTATTCATCATGATTGCATCTATTGAAACAATTCACCCTAATAACCCTAAAGGGGAAAAGAAAGAAGAGATTTGGGAGTAAAAAATTGCTTTACTCAACAGGGCAATAGCCTTATATATCCATGCATGAGATGGGGTCATCCAAGGTGAACATTCCCCAAGAAAAGGCCAAGTACATACTCTCTCTCTCTCTCTCTCTCTCTCTCTCTCTCTCTCTCTCTCTCGGTGGATCATACATTAGGAGTGTGTGCTAAGGAGATAGCGTTTTGATACCGAAAACGCTGAATGGTTTCTTCGTAAAAAAGTCTACAAGCTGCTCTGTACAATAACATGCGGAAGCGAGAGCATGCCATCCACGTAGCAATGTCACACAAAGTAACAATCAAGCTTGATAGGCTTCATGTGCTCGTGAAACTTCGTATTGCTAGCAATTTGAATAGCAATTCGGTTGTCACGGTACAGGAGAGTCGACGAGATCAGTAATACTCCCATATCACCGAGTAGACGTCTCAGCCAAACAACTTCACACATCGTTCGTGCTATAGCATGATACTCTGTCTCAAAGATGGAGAGCGAAACGGTATCATGTTTCTTGCTCTTCTAGGAGATGAGCGAGTCACCTACGAATATGCAAAAGTCAGTGGTGGAACGTCGATCAATAGGATTACATGCATAATTCGTATCTGAATAGGCATGTAGCTCCAAAGATGAAGAATACGATAGCAGCAGAGAGCGAATCAGTGTGCCCCGAAGATAGCAAAAAATTCTCAGCAATGCATCATAATAAATCGAGCGAGAAGCGCTAGCAAACTAACTCGAACAGCATGTACAATATTCGGGCGAGTGATCGTCAAGTAGACGAGAGCACTAATAAGCTGCCTATAGCGAATAGGATCTGAAAGCGGCTCGCCATCAATTGGACGAAGCTTCACATTAAGCTTAATAGGTGTGTCCACAGTCTGGGAGTCAATAAGACCGACAATACTCAATACATCAGAGGCAATTTTTGCTGAGAGGCTGAAGTATTGTCGAGGAGAATAAGCAATCTCAAGGCCAAAGAAGTAGTGAACAAGGTCTTTCATTTTGAACTACTGTTGGAAGTGCATATTTAGATAATCAATGGTAGCAACAGCATCACCAGTGATGATCATGTCGCCAACGTAGAGATGCAAGATTGCACGATCATAAGCAAAGGTATTGAGTGAGCATAACATACTCATTTATGCTCTCTGTAAAGCAAGCAGCAAGCACCGAGAATATGAAGTGCTCAAACAAAGCCCGTAGAGCTTGCTTGAGCCCATAAATGGCCATGTGAAGACGATAAACATCGTTAGAGGTCTCCATGAAGAAAGGTATTCTTCACATCCATCTAGAAGAGCGGTCAGCGACAAATTGAAGCAACCGCTAGCAAAGTCCATACGTTGGTCATCTTCGCAACAAGAGTGAAGGTCTCCTTGAAGTCAACACCATACTCCCGGATGAAGCCACGGGCAACTAGACGGACCGTGTACCTCTCAACAAACCCTTCTAAACGAGTCTTAATCTAATAGAGACATCATAGACCCATCGACAGCTAATGGGTCCCTCTGGAGGAAAAGGAACAAGATCCCAATTATCAGTCCGATGAAGAGCTTGCAACTCCCCAGTCATAGTCTGCTTGCAATGGGGTGCCTAAACTGCCTCACGGTACGTTTGTGTCTCCTGATGAGAGTGGATAGCTGCAAGGTAAGAAAGAACGTCGAGCACAACATGAATAAAATTCTAGGTTCCGTATTTTTCATCAATATGAATTTTAAGATTTTTTTTGTATAGTAATATTTCTATGAATACATTCTTTTGCCCCACCCCCCCCCCCCCCCCCCCCACCCCCAAAAAAAAAAAAAACATGGTTCCGCCCCTGCTTGCACTCCCATACTCGCCTTATCACACTCATCAATCATGTTCTGGAAATATACGTTCTTGGCTGCATTGGTCGGTATGCTAATATGAAAGAAAAACCTTTCACATGTATGTCATGTATTGCCAACTTTCTCTCTTATGTCGCCCCATATATGCTTCAGCTTCTTCTGCTTGCATTCTCGAGTCTGATAAGCGGCAAGATCAATCAGAATATAGGTCTCCCTCATGCTGGTCGTGCATGCTGGTAGAGGATGTTGTGAATCATCATCGCCGACCGGACCCAAGCCATAATACCTAGAGCTCCCATGCCCTAGAACCCCCCCCCCCCCCCCTCCAAAAAAAAAAAAATTGTCGCTGTCGTTGGCACCAGTAGATTACGGCATGTCACTGGCGCTCTTCTGAAATTCCTCAGTTTGCCTCCTCTCCCACTCGGACCGCTTCGAATCCTTCATCACTTTCCTGAACCATGCCCTCTTGTAATCATTATCAGTTTCAGATGGGTACTCGTAATCGTCGTCCGAATCATCTTATTTCTTCGAGAGGTGGACGCTCCAGTACCGCTTCTCTAAATTCCTCGGTCTTCTTCTTTGACTGCCTAGATTTATCGGCACCCCTCAGAAGCTCCAGTAGAAATAACCAAATCTCTTTTCGAAAAGACGGACTAAGCTTTATGTCTGAGTATCCACCTACGAAGTGTTGTTTCAACCGTGAAACACCCTTGCTCCTATCCTCTCCACACAGTAATTACATTGTGACTTCTGCTTGGAACCGTCCAATGGGACACAAGATTTCAAACACAATTTTTATTATTCATAGCATACTCAACATAGAAGACACAGGCACCTATAAATAACTTCCCATGTAAATTTGTAATCACATAACATGTCCCCAAACAATATGGGACTAAAAACGACTAAACGAAGCCAAAACATGAGGCTAAAAAATTACCCTAAAAATAGGTCCGAAAATAGCAAATAAAGGAAAGAAAACATTATTGGGCCCCAACAGATGGGTCTAACATCATCCAAGCCAAAGGGAAACCGGCTGAGCTGCCCACCCGTGCTGACAGCTGTAGAAGCACGTGACTGGAAGCATGATGTCATCACATCCTCATTTTGACCGAAGCCTCCCAATTTCGACTAGATTTCGTCTAAAACCTCCTCATAATTTCGCTAGATTTAATCGATATCCGCATGATTTTTTCGAAGTTGTCGAATCTCGCAGTCGGACTCGTCAGATTTCGACCTCAGATTCACTGGATCTCGTTGGATTTGCCGGATTTTGCCGTCGAATTTAACCGAATTTGGCCTTGGATTTCGGCGCCTGAATCATCAGATCTTGCTGGATTTAGCTGAATCTTGTTGGATTTGCCAGATCTCGTCACCGAATTCGTCGGATTTTGTCGGTTCTCGTCGCCAAGTGCAAAAAGCTAGAAATTCATCTATAGTTGTAAAAAGTTAGCAATTCATTTACAGTTACAAAAACTTAGAAATTCATCTGGATTGCAATAGCTTAGAAAATTAAAAAATCTATTTTAATGTACACACGTACGTTAAATTAAGATATCATAACGTACGTGCATGCACAGTTAGGGTCATCAAAGCTTAGAGTTCCCGTTTGAGAGTCGTTGCATACGTCACCTCGTACCACTAATTCATACAACTGATTACGTATTAGTTGAGTTACTAGTGCTGTGTTGTGGCAGATGGCAACGATGTCTTGAATTGCCAGGGGTGTTCGAAACCTAAACCCCTTCTAATTTGGGCGAAGTTTTGAGATTTCAAGGGCATTTCGACTATTTCATCAAAAATTCGACCGAAACCGTGGGGGACCCATCAAAACCACGTGCTGCCACCCGATTTTGTTGCCCACTTCGTCGAAGTTTCGTGATCATTTCGTCGAGATTCCGGTCGAAACAGTGGGGGCTCACCGTAGCCACGTGCTCTCCCAATTTTGATGCCCATTTCGTCGAAGTTTTGTCATTTTGTGGGCATTTAGATAGTTTCGATCAAAACCAGCCCACAGATTTCGTGAAACTTGTGGGCTTAGGGATGGCAACAGTGCGGTTTCGGGCAAAACCAAAACTGCACCGCAATACCGAACCACCACATCGAAACCGCATTGCACCGCGACGGTGTACCATTATGTCAAATCGAAACCTCACAATGAGGTGCAGTGCACCACGATTTATCATTATAATGGTCAAAAGGTGCGGTTTTATGCGGTTTTGGGAAAAAGCGAAACTGCATCGCAACACCGAAACCGCAAACCAAAATCGCACCTCACCGTGACGGTTTTATATTTTGGCAAACCAAAACCGCACCATGGGTGCGGTTTACCGCGGTTGATTGGCGATGGTGCCTTTATATACCGGTTGATTTCGATCGATGCATCCCTATTTTGACCGAAGTCTCCCCATTTCAACCAGTTTCGTCCAAAACCTCCTAGTTTAATTGAACTTGGCTGAAATCCGCATGATTTCGCCTGAAATTGTCAGATTTCACCGTCAAATTCGCTGGATCTCATTGGATTCATTGGATTTCACCGGATCTCGCAGCCGTATTCGTAGAATTTGCCGGATTTCATCGTCAAAATCGTCGAATCTTGCTGGACTTAGTTGAATCTTTCCGGATTTGCCAAATGTTGTCGGATTTGTCGGATCTCTCAATTTCATCAGTTTAGGGTTTAGGGTTTAGGGATTTTAGGGTTTTTTAGGGTTTAGGGATTTTAGGGTTTTTTAGGGTTTAGGGTTTAGGATTTAGGGAGACATTCATTTGCAATACAAAAACTTAGAAATTCATCTGGATTGCAATAGCTTAGAAAATTTAAAAATCAATTTTACTATACACGTACGTTAAGTTAAGATATCAGAACGCACATGCATGCACAATTACGGTCATCAAAGCTTAGAGTTCCCGTTTGAGAGTCGTTGCAATCGTCACGTCGTACCACTAATTCATACAACTAATTATGTATAAGTTGGGTGACTAGTGTTGCGTTATGGTAGATGGCAACACTGTCTTGAATTGCCGGGCCATTTAAAATTTTGAAACGTATCGGTCAAAATGCATATATCATTGATTTACCGTCAGATTTTAGGATAAGCAATATTTTTAATGTTGAAGATCTGGTAGCCTTAGAAGGTCCAGCAATTATACCCGATAACCCCTTTGTTGTGCCTTCCCAGGATACATATGCTTACCCTATACCTGATAAGTCGCCAGCTTTACCGCCTTATAAGCAAGCACAAAATGAGCAAATTGATGCAATTCTTGATGAGCAGGTTGTTTCCACTAGGAGCGGAGGATTCCAGCGGCACCTTGTGCGATGGAGGATTTCAAGACTCAGACAATACATGGATCACCAAAGAGGAGCCGCAGAGGATCGACCCAACTTGCTCGAGCACTTCCAAAGCACCCGGGACCTACACTCAACAGGGCTCGAGTTCCTCCTACCCTGGGAGAGTTGAAGCGGACATCATGCCTCTAGTCACGCGACTCTACAGCCATAAGCACGGGCAGGCAGCTTAGCCAGTTTCCCTTTAGCTTGGATGATGTTAAGCCATCTGTTGGGCCCCAATTCTATTTTCTTTCATTTATTTGCTATTTTTGGACCTCGGGATTATTTTTCAACCTCATGTCTCCATTTAGTCATCTTTAGTCCCATATTGCTTGGGGACAAATTATGTGGTTACATGGAAGATTATTTATAGGCCCTCGTGCCTTCTATGTTGAGTATGCTATGAATAATAAAATTATATTTGCAATCTTGCGTTTGCACTTTCGTGTTCCTGATAAATGATGCAACCCCGCTTGGCGGTAAAGCCACGTGAAACCCCTAGACGGTGATACCTAGGGTTCCTCCTCCCTCCCTCCCTTCTCTACCCGATTGTTGTAATACATCAAGATGCCTCGATCGAAATCAACTGGCATTTAAAGGCCCCATCCCCAACGAAACCAACCCACATGTTTCACAAATTTTGTGGGCTGATTTCGATCGAAACTACCCGAATGCCCACGAAACTACAAAACTTCGATAAAGTGGACACCGAAATCGAGAGACAGCACATGATTTCGATGGGCCCCCACTATTTCGGTCGGAAACTCAATGAAATGATCACGAAATGATGAAACTTTGACGAAATGGATAACAAAACCGAGGGACGTTTTGGTGGGCCCCCATGGTTTCAGTAGAAATTTTGACAAAATAACTGAAATGCCCCCAAAATCTTGAAACTTCGCCGAAATCAGAAGGGCTCCAGGTTTCGACCCCCCCCCCCCCCCCCCCCTTGTTTCGCCCACGGCCGAAACCGAAATGTTTCAATAAAATTTTGGAATTTCAACCAAAATTTCAAACCATGATAGACGCTCACACGTCAAATATGCACTTCATCAAGGTAACATAAAATCCTCCACCTTCCAGAGGCTACTCTTTTGATCTGAGTGTCCGATTTGAGCCATCCAAAGCTTGTTTCGAAGCCCTCAACGCAATCGCTGAGCCCACACCCTCCATGCACTGATCAGGCAAACCTAGAAATAGCAATATTACCCTTTACCCCTGTGATTTTAGAGTGAGTTGTTGATTCTTGCAGGATCCCCCTTTGTCCTGCATCACATCTTCTGTGCAAAAAGCAGCATATTTGCATTCAGATCTCTGACCCAATAATATAACTTATTGTATTTACGTCTTCAACGGAATCCAATCCAAAAATAGAGCTTTCTTTCACAGGATGACAAGAACACTAGGAAATAACTTGCGGGGAGCTAACTAAACAATGCGGACAACTGTTATGGTGGATTTCTACGGGTATACAACATCGTGTTTACTGATCTGGCCTAACATACGAGGTGAGGATCTAACAGTTCACTACCAACAATTAAAATGTGGAATTCAAATTCTAACTAGAACAGAAAAACTTGCAAATCTTGATGATTTCATTTGTAATTGAACTTGGTTTTCTGATATAACATAAAGTTTGAAGGAATTAACCATAGATCTGGAACATCCAACCTTTAACTCAAGATAATGCAAAAGAAACTAAGAAAACAGAATAATTATCTGAGCTACTTCTCTTTTAAAAAAAGCACTACTTAGTAAACTCACATTTGATAGTCTGAATGTGTAGAACTTTGGCTTCCCCTTACGACCATATTTAAGCAACTGGGCGCCCTTTTTCAGAGCAACAAGTACCTTCACGAAATACAAAGCAAATGAGGTTGAAACAAAAGATTCAAATTCTTGGGGACAGCATCAGATAACATTAGATAAGTATGGAAATAAGATTAGGATATATGTTTTCTTTCTTAAACAATAAAAACTCATCAAGAAGATAAGCAAAATAATAGAAAATATTGAATCACAGAAGGAATGACTTGCCAAATTTGAAACCATGATGCATCACCCAATTAGCTGAATCATACGATAAGTAAACAAGCAGTACTTGGAAAGAAAATGATTAATCAAAGTCATGAAGCTTTGTAAATGTATCTTCATGTAATAATATTCCTCATAAAGATAGGTTGTTGCAAACTTGCAACCACAGTAGCATGTATTCCAACTAACTCTGCAATCTAAGATCATTGAATATTAACGACTATACATGCAGAATAGTAGTGTCTACAATGTCATGGGATTCAGATGTGCGTGCAGAAAATTTGCCTTGCATTGGGTCCTTTTTGCACTAGACTACTAGTATGAGTTCACTTTAGAACTTTTAACATTAAATTATAATATTTGTTTAAGATTACTAAAAATCACTTGATCAGACAAATGATTGAGTTTTGGTGGCTAAACTCTAATTCCAGAGCAACAACTTTAGAGGGTCATAACCTACAAGCATGGACCCATTTCTAGTATTATGTAGATCTGTTTAAGATTATATTAGATTAATATCGTCGTAATTCAAGATATATGGATTTAAGCTTAACATTATTATGTCCACCTTTGCTGGCTCAAAATTATGAATTTGTGTGGTACAAGGCAAAGTCTGCATTGACCAAGTTATCAAACACTCTATGGTCCAGAAAGTTATATTCTAGTATTTTCCTTTATTGTTTAGTCTCCTTAGAAGATTAAATTTTAATGTGGGTGCATCATTAGGGTATTTCAGCCGTGCAAATAAGTTCAAAATCTGTCAATTTGAGTCCAGATAGGATAATTTACATGTCTTTTTAGTTGTTTATTTATCATTAGTGGTTTTAGGCCCTTATCATAATTTTAGCTATTTGTGAATAGATTTTGCAGTAAGTAGGGGCAGTTTTATTGTTAGGAAAGCAAGGACTATTTCTGCAGCTTCAAACTTGAACTTTTTGTAAAAGTTTGGCCAGCAATAGATAAGGTCCAGCTTGCCATATGCCTCAGATTATGTGACAACAATCCCTATATTTTTGGAGATATTTCAATCCCAGCTTTTTAGGAGTGTATTCATGATAGGAAATGAAAATTAGGGGGGTAGACTCCTCTCATGGGAACAGAGGGAGTCTGGGACCTCATCTCTCCCATGATTGTTGTTCACGGCAGAGAGGAGTTTTGTGCCCCCCCCCCCCCCCCCAAAGGGATGCGGGCTCATGTGTCTCGTGTCATTGAGAAGCCATAACTATGGGCTTGCAATTTCTTTATGGCTCCCGAAGGGAACCGCTCAAGCCGCATCTGAATCATTACATAATCACCCACACAGAATTCTATGTAACGCCTATGTGAATCAGCAACATGCAGACATCAGGTCTAGTTCATGTGAAGGGAATTCACCTCCTCACCCGTAGCTATTTTTTGCTCCTTACAAAACACATAAGAGATCTTGTGCGACTGGATGTTGCATTCCAAATAAATCCATCGTTGTTGTCGGTTTTGTATCGTCTGGTTGAGGCATCATTTTGGGATGAATTGGGCTAGCTACAATTGGGTATGGGCTCTAGTGTCAGGTCGAATCGAGCCAGCAATCTAAGGAGGTAACATAGACCTTTACACATTCCATCCAAAGTGCATGCCTTGTAACTTCAAGGTTCACACCGCAAGCATAATAGCATACTAAGGCGATCATCAAAACAAAAACTCTAGAATAACAACCAAAGTTCCATGGCAATGCTATAGATCACATGACTCGATACAATATTGCAGCGGCAAATAGTATGATCCTTTGCATGCTAAAATCAAGAAAATCCATTGCTCAATGTTGTCATGCCTATAGAATTGTCTTCAAATCGCTTTTGCTCTCGACTACAAATTCATCTACCCCTTTTGTCGTGTATTTATAGGTCCGCACCTCCATTGCTCTGGAATGCTATCAGTAATAGCAAATGCTCTGCATGATTGTCCACTAAAGAAGATATGCAGTCATGGAGAAATGTAGGGTAATATACACTCCAGGACACTTCCCATGCCCAGAGCTCTTCTTTCAAAGGTGTAGTACAAGTAATCACTACACCACCACGGGCTCATAGACTGATGAGGTATCTATTAAGTAATCTACAACTCAAAGTCCTGGGATTTGATTCAACCAGTAAGAGCAAGTACAAGCAGGTATCTACAGCAAAACACTACCAATAGATTTTTTTTTTTTTCGAAAATATCAGATGAACTTCACATAATTCACACATGCAGCTTCAAATCCTAAAGACGACAGGCAAGGTTTCAAAGAAAGCTTCGATTGTATTGAAAACAGCAGGGCAAGATGAATGATCAGTGCAGTAAACGGATGAATCAGCAAGAACGAAAGCACGCCTACCTTCCTGATGTCCCGGTCGGCGTTCCCGTAGCCAAGGAGATCTGCCATTCCATGTGAGAGCCGCTCCGAAGTGCCGCCGGCATCGATCGCCCCAGGGTTCCTGTCGTCATAGATGGCAGATCTTTCCTCGGATTCTCATCAATCTTAGGGGAACGGGGGAAGGATCCTCCGCAAAACCCTAGAGATCGACCCCCGCTCCACCTCACTAGATCTGGTGAAGATCTCCAGACGACTGTAGAAAGTCTTAGAGAGAGAAAGGGAGACTACGAGGGGGGGGAGAGAGAGAGAGAGAGAGAGACTTCGAGCAGCTGAGGGGGGAGAGACAGGATCGCCTGGCGGCTTTGGAGTAGAAACAGCTGGAATGGGAGTGAAGTTGGGCGGTTTTCCGACCGCGATCCGGCTGTTTCGGAGGGCGGCGCTAGGGCGCGAAGGAGCTGGCGGCTGTCGGAGAACGGCGGCGCGTTGAACGGGAGAATAGGAGGGGGTCAGTGGTGGAAGGCGGAGGAAATCTCGAAGCGGAGCACCGGATTTAAGTTGCTTCTTGCGTCCGCAAGTTAGAGTCAAAGAAGAGAAACATAAATTCGCCTGACCATATCAAAGCAACAAGCGCAAAAGTAAAAGGGGATTTGTTACGTCATCCCTCGTTGAGCCTCCCCCCCTTCACGTGCAAGTAATCACGTGATGAGAGAGAGAGACACACATGGGTGTGGATAATCTCATATGAGGGTGTAGATATCAGAGGCCTAGTGACAGTCGGGAGCGGAATAAAACAGTGGCGATGAAATTACCGGGATAGTCTCGTTACGGTCACCACCGGTGGTTGTAAATGAAGCTACTCGACTTTAGCCACATGGTGCATTGGCTGAACATGTGCATGGGTTTGTTCATCCCCTTCCAGCTGTTGGACCGATTTTTTGTTTTGGGGGAGCGAGAACAGCCACGTAGAGGGAGCAATCTAAGGATATCAATCTCGAGGAATACATCACTAACATGCAGAGAATGCCGCTACCCAATTTTGGCAGATTTGGAAAACTCTAAATCTTACTACTTTTCAGGAGAGGTATGAAATACCTTTAACTATGATTAATCATATCTTTTTTCTTTATAGGGAACTTCAGTTGGCCAGGTTTCATACTACCGTTATTTCGGTACTATGGGTGCCCCCAAATCCGGGAGAACTAAAAATAAACTTTGATGGTTCGATGGATCACACCCATGGTACAGCGGTCGGTGGATTCCTTGTACGTGATTTTTCATGGCCGTGTACTTTTTGCAGCCGCTTATCCGACCTTCTCCCCTAACGTTGACTATGCAAAAAAATGGCCCTTCTTTTGGGCCTGCGGTTGGCCTCGACTGTTTATCCACAGATCTCGTTATGGATTGAAGGAAATTTTGTACACATCATACAACTATGAGCTACACAGCCATTCGACGCCATCATTATTGATTGCCAACGGATGATCTTGTTTATGCCTTCGGTGTGGTGGTCTTATATCTACCAGGAAGCAAATGGACTCGTTGACATCCTCGCCAACTTGGGGTAAAATGGACGGTGGTCCTTGGCTCTTTTGGGGGAATTTTTCACCGGAGGTCCTGGATGTGGCTCGGTGGAAAATGGGGTTCTGGTGTTATCCTATGCTTGTACATGATCTTGGCTAGGCTGGGTGAGGCCTTGTCTGCCTTCAGTGTTTCATGCATTTTGTAGCCCTTTCGTATGATAGTTTTTAACAAAAAAAAAATAGAGTAATTCCATATACATCCCACCTTTTATTTAAGACAGTCACTTCTAAAAGCAATAAAGGTTTTTTACAAAGGCAACTCCTATCTTCTTCCTCCTCTATTATGCTTGCCGTCACCCATCAGCCCCATCAAACCCATCGCCTTCCTCCACATACTCCTCCTTCGCCTCCTCCTTGTTATGTTGGATGAAGTCTGATTATTTGGTTAGAAGATTAGGATGTAGTCCATTGACGTGCTGAAGACCATGGGGGTATGAGTTAGGGACGGGCCCCCCTGAGGAACGAAGTTCGGGGATATTTTTTAGTACTATTTTTGGCAGTCTTATGTGAGTCCTAATTGCATATGGTATATATATTGACGTCATGTGCCGTAATTCCTTCTACATGTCTTTTATTTTTATCTCAAAGGATAATAGAATCAACAGCGAAGGGAGAACACGTGCAAATTGCCCAACCTTATTAAGTGTGTGTTTTTAGTTGTGTGATTGCATATTGTTCTTTCATTTATTCCAAACACTCATCTTCTTTCCTCCTCTATTTCTCCCTTCCCTGCTCCTTTTCCTCTCTTCCTTCTTTTTCAACCTTCTCCCCTTCTTTTGACTCCCTCTTCTTTTTTTCTTCTACCCTATTCTCTTGAAAATGGTGACACTCTACATTCTGAGCCAATGGGTCAAGTGCATCTTTTGTGCATTGGGCCATTAGACCACTCAACCATTGGAACGCATTAGGACTCTAATGGTCGAGCCTCTTGCAAATTCATTCGACCTCCATGATGAATGCACATAAATTGCACTCACCCTTGAAGGGTCAGGTGTCGCTATTTTATAAGGAGGAGGAGGAATAAGATAGGGAGAAAAAGGACGAGGAGGAAGAAGAAGGACGAGGAGGTTAAAGGAGGAAGAAGGACAATACAGTGGGCTGCAAGCGGTGAAAGGCGACGGAGATGGCAAGGAGTGTCGGTGGTCCTTAGCAAAAGAGTAGGGATGGAACGAGGACATATTGGAAATTTTAATTTTTATAAGTTAGGGTTGTCTTTGGTAATTTGTTGGTTGCAAGTAGAATTCCCAAGCCAATATTAGACACTTCAAGGGTGTTTGGCATGAGGAACAGTTGTTCCCTCTTAAACCTCATCCAGAAGAGGGTAATCCCATCAATTACTATCGACTGACATGCACATCGATCATTGTCGGTTACTCTCGACTGACATGCGTGTCGATCACTGTCGACTGACATGGTTTAGAATTGTTTAGTCGTTATGTCTGCTACGAGAAAGTAACACACATGCCGGTCGAAAGCGACTGAAATGTCTCTAGGAAGGAGGAGGAAGAGAGAAAAATGAGGGGCGAGAAAGAAGAAGAAGAAGAAATAAAAGATAGGGCTGGTTAATCGGTTGCACGAGACTGGCGACAGTGGGTTGCATGGGGCGCAGCTGATGCTGCAGTGCCCTTATCAATAAGCCTATGAGGCTTCGGGGACACATCCAGGTTTTCTTCTTGTTAAGGTTTGAGCCCTATCAATTGGTGGGGTGCAAATAAGTAACACCCGGAGAGAGAGAGAGAGAGAGAGAGAGAGAGAGAGAGAGGAAATAACATGACAAAAAATCACCCGAAGAACTTTGAGTTAATTGTGCTTCTAGTTTGGTTTTTGCCCATGTCATCCTTGTTGTCGACAAGACAATTATATGCGACACATGTAATGGATGCTACATAGGTCCATGATAGTATATAAGCATCTTGTTATTTACACCCCATGAAAATGATAAGGACACCCAATTGGTTTGAGCACTTGAAAAATTAGCATATGTGTTTTTCGAATAAGAGTACCCCATATAACCTCCTCTTCGTCCCTGCTCTAATCCACCGCTACTTCCATCCTTCTGTCCCTCCTTCTCCTCCCCTTTCCTCTCCTTTCTGCTCCCATCCACTGCCAATGTTATATATGCCCTCTTCTCTTTCCTCTCTTGTCAAGCTCCGGATTATGACAAATAATAAATAATCCAAAACCCGGGGGCGAGGGAAGGAGAAGGGTGAAAATAGAAAAGAAGAACCTTTTTTTTGGACTATAATTACTTATTAAAAAAAGGAAGTCAGTTCCTTAGGCGCACTCACTAAATCTAACATGTTGAATTTTGAAATATAATTACGATTATTAGCATTGAGATATAAAACTATTCTTGGATAGTCTGTATTATTCTGAAAATATCTTTTGGTAAAACCATTATATTTATCTAAGCTATACCTCAATGTACCCACTCGAATTTGCTTTAGATATATATACCAGGTTGAAAAGCAAGACAATCAAAATAGAGGAATATGGAGAAAAACAAGGGAGAGTGAAGACTGTGGGGGAGGATCATGGCCATCATACGACCCCCTTCCAACAGTTGATGCAAGACGTTGATCTTCGAGATGTGGCGAGTTGTAGAGCGTTGAGCTGTCACACACTGAGTTGTGGCGTTAACGTTGTATATATATATATATATATATATATATATAGAGAGAGAGAGAGAGAGAGAGAGAAAGAGAATAGTAGACACAGAAGGTGGTAACGAAGTTTGGTCGAAGCTTACGTCTCTGTGCGGTAAGATGCAACATTTGAATCCACTGTTCTAAAAAACGGTCCGAACAGCCGCCTAGGCGTTTTAGGGGGTTGGCCGCTCCGTTGCAGCATTAAGCGGCACTGCAAGCGGGTTGAACAACAGCGGGCGCCTAGGCGGGTAAAATGTGGGCGCCTAAGCGGGTCTCGCTCGCCATCACCTTATCTACTAATCAAGGGAATTTCTAAGATTAATAGTGTATACAAGAAACAATATGATACTTTAAAATAGATAGATTATATTATAGCCAAATTTTTAGAAGTTCATACATGTCAATGCTAGGGGGAGTTACATCATTCTCCATGATGGATATTAAAATATATTTTAATTGTGGTTAGGGCTGGCAATGGGTCGGGTTCGGGTCGGACCCTACCCCAATCCATATTTATACCCATTCGGGTATGGCATGGTCCATACCCGATCCATACTCATTCGGGTATATAGGGTCCATATCGGATCCATACCCATTCAGGTTTTGGGTTTTGGCTCGGGTTTCAGTAATGAATTTGGTTGAAATTTTTGCTTTATCCACCATATGCAATATCTTGAGGATTTATTTATTTTTCAATGTATTGTGATGAAATGTTTAAAAAGCTCTTACGATTTCTTACTATATTAGTTCTTGTATAGTATGAGTTTGGATAGAATTTGGATAAAAATATATGGTTGGTTGGAATTTGGGTACATCACAATAAAGTTGGAGTACAACTGTATTATCTAGTATAGTCAAGTTAGAGGGACAATCGGGTACAGGTATTGAGGTAACCATACCGAAATACCCCTACCCACCCAATCCCCTCTTTTCTTTTCATAAAACTTTTATATTCAGATCGGTTGTTTTGATGTTTGCATATGTAAAACTTTATATTATTATTTTTTTTATATAGAATTATGAACATATATATATATATATATATATATATACACACACATATAGAATATATTTTATATAGGTGGGCACCCGCCTAGTCGTCCGCCTTGAAATCACTTGACCGCCCGCCTTCCGCCTTCCGTTTTTTAAAACATTATTTGAATCCACTATCTCTAAAGAAATATAGCTATTCTTGATAGACCGAGGAGTGCTTAGACAAATAGATAGAGGGTGGAGTAGGCTTGACTGAAGTCTGATCACCAAAAGACTTAAGAAGCTCTGGAAAAGAGAAAATGGAAAAGTGATATGGAATCTTCGATCTGGTTTTTTTTGATCCTTAATCATTTGTCCGATTTGCTATTTATAGAGGTTTGGAAATATCGGGGTTTTGGTAAATACCCGGGGGGATTTACCAGACCCCGAATAGTATATGTGAGCCCCAAACAGGTCTGTGAGTACCATAGTCAACCCCGTGGTCCCCAAGCAGGGTTATGGGTCCCACTGTCATCTCCGTGAGCCCCAGGTAGGGCTGCAGGTCCTATTATCATCTTTGTAGGTCCTATGCAGGACTGCGGGTCCCATCTTCATCTTCGTAGGCCCCGAGCAGGCCTACGAGTCCCACCATCATCTTCGTGGGCCCAAGGCATGCCTACGGGTCCCACTATCATCTTCGTGGGTTCCGGGCAAGGCTGCAGGTCCCACGATCATCTCCGTGGGTCCCGGGTAGAGTTACGGGTCCCACCGTTGTTTTTGTAGGCCCCAGGCAGGGCTGCAGATCCGGGGGGAACTCGGTGGCCATAGTCGATCGTCAAATGAAGTGGTTCGCCTCCGTCTCCTTCCCGAGGTACTTGTAAAAAGACTGAGGCTCTCCTCCGAGCCAAGGTCCCTCCGACGTTTAAGTCAGGGAAGGGAGAAACAATGAGAGGAGGACTAAGCGTAGTCTAGGGTTCAGGAGCGAGAGGTTGCTTACCTACTGTAGACACACAAATTGTGTCTAACCCGGACCCGACTTGCGTGCACCTACGCGGATACGGACCCGACATGCGCTCGGACCCGGACCCGACTCAAAGGCCCCTACGTGGATGCAAACCCGACGCGCTTAGACCCGGACCCGACTCGAAGGCCCCTACGTGGATGCAAACCCGACGCGCTCGGACCCGGACCCGACTCGAAGGCCCCTACGTGGATGCAAACCCGACGCGCTCGGACCCGGACCCGACTCGAATACCCCTGCGTGGATGCAAACCCGACGCGCTCGGACCCGGACCCGACTCGCGCCCGACAAAGGAGCCGGGCGGGCCCACCCTCAAGTGGGGCCCACCCGGTCGGCCCTACACAAGAACCTGAACCCCCTAGGGGGCCGGCCCTATACTAGGGTCCGGACCCCTATGGGGTGGCCGGCCTTGCAAAGGAAAAAGAAAAGAAAGGAAAGAAAAGAAAAGAAAAGAAAAGAAAAGGAAAGAAAAAGAAAGGAAAGAGAAGAAAAGGAAAAAAAATAAAATAAAAGAAAGAAAAGAAAGGGGGGCCGGCCTTGCAAGGGAAAAAGAGAAGAACGGAAAGAAGAGAAAAGGAAAGAAAAGAAAGGAAAGAAAAGAAAAGGAAAAAGAAAGGAAAGGAAAGAAAAGAAAAAGGAAAGAAAAGAAAAGGAAAAAGAAAAGAAAGGAAAGAAAAGAAAAGGAAAGAAAAGAAAAGGAAAGAGAAGAAAGAAAAGGAAGGAAACACCGCCATGCGCGGGAGGAGGTTGCGTATGACGTCTGCACACACGCGGATCTGCGCCGATCCCTCGATCCGACGCACAAGAAGAAGCGCCCGATCGCCATCGATTTCGTGTGCGAAATCCAGCCATAATTGCCTCGCCAGAAAAGGAAAACAAATAAGTGTTATTCCCCTCATCAATGGATGAATAAATACCGGGCAATTATGAGAGAGATACAAAAGGGATTTAAAATTAAAAGTTCCCATATCTCTCTCCCCTCCCCTTTGCCTATAAATAGAGGGGGTGGGGGAAGATTCAGGAGGTGGAAGACTGAAGACGAAGCGCGGGAGCTCTGCAGAAGAGGAAACGCTTCTTCATCGACCCAAGGCTTCACGAGGCACGGTCAAGCCTGTCCCGAGAGATCGGCTTACCGAAAGCTCTCATCGACGTGAAGACCCTTGCACACGAAGATCAAGACTTCGACGCCGTGCACGAAGAAGAAAGCTCGGGGAAGAAGACCCTTCGACTCCGAAGATGCCAGAAGCAAAGGCCGGAGAAGAAGATCGGAGCGGCACTACCCCGTCGTCTCCAACAAGCCTTCGACTCCGATCAAGCCCAAATGCCCGGAAAAGAAGAGGAGCGGCACTACCCCGTCGTCTCCAACAAGCCTTCGACTCCGATCAAGCCCAAAAGCCCGGAGAAGAAGAGAAGCGGCACTACACCCGTCACCTTCAACAAAGCCTTCGACTCCGATCAAGCCCAAAAGCCCGGAGAAGAAGAGAAGCGGCGCTACACCCGTCGTCGTCAACAAGGCCTTTGACTCCGATCAAGCCCAAAAGCCCGGAGAAGAAGAGAAGCGGCGCTACACCCGTCGTCGTCAACAAGGCCTTTGACTCCGATCAAGCCCAAAAGCCCGGAGAAGATGCCGACACCATAACCGTCACCAAGGTCGATGGTCGAAGACTGAAGACGAAACGCGAGAGCTCTGCAGAAGAGGAGACGCTTCTTCATCGACCCAAGGCTTCACGAGGCACGGTCAAGCCTGTCCCGAGGGATCGGCTTACCGAAAGCTCTCATCGACGTGAAGACCCTTGCACACGAAGATCAAGACTTCGACTCCGTGCACGAAGAAGAAAGCTCAGGGAAGAAGACCCTTCGACTCCGAAGACGCCAGAAGCAAAGGCCGAAGAAGAAGATCGGAGCGGCACTACCCCGTCGTCTCCAACAAGCCTTCGACTCCGATCAAGCCCAAAAGCCCGGAGAAGAAAAGGAGCGGCACTACCCCGTCGTCTCCAACAAGCCTTCAACTCCGATCAAGCCCAAAAGCCCGGAGAAGAAGAGAAGCGGCGCTACACCCGTCACCTTCAACAAAGCCTTCGACTCCGATCAAGCCCAAAAGCCCGGAGAAGAAGAGAAGCGGCGCTACACCCGTCGTCGTCAACAAGGCCTTTGACTCCGATCAAGCCCAAAAGCCCGGAGAAGATGCCGACACCATAACTGTCACCAAGGTCGATGGTCGAAGACTGAAGACGAAGCGCGGGAGCTCTGCAGAAGAGGAGACGCTTCTTCATCGACCCAAGGCTTCACGAGGCACGATCAAACCTGTCCCGAGGGATCGGCTTACCGAAAGCTCTCATCGACGTGAAGACCCTTGCACACGAAGATCAAGACTTCGACTCCGTGCACGAAGAAGAAAGCTAGGGGAAGAAGACCCTTCGACTCCGAAGACGCCAGAAGCAAAGGCCGAAGAAGAAGCTCGGAGCGGCACTACCCCGTCGGCTCCAACAAATCCTCGATCCCGATCAAGCTCCAAAGCCCGGAGGAGAGAAACGAAGCGTCATCACCCCGTCGTCTTCGACAAACGCCTGCGCCATCCACGAAGAAGAAAGCCTGGAGCAGATCGTCTGAAGCGTCACTACCCCGTCGTCTTCATCAACAAAAGCCGACGCTACAACCGTCGCACGGAGACCGTCGTCACCCTCGTCGTCTTCATCAACAAAAGCCGACGCCACAACCGTCGCACGGAGAGCGGTGCTACCCCCACTATCTTCGAAAGCATTCTTCGACTCCGATCACGCCAAAGAAGCCCGGAGAAGAAGAGAAGCCCAGTCGACACGCAAACCGTCGAAGCACCGGAGAAGTAGCCCACGTCGTTCGAAGAAGAAGATCGAGTTGACGCTGAAGCTAAAGCCAACGCAAGAAGCCAAAGCAAAGCCCCAGTAAAGCCCGCGCCAAAGCAACGCAAGTGCCAAAGCCAAGCGACTACGCCGGCCACGAGCAAAAGCACCGCACGTTCTAGCCGATACGACGCGAAGTCCGGAAGAACGAAAGCATCGCAAGTCTCTCCCGGCTACGTCCAAGTGCAAGCGCCGAAGCAAAGCAAAAGCCAGAGCCACGCCGGAGCCAAGCCAAAGCCAAAAGGCCGAAGCCAAAGCCGATGCCAAAAGCACGATCGACGCCGCGAACCGACGATCAAGGACGCCGAGGTCAAGCAAGGAGCGAGGAAGACACGAAGACCGAGGAACGAAGCCGGAAAACCCCCTAGCCGAGAAAGCGCGAAGCACGGAAGGGACAAAGCAACGGTGGACATTCCTTAGCCTCTCCAAAACCCTCGCCCTGTAAAGACCCCTGTCCTGGGTAGCCCCTTCAGCGCTCTCGCACGAACACCACGTGGAGACGCGGATCAAAGGGATCCTCCAGAAGATCTTTCCCACAATCCCCTGATCAAAACTCGCCGCAACCCGGACTCGCTACACCCGAGCAACCCGGGTCCCGGCCACACTTGCAATCTGGTTTTGCGCAATAAAGACGACCCGTGCTTTTTCCCGCGCTACACCTACCCATGAAGGGGCAGGGTTAATTATTTTATAAATATTCTCATGCGTGTGCATAGTGCTTCGCGGGATTTCCTCCAAAAATCTCGAGATAATTATGACAGATCCCATGATCGGACGAATTTTGTTTCTTTCCTTCTATACTCCCATTGATCGCTCGCGGGCCCCTGCTTAGTCATGGGCGACCCTTGATCTAAATAGGCAAGATATCATCGGGATCGTCCAGCCTAGCAAATCCCTTGAAGTTCGCTAAGGCCCCCAGACCGTTAAGTGCGCCTTCCGATCTTTCCTCTCCCAGGGGCAGCCCTCCCCACCTATCAGGTCGATCTTCTCGGGGGGGTCCGGGTTTCCAGGCCAGGCTCATGACCTTCCCGACCTTATCCCTCTAGGGCTCACCTATTACTGAGGGCGCATCCCGTGGACCGTGTCGAACCAAATCGGTCCCGATCTGATCGGTCCGGTTCTTTGGCTCTCTATACCGAGCCAAGTCGGGCGATTCCGTTGTACACGTGTCATCATCCAGTCAGTGCACCGAAAAACCCCTTCTACAAAAGCCCCTTTTCGGTCCATGTGTCCAAAGACCATGGGCTGAAAGTCTCGTCCATCAAGGTTTTGCCAGGTGTCTTGAATCTCGAGCGATGGCTCACGGACACGACGAGTAATCATCCCTACCTTTTCCAAGCTCCCATCGTGGGGGTTGCAATCTCGTCATCTTTAAATGGGGATCTCGATCGTCGAGGCTGTTGATCTTTCCCTCTCGACGCACCGGATCATTCCGTCATTTTGGCTTTGTCAATTTCAAACGTGGGCATCGTTTCAGCCCTTCAAATATCTCCCTTGGTGCACTAATAGGATGCCTGTCCTCCATCGCATCATCCCTTTCTCCTTCCTTCTTACTTTCTGCAATCGCTTTCTTCGTCTGGTAATGGCTTGTCGTGAGGATAGCACGACTTTCACCCCAGAGGAGCAGCTTGACGTGTTGAAGGAGGAGTTCTCTTTCCTTCACCAGTGTGACATCCGGCTCACTGATATCACCGTCTCTATCGACCCCGGCTACACCATTATCTACGGTCGGCAACTGCGCGCTGGGCTGTTGCTACAACTGAGGCCCTTCTCCGGGTGGCTCCTCACCTATCTCCACCTTTGCCCGCGCCAGTTGGGCGGGAACTCCTGGAGGATACTTCGTTGCTGCGATATTCTCCACGCTAGAGGGGTCTCGGTTGACCTCGACTGGTTCTTCAACAAGTACCTCGTAAAAATGATTCCGGTACAGGGGATCCAGGGGGTATGCTTCAACAGTCGTTCCTCCGTGGCCACGGTGTTTGACGGGCTCCCAGATTCTGGCCCAACTTTGACGACCCTGTCACTACGCCTGGCTGGGGACTTGCACGACGAGATTGAGGTGTCGGAGTTCAACCACCTCATGCCCGAAGGAATCTCTCTCCATTGTAAGTTCATCAAGGGAAAGAGGGCACAGAAGAAGCGCAATCTTGTCAATGCCCAGATCGAGGACATCTACGGGTGCACACCGATCATCTGGGAGAGCGTCTTTCAATCCAATCTTGGCGCGCCTATGGCGGGGTTAGTGACTACTGTTCAGGGCGAGGATATGCCTCTAGACAGGTTTCTTAGCGAGAGCAGCCGAGCGGGAGGATCGTCTGGCAATGGCAATGGAAGCAACGACAAGGAGCATGAGGAGGATGACCGCGGTATCGACTGTAGGGATGATAACGACGATGATGGTGGTGATAACAGGGGTGGCGGTGATGGTGGGGGTGAGGATCTTGATCGCGATGACGGTATCTTGGGCCGTGGCGATGGCGGAAGCAGGGGTGTGGCTAGTGGGACCAGCCCTGGCAACGATCGCACTGTCCCCAGCCCCGAGCGCTTAGATTCCAACAATTACATGGAGATCATAGGGGTGGAGCCCACCCAAACCGATCCACCAAACAGTCCAGCTGTTGATCCTTCCGGGGTTATCCAACTTCGCTTGGGTGGCGATCACTTTCGGTCGGGAGGAGAAGA
Source organism: Chamaelirium japonicum (assembly GCA_947650365.1). Lineage (NCBI taxonomy): Eukaryota > Viridiplantae > Streptophyta > Magnoliopsida > Liliales > Melanthiaceae > Chamaelirium > Chamaelirium japonicum. The sequence goes on along the minus strand of OX393556.1, from coordinate 40,104,483 downwards.
GAGCCCGCGAGACGCCCCCCGTCACGCCCCAGGGGCCCAGGGGGGGGGGGATTCAGACTCGGAGATGCGCCCAGGTTTGAGCCTGAGGTGACTCTTGTGGGCTCCCCCAAAGATGGTTTGCTCCTCTCCGACAAGGAGCTCTTCGCAACTCTCCATCGAATACGTTAGTCCAAGCAAGCGCGGCTGCGGTCAGAGCAGCCTGACAGACTACAGTTCTCTCGGGGGTTCAAACAATGCCCCCTAGGTGCCTCTAGAGCAGGAGCGCCCGGAAGGCCTAGATCAGGGAACCCCATCAGTCCCGGTCATCGATTCAAAAGGGCTAGGAGCCCTGCGAGTGGCGGCACCCGCCGAAGCTGTTATCCAAATGATGGGTGAAGCATCAGGCCCAGGAGTTCAGCCTGAGCCTACTGGTAAGTTATTGTGAGGCGGGTTCAGAGATCTCCTTTTACTTAGTTATTTGTCTATCAATATTATTTCTTCGTGCAGCCGAGGGTGAACAGCCCGTGGTCGATGTCGCCGGAAGGTCTGAGCGGTCCTTCAACGATCCGCTTGGCGGCGAGGCTAGTCAACCAAGGTACCCTCTCTTCCGGCCTCCCCTGATTGTTTGCAATGAGGGAGGGGGAAGCCATCTAGTCCTGGTGGACGACAGTGTCGTGGACTCTTGGGTCGCTCTGGCCCTGGCTCGGGGGTATATCCTTCCCAAAGATTACGAAGACAATGTGTCCAAGCCGTGGGCCCCTCTTCTACGGAGCTCAATCTCGCACTTTGTTTAGGTATTTATGTCTTGTACATTGTAACTAAGGAGTACAAAGCTTTGTGCGTCTAATCGTTACTTCCTTCGCAAGGTCTTGCGGGCCTTGCCCAGGTCGGTGAGAGGGCAAGGCAAGATGCCCGAGAACTCAACCTATTCCGCAAGCTTTCCAACCAAGCCCCCGAACCTGAGAACGTCCTGCCAGTCATACTCCTGGTTCATGAGCATGCCTTTCTTATGGAGGCAGTGGAGGTAGAGAAGTGAAGAGTTCGTTGGACACAGAGTGTGGTCCAAGAGGACCTGCGGGAGAGGAACACATTAGTGGCCCGGCTCCAGGGTGAGTTGACCCGCCTTCGAGAGGGACTCAGAGGTCGATCGTCACCAAGCCCAGGTAGCTCAGCTCGAGCAGAATACCATCGAACTACGAGTGAAACTCGCCCAACTCTAGTCCCTACTAGAGGCGAAGGAAAAGGAGTAGGAGACTGTGGCCATCCTCGTCCGAGATCTCCGGTCCAGCCTGGACGGTGCAAATACGGCTCATGAGGCCGCTCTGATGGGTTGCGAGGATGCCTTGGCTGGCCTGGATGCGGAGTAAATGGCCTGAGCGGCCGAGATCGCTGCCCTTCATGAGGTGCACCGAGCCGAGCTGGCGGCAAAGGACTAGGAGTGCAACTGCGAGGTAGTGGCTCTCCAACAATGGAATATGGAGATGGTAGCGTCATTGGAGCCTCTGTAACGCCCTGCTTGGCTCGTTTCTGTACTCCCGAATATGAATAATAATAAAGAAATATTTTATTGTCTTTAACAAATGTCCAACTGTGATAGTGTCTTTGCTCGCGTCCATCCTTGTCATCCCTCGGGTTTCTGCCAGCTAAATACATCCAAGTTATCTCTAAAAAGACGCACTGACTGATGTCGCTTTGATTCTACTAATTGAGTCTCGAAAGACCCCTCTGTTTGCTTGGTCTCGAGGCATTTACCCCGAGAGAGTGTGAAGAGCCGTGATTTTAATGCTCCGTAATAAATGTGTGCTCTTCTATAAATAGGAGGAACTATGAGGTATTTTTCGTCATAACGATGGGGCCGATGGGTATGGTGAAGCCCTCTTTTCTTCTCATGCATTGGCGTTTTTCCCTTCGGGTGAGGCACCATGGATGGGATCTCGAAGGATTCGAAAGGTGGGTAGGCGATAGTCTTCGTCAGAGGAGAGCACGTAAAGGGGGGTCGTGTGCATCCTCCATGACCTTATTCATCACAGGAGGGCACGTAACACCCCACTACTCCTTGCAGGGGTCGCCCACTAGAGTTTGATGGGCTGGGCTAACCTCCGGTCAATGCTTCTCCAAACTCCAAAGCGCCTGATCTGCGTAGACCACGGTGCCACCACGGCGTCATCGGGTGGAGACTCCGCAAGGCCAAGGTCGGAGATGAGATCAGCAATGGGCCAGTCCCTACAAAGAGGCAGGAGGCCAGAAAGCCAGATGTTGGAGACGAGATCAATAGTGGTCGCATCCGTTTTCTTTCTTTTTCTTCCATTTTTCCACAAACTTGTGGTCTTCATTGTAATCAATTCAGGGAATAAAAAAAAAAACTTTTTTTGTCATCTCCTTGTATCTACATTCATTTATCTTTCTTCTTCAATCTGTAAGATTTCCTTTGCTAGACCCCTGATCGATTCCGACCACAACTGATATCTTTACCGGTCGTGTAGTAGTTATATATAGGGCTCAATATTGGGTCGTCCTCTAGGATTGTGCAATGGTTAACTAGATTCAGAATATAAGTTTTAGATCGGTTTAGGAAAAAGGATTTGATTTTGTTAAACTAAGTAAAGAAAAGTAATGACAAAACAAGATTAAAGTGGGATGAGATATCAATTGGAGAAGGTCTAGGGCGGCGAATCAACCACTAGTTTAGCAACTAAGTTATTCATGCCAATTTTTGGGCTTAGTCTCTTATATGGATTTGACCCACCATGACTAGAAGCCGTGATGGTGTCATTGAAGGACTCTACAATTGTATCAATGAGAGGGGCCATCTTTGGTTGGCATGATTCGTCCTCCTGGGTATGGATCATCTTACCAAGGCATGACTCATCCAAAGATACAATTGCAAAAGATCCTATAAGCACCTCAATGACATGGACTATCTTTGGTTGGCACGATCCATCCTCATGGGCACGGACCATCTTCCTAAGTATAATCTATCCAAATGTGTGCTTATAGGTATGTTATAACATTGCATAATAATCATATGATATAAGCATGGAAGATAAACTATGATGAGTATTATAAGTGCATTGATGATATAGACCATCTTCGGTTGGCACGATCCGTCCTCTCGAGCACGGATCGTCTTCCCTAAGCATGATCCATCCAAAGATAACACCATCCAATGAATAATAGTCATAGATTTAACTATATAATATAACCTATGATGCATGTAATCTTAGAAAAGAACAATTATAACAAACGCATCATGATTCATATCATAGATCAACTAAAACAATTCATTGTTCATCACAAACCATGCAACAAGTCATAGAAGAAAGCAAAAACCCTAAAAAGACAATAAAAACATAATTTACTAGGCTACAATTTCATCGAAATCCTAGAGGAGGCCTTTAGCCGAGCATGATGATGATTGTAAAGAATCTCCGCAACATAGCTATGGATGCAAGCTCCGCTCTCCTCTCCGCGACGGTTTTCGGGCTCTAAAAGATGTGTTTTTAGGTCCCAAAACACCTATTTATAAGGTCTGGTTTGTCCTAGGGTTTTGCTAAAATAAACCCCATCACAATACGCAAGAAAATGTATATATGCAGCTGATTCTTACACATTTGATCAATCGGGCCTCGGGCTCGATCGATCGGAAGTCAACTTTTTACTGTTTTCAGCCCTACGATGCAAACTTGTTTTGGCCATAACTTTTCACTCGGTTGTCGGAATTAAGAGTTATTGGGCTCATTTTGAAGCTCTCGACGAATCCTAACTTTCTTTGGCATCCTTTCATCCAACCAGAGATCCAAGATTTGCTATAAATTGGCTTTTCTCTTTATTTCTTCTCTAATTTGCTCCATTTAAATTGTTTCCCGTGCGATGGCTTGATTTCCTACAAGTTAGACACACACACACACATAAGAGTACTAATGATGACATAAAAGAGGGTAATAAAGTATAGAGTTAGGGGAATAAATATGGTGCATGTATGCATCGATCAACCCCTAGCCCCCAATGGCGTGCTTCGTCCTGCCAAAGGTGTGATGCGCCCTTCTCGTGGGGGATTTTGAAAAATCGGACCCCTAACCCCCAAGGGCGTGCTTCGTTCTATCAAGGGTGTAGTGTTCCCTTATCATGGGGGACTTTGAAAATTTGGACCCCTAGCCCCCCAGGGCATACTTCATCCTGCCAAGGGCGTGGCGTGCCCTTCTTAAGGGGGATTTTGAAAATTCGGACCCGCAAGGTTCTCATTCGAGATGGCCTGTGAATGATGCTAAGGAATCGGGCCCCTTGGTTTTCATCTCAAACGGCCTATGGGGGATGCTAAGGCACCGGATTCCTCGGCTTTCATCTCAAATGGCCAGTGGGGGATGCTAAGGTATCGGACCCCTTGGCTTTCATCTCAAACGGCCTGTGGGGGATGCTAAGGTATTAGACCCCTTGGCTTGCATCTCGAACGACCTGTGGGGGATACTGAGGCATTGGACCCCTCAACTTTTATCTCGAACGGCCTGTAGGGGATGCTAAGGCATCAGACCCCTTGACTTTTATCTCAAATGGCATATGGGGGATGCAAAGGCATCGGACCCCTTGGTTTTCATCTCGAAACGGTCTGTGGGGGATGCTGAGGCATTGGACCCCTCGACTTTTATCTCGAACGGCCTGTGGGGGATGCTAAGGCATCGGACCCCTCGACTTTCATCTCAAACGGTCTGTGGGGGATGCTAAGGCATTGAACTCCTTGGCTTTCATCTTGAACGACCTGTAGGGGATGCTAAGGCATTGGACCCCTTGGCTTTCATCTCGAACGACATGTGGGGGATGCTCAGGCATCGGACCCCTTGGCTTTTCTATCTGTCTTGGGCTCCACGTGGTTGCGTCATCTTTGACTGCGGCGTTGCCTCGAGAGTCGCCTTACTTTACGTCCCATCGCTTGTATCCTTTTTCGAGAGTGTTCCGTCCCAATTCAGCGACTCGATTCTCAAACTTTGTATTCTTCTATCCAATCGGCTATAAATTAACGATAGGTGGGTATTATCATTCACCTCAAGTCGTCGTTCCATGGCCTTGATTTGGCAGCTCCTTCTTCTCATTCTTGATACGCCTGATCCATGCCTTAAAAAACTTCATTAAAGGAGAGCACGTAACCGGGTAAAGCCCAAACCTTTGGCCTTCACCCTCCCTGAATGATCTCATAGGGCTTTGCAGCTTTTTCGGCCTCCACCTTCCGGCACACCGAAGGACGAAATCGAAAGGATGAGGGCCCAAATCATCAAGGTCGGCAAAGGAGGGTTGCGAGAGCCGCAATAAGAGGGGCTTCCGGCCCTAACTCTTTTTCCTCCCCCTGCTCCTAGCTCCTCCGTGATGAACCAGTTGAGCTGGAGCTGAAAGTAGTTAATTAAGTATTTAATAATGAAGGCCGATCTCTCGACTGATCTTTCTCTTCCTGCACACGGGGGTCACCGTCGGTAAGAGGTCTCTCCATCTCCTTCTGGTGTTGAATCACACAGTGTTTACAAATTTTTTTAAAGAAACTTCTCCACCGCCGTCGGTCCTCATACTCATCTCTCGTTAAATGTTAAAGAGATCTCCATTGCTAGTAGCATAGATTTGGGTTTTGATTGTTCTGGCAAAAAAGATCTATGGGTTTTCGACTGTGCTCAGTAATTTTTGTTTCCTTATTTCTCTATCTGGTGGTTTTGTGATGAAACATACTCAAGTTTTTGGGTTTTAATTATGTTTTTCCATTTATTTATTTTTTCTGGTGAAATATGCTCTCACTCTCTCTCTCTCTCTCTCTCTCTCTCTCTCTCTCTCTCTCTCTCTCTCCATGAATGGTTCTTTTGTGGTTCAAGTATTTATGACAGTATTTTGGTTGCATTTGTTCAAGTTGATCCATAAAGATAAAATGAAAAAAGACTAAAGGAGATAAAAGAATAAATATGGTACTGCTAAGCTATTCGTGGAGAGAGCCCAACTGTGGATCATGCAAGAATAAATGAGAATGGTGCGGGGAATTTAGTTCCAATGCGCACGGGTTGCTGTCAAAAAGTTTTGTTGCAGTCGTTAGGTTGTACACATCTTAGCCTGAATTAAATACTTAGATTTCCAGGGCCCCCCTCTCTGAGATCGCCCTCTCTCTCTCTCTCTCTCTCTTTCTCTCTCTCTCTCTTCGTTCGTGTCTGTTGTCCCTGATCAGACAGACCTGATTTCCAGATCCCCCCTCTCTTTACAATGCCCCCTCTTCTCCCGATATCCCTCCCTCCCTCCCTCTCTCTCTCTCTTTCTCTGTCTCTCTCTTGCGATCCCTTAAAACAAAATGTGATGCCCCTTAGTAACCAATCACAACCACCTCTCTCTCTCCCTCTCTCATGGCCAATCGGCCTCTGCATCCACCCCGACCACCGAACGCCGAGCACAGCCCTTCCGCCCACAGGTAGGAAACTTTCTCTCTCTCTCTCATGGTCGATCGACCTTTCACCTGGACCTGCCATCGATGATCTCACAGCCGGATCTGATGGAGCAGATCGACTTCAGGTTCGTTTTTTGCAGACCAAAGAAGGGAGGGGAGCAGACTCAGTAGAGGAGGGGAAGAGGGAGCGAGGTGATCACATGATAAAACAATTTTAAATCACTATAAGTAATTAAATTTTACATCATTAGCAGTTAAATATTGTCACCGCTCTATAATTTTTTTTCAACGCCCTCAAAATATTTTGCGTGCACTCAAAATTATTTGCCTCGTAATCTTTTGCCGCACTCAAAATATTATATTTTCACCCTTGAAATATTGTCACCTCCCTCAAAATATTTTGGCCACATTTTAAGTATTGTCACTTTCCTCGAAATGTTGCCCTCGCACTTGAAATCTTTTGCATGCCGACATGCACATGCATTACTAGTGTATATATATATATATATATATATATATATATATATATATATATATATATATATATATATATATATATATATATTATAACATGGGAGGAATGGAGATAGTTTAGGGAGATAAGTGGTGGACTGGATTCATTTGGAAGAGGCTAAAAAAGGGCGTAGATTTAAAGTAGGGTTGTGAAGAAGAAAAAGATTAAAGGACTAACTTGTAACTATATTTAAATCGCATTAGTTGAAGAGGTTTTAGTGCAAAAAAATAGGACATAGAAGGAATATTACTGAATGTCCACACATTATTACAAACAGGGGTTGAAAAATAAAAATAATTCTATCTCTTTCTCGGGGAATAGTCAACATCATAATCCCCCCTTCTCTCTCTCTCTCTCTCTCTCTCTCTCTCTCTCTCTTTCTCTCTCTCATCTTTTCCCCTTCCCTTCCGATCTTTGTCCCTCGACCGAACCCCTTCCCCCACTTCCTTCTCTCCTCTCCCTTTGGTATCTCCTACTCCATCCTTGCCCACGCAACGATGGCACCGGCAACGGCACCCCATACCGCCCCCTGTGACGACGATGACACCGGCGTCCCACGTCACCACCGGCACCCGACGCTACCCCCGTCACTACCGACCACCCTTTCCTCTACCCCCTAGATAGTGTTGATCCCCCTATCCTCTGCCTTCTAGGATGATGTCGACCCCCCATCCTCTGCCGTTTGTGACGCCGCCGGACCCAATCACCACCACACCATCAATCATCGTTCTCACCATCACCTACCACCCCTCCCTTTTTTCCTGCTCTCTCTTTCCCCTTTCTTTTTCCCTGTTTTTCTGTTTCTGTTTGGTGGGGGCGGTGGCCGTGGATGGTGGTGATGATGGAGATGGTGATCGGGGTGGGTGGTGGTGATAGTGAATCTCTCTTTCTCTCATTCCTTTATCTTTTCCTGCCAATCTCAGCCATCACAACTCTCTCTTTCTCTCTCCCCTCTAAAATAATATTACCGCTCATGAAATATTGTTATATTTTTTGAAATATTGTTGCCACTCTCAAAATGTTTTGTTGTAGTCTTTCAAATATTATCACCATCCTTATATATAATGTTGTCCCTGCCCTTGAAATATCTTCTATCATTCTCGAAATATTTTTGCGTGCCCTTGGGCACAACCATTACTAGTATAATACAACATAAGGTTTTATGCGGGGTACAAATAACGGCCAAGATCTATCTTTGAGAGGGGGATAAAATGAGGGGATAAGATAAGATGATGTAAGGGTGAGTGTGATTCATCTGGGTAGGGGGGAATGATTGAGATTGTATGGAGTTAAGATGGAGGGTTGAAATTAGTGAATGAAGAAATAAATGAGAGAATGACCCAATTGTACAAAAAAAAAAAGTTTGGAGGCTAGGGCTTTCATGTAAAAAAATAAGGATATGTTTGGTATTGATCTAATTGTTCACGCGTATAACTGCCACCTATACGTGGTCCCCCTCCCCTATAATGGTTTTCTCGTATACCTACTCGTTTATGTCGTTGCATTACTAAAAAAAACCTAGCGAGATCATTAGCCGTTGCAAAAAATTTATCCAGCTATCCATTTTTGTCATTTGCTCTCACAGTCGTTCATTTTCGTCCACACCGAGTGTTTGGCCTGAGGAACAACAGTTTCAGCTAAACCACATCCGGACGAGGGTATTCTTGTTATTGGGTTTTTCTAGTGTAATTTGATGGCTCCAAACCCCAATTGGCAGAGAAACACACGAAACAAATATTTTTCGTTCTCAGTTTTCATTCCAGCGGAATGCCAACTGCCCCGATTGGCACATAACCGTACGGAACGGTTGTTCCGAAACGATACCAAACACTCGATTCTTCTCTCTCTCTCTCTCTCTCTCTCTCTCTCTCTAACCCTGATTATCAATGTTCTGCTTACTCTCTTTCATAAGCCCCCTCCTCCTTTTGAGGGGCGGTGACCCTCAACGACTACTGTCAGCACAACGAACAGGGGATCACCCTCTCTTTCTTCCCGGCGGACGGCGACCCTCGACGGTTGCCCCCCACCCTCCGTCATCCTTGGTCGAGGAGGCATTGCCCTGCCCCCTCCCCTTCCTACTTCTGCCTCGACTAAGCAGCAGAGGAAGGAGGGCACGACTCTAGACCGGTTCTCCCCTTTCTTCCCCTAGATCAGTAGCAACAACAACACGGGGGGAGGACCACCACCTCCTCCCCCTCTTCCTGATGGTGGACAGGCCGACATGGAGAGAAAGGCCACCGCCTCCTCCTTGCCCTTTTGCCGAAGACGAACTACAGTCGGACGTCCCAAGTATTATCCCTCTTTTTTTCTTCCTTCACCATTGGTCTTCCTTCTCTTTATTTGAACATGATGTGATTCAATTGTCGATGTTGTCGAGAGTTTAGATCGCATAAACAGTATCACAACCAATCTGGATCGATTCAACTGTTAGGGGATATTTTTCACTGATCCGAGCGGTTACCCTGCAAGACAGAAAAAGCGTGAGAACGGTTGGCTCCCTTAGGAGCGCAGACCCTCCGACGCTCAAGTCAGAACAGGTATGAACATGGGACAGCTGTAGTAGTTGGAAAGTGTTAGGTTTTTGGATTTCGAACCTGTACTTTGGAGCCAGGGGGGTACCTTTATAGCTTTTTGCAGACCGTCAGGAGTTGACACATGGCGGCATCTTCCCGCACCTTCTATGCCCCCCATGTGCCAACCCACATGGGCTCTTCATGGTCTTTGTCGTTTAGCCTGCCAGGTGGTGGTAAAGGGGGATGTACCGATCTTGTCCTTGCCATGTGGAGATTCTGGAAAGCTCTAGTCTGGAAGGCCCTAGACCGACTCTGCTGGCTTCCATGGATTGCAATCGTCCACGTAGCTCCATGGGGGTAGTGACACCTGTCGATTTGGCGCCGCCTTACTGTAGGCGACCTCCGTGGGCAAAGGGGGCGATCTACTTGGCTGTTAGCGTGATCAGGCAAGCTCCTGAGCGAGCTGTGGGTGTTCGTAGATATCATTCTAAGTTTCCTATTAGCAAAACGGGACGATCTCTTAGCGTGATAGTTGGTCACCGGGCAGGCTGTGAGCACCAGCAGCGGGCGACCTCCTCCGCATGCGAGCTAGTCGCGTGCGGTCGGGGTCAGCTTTGGGCGGACTGTAAGCCACAGACATAGTCGACCTCGAGTAGAAAGCTTAGACTCACAGTACCTCACAAATGAGGTCTCGAGGAAGATGCTGCTCTGTCCAAGGGACGCAGCGATCCGCTACTGCAAGCACCGGGCGGGCTATGAGCACTGGTCACTGCGCGACCTCTACCACGTGCGAGCTGGTCGCATGTGGTCAGGGTCATCCCTGGGCGGGCTGTAAGCCACGGCCACAGGCAGTCTCGTGTAGAGAGCTTAGACTCGCAATGCCTCACAAATGAGGCCTCAAGGAAGATGTTGCTCTGTCCAAGGAACACAGCGATCCGCTACTGCAAGCGTCGGGCGGGTTACGAGCACCGGCCACTGGGCGACCTCTACCACGTGCGAGCTGGTCACATGTGGTCAGGGTCAGCCCTGAGTGGGCTGTAAGCCACGGCCATAAGCAGCCTCGCGTAGAGAGCCATGAACAACCTCTTCCGCACGCAAGCTGGTCGCATGTGGCCAGGGTCAGCCCCGGGCGGGCTGTGAACCACGGCCACGGATGCTCTGTCCAAGGGATGCAACGATCCGCTAATGTAAGACTCCGGGCAGGCTACGAGTAACAGCCGCGGGGTGACCTCTTCTGCGTGTGAGCTGGTCGCATGCGGCCAAGGTTGGCTTTCCACCGTGTCTGCCCGTGATGTCACCAGGTTGCTCAATGAGCTAAGCTGCGTGGCATCAGGCTGCGTAAGGTATCTTCGCCGCGTCTGTTCGTGATATCACCAGGTCGCTCAACGAGCAAAACTGCGTGGCATCAGGCCGTATAAGTTGTCTCTATTGTGCCTTCCCGTGATATCACCAGGTTGCTCAACGAGTTAAGCTGCGTGGCATCAGGACGCGTAAGGTGTTTTTGCCGTGTCTGCCCGTGATGTCACCTAGTTGCTCAACGAGCTAAGCTGTGTGGCATCATGCCGTGTAAGGTATCTTCACCGCGTCTGCCCGTGATATTACTAGGTCGCTCAACGAGCAAAACTGCGTGGTATCAGGCCGCATAAGGTGTCTCCATCACGCCTGCCCGTGATATCATCAGGTTGCTCAACGAGCTAAACTACGTGGCATCAGGCCACGTAAGGTGTTTTTGACGCGTCTGCCCGTGATGTCACCAAGTTGCTCAACGATAAGCTACATGGCATCAGGCCGCTTAAGGTATCTTCACCGCGTCTGCCCGTGATATCACCAGGTCACTCAACGAACAAAACTACATGACATCAGGCCGTATAAGATGTCTTCATCGTGCCTGCCCATGATATCACCAGGTTGCTCAACGAGCTAAACTGTGTGGCATCAGGCCGCGTAAGGTGTTTCCGACACGTCTGCCCCTGATGTCACCAGGTTGCTCAACGAGCTAAGCTGCGTGGCATCAGGCCACGTAAGATGTTTCCTCCTCATCTGCCCGTGATGTCACCAGGTCGCTCAACGAGCTAAGCTGTGTGGCATCAGGTCGCGTAAGGTATCTTCACCGCGTCTAACCGTGATATCACGAGGTCACTCAACGAGCAAAGCTGTGTAGCATCAGGCCGCATAAGGTATATTCGCCGCGTCTGCCCGTGATATCACCAGGTCGCTCAATAAGCAAAACTGCATGGCATAAGGCCGCATAAGGTGTCTCCATCGTGCCTGCCCGTGATATCACCAGGTTGCTCAACGAGCTAAGCTGCATGGCATCAGGTCACGTATGGTGTTTCCACCGCGTCTGCCCGTGATGTTACTAGATTGCTCAATGAGCTAAGTTACGTGGCATCAGGTCGTGTAAGGTATCTTCGCCGAGTCTGCCCGTGATATCACCAGATCACTCAACGGGCAAAACTGTGTGGCATCAGACCGCATAAGGTGTCTCCATCGTGCCTGCTTGTGATATCACCAGGTTACTCAATGAGCTAAGCTTTGTGGCATCAGGCCGCGTAAGGTGTTTCTGACGCATCTGCACGTGATGTCACCAGGTTGCTCAATGAGCTAAGCTGCGTGGCATCAGGCTGTGTAAGGTGTTTTTGTCGTGTCTGTCTCAACGAGCTAAGCTGCGTGGCATCAGGCTGCGTAAGGTATCTTCCTCGCATCTCCCGCGATATCATCATCAGGTCGCTCAACGAGTAAAACTGTGTGGTATCAGACCGCATAAGGTGTCTCTATCGTGCCTGCCCGTGATGTCACCAGGTCACTCAACGAGCTAAGTTGCATGGCATCAGGCCGCGTGTGTGGTTTCTCCGACGATCTGAGGACCATATTCTGGACGAGGCAGCTAAATCGATAAAAAATAAACGACATCGCAAAAAGATCTATATGTATAAAAATTCGACATGTGCGAAATAGTGGGGCCCTATAGCTCGATAAAAATATAAATCAATAGAAATCGAACCAAAACATAATGTAAGGGCCAAATGGTAGAAGTTTGACAAGCGATAAAAAAATCAAATTCTAGCTACCCCTTGACCGGTTAAGGATCCTCAGAACCCCGGTTTTGCTTACGACCTCATCAAGTTGTCTAGCTTCGAGGGATTACCAAGAGATTTTCAGGTCGCCTAAATAGGTGGTCACCCATTCAGGTCCCCTTAGATCATCCCGGGGTACTTCCTTTTATGGCATGTGAATGCAAAGGACCCCGGTCATATTTAAAGTCCCCTAGACAGCGAACTACCCCGGCGATCTCAAGGTCGTTCGGGACGGCCACTGAGAACCCTGATTTTGCTTTAAGTCCGCACGACGGCGGACTGTTCTTTGAGGAACCTGAGTGCGAGTTGATCACGTCCGAGCTGTTCTCTGTGGATTTCTATCGAGCACAGATTTGAAGACTCCTTTAGTCCAAACACTCTTCATTGTACAAAATGGTTTACAAGAGTGCGCCTACGCGCAAGGTAGGAGGCTGCTGCTATTCGGCCATCTTCCCTCAGTGATCCAACACCACATCTTCGAGCTTAATGTGTTGCTGGACTAAGGCGAAGAGCTCGATCATGGTCTGGGGATCGGAAATGACAATCGCGTCATGAAGCTCACCTCCTTCGGGGAGCGAGCTCCGGAAGGCACTCACGGTTGTCCGGTCTCACCCGGCTAAATCTTTGAGGGCGAGATAGACATACCGGAATCGGATCGAAAAGCACCGGAGGGTCTCCCGTGCGCCCATGGTGAGACCGAATAGTGATTTGATTCACTTCAGAAGTTGTCGATTGCACCGGTACTGTTCCAGCAATAGCCCGGACAGAATAGTGAATCTCAGGATCGAGCCCGAAGGTAACTTATGAAACCAGTCCAGGGACGAACCCATCAAGCTGCTCGGGAAGGCACGACACAGAACATGGTCCTGATCCCGAAAGAATAACAACTTTCGGTAGGCCAAGAGGTAGTTCACGGGGTCTTGTGACCCGTCGAACAACACAAACTTTAGTGGGGTTCAGTGCTGAGGGAAGCCTCCTCGTTGCACCTCCCTCGTGAAGGGCGAGCTCCCTCCCCGAGCGGCCAGGTCTTCTAAGAGGTCGACGGGCATGCCGGGTAACTGCCAGTGCCTAGGGTGATCCTCCAAGAGTGGCTGCGCAGGCCCCAGGTGGTCTTGCATGTTTCCTCGTGGTCGGACCGCACCTTCACTAAGGCGATGTTCGGAGATGATGTCCCGGCGTCTGCTACGCTGCTTTACCAGTAGTCGCCTCGACACAGGGAAATATATGTGTGAGGCCGTCTGTAACATCCATCCCAAACACACAAGATTTTATCCACTTTGCCCATGCCCGCATGAGAACTTCCCAGGGTGGTCACCCATCCTAATACTATTCTCGCCTGAGCACACTTAGCTACGGAGTTCTTACAAAATCCGTAGTGACGCACGTTTTTAAAACATGTCTTCTATGTTTGGGAGGAGAAATTATATAAGTAGCTCAGGATCTCCTTCTCACCAGGCGATGTGGGGCTAACTTGTGGCCTTGTACACCTCACCTCACCTCACCTCATCCATCTTGGCACTACGGCCTCAGGAGTCTTGACTCTTGGCTCTTGGCTATTTGATCTTGGTCGTCACAATCCACCCCCCTTAGGGCTACATGTCCTCGTGTAGGGTTAGACCCTCCATCCCGAGGAGAACCGGCTCTGATACCATTTTGTAACATACGCCCCAAACACACAAGATTTTGTCTGCTTTGCCCATGCCCGCATGAGAACTTTCCAGGGTGGTCACCCATCCTAGTACTATTCTCGCCCGAGCACGCTTAACTACGAAGTTCTTACGAAATCCGTAGCGGCGCATGGTTTTAAAACGCGTCTTCTATATTTGGGAAGGGAAATTATATAAGTAGCTCAGGATCTCCTTCTCTCCAGGCGATGTGGGGCTAACTCGTGGCCTTGTATACCTCACCTCACCTCATCCATCTTGGCACTACGGCCTCAGGAGTCTTGGCTCTTGTCTATTGGATCTTGGTCGTCACACCGTCACCTCGCGGGTCTCTGCACGGGGTAACATTTCCACCGTGGGTTCCTCCTCACGCTGATGGTGTGAGTTACGATCTCTCCATCAAGACCTTACCTCTGGCTTGTTCGAGTCCACACGTCGACGAGGAGGGGTCGTTGGCGGGGTTGACTGTGTTGCTGAAGCGCTGGGTGACGAGTTGCTGCAGCAGCTCGAAAGGGGTCCCTTTCGTCCTGCGCGCCACTGCGCCCTTCACAGGGAGCTCCTGCTGGGATGCCCGCCGTGTGGGTGCCATTGTGGGTTGATGCGATGCTGGGGCAGGGGGAGGTCGCGCAGGGGGAGCGACCCCCGCCGACACTCTCGGACGCTGGGGCGGGATCGTTAACCCTCCCCTCCACGGGTCAAGCCCGAGGGAGAGATCAGTCCTTCGACTCGTCGTCGGAACCTGGCACAGTCGTGCTAGCTCGTCCATCATGACCCGCTGAGTGGCCAACATCTCCAAAAGGAGCTGGTCGCTGAGCGGGACAGGGGGTTCAGAGGCTTCAGCGAGCGGCCCGCTTCGCGTAGACCCGGCGCGGACTTTCGCCCGTCTTTGTCCCCACGTGGTCGGAGTCATCCGGGTATCTTTGAGTGGCACGGCTTTCAACCGTGTGGTTGTGGGCGTTCTCGCAGGAACCAGTCGAAAGATCCCACAGACGGCGTTAAATATTGGGGGATATTTTTCGCTGGTCCGAGCGGTTGCCCTGCAAAACAAAAAAAGCGTGAGAACGGCTGGCTCCCTTAGGAGCGCAGACCCTTCGACGCTTAAGTCAGAACAGGTACGAACAGGGAAGAGCTGTAGTAGTTGGAAAGTGTTAGGGTTTTGGATTTCGAACCTGTACTTTGGAGCCAGGGGGTACCTTTATAGCTTTTTACAGACCATCAGGAGTTGACACGTGGTGGCGTCTTTCCGCACCTTCTATGCCCCCATGTGCCAATCCACATGGGCTCTTCATGGTCTTTGTCGTTTAACCTGCCAGGCAGTGGTAAAGGGGGATGTACCGATCTTGTCCTTGCCATGTGGAGATTCTTGAAAGCTCTAGTATGGGAGGTCCTAGACCGACTCTGCCGGCTTTCGTGGACTGCAATCATCCACGTAGCTCCATAGGGGTAGTGACACTTGTCGATTTGGCGCCACCTTACTGTAGGCAACCTCCGTGGGTAAAGGGGGCGATCTCCTTGGTTGTTGGCGTGATCAGGCGAGCTCCTGAGCGAGCTGTGGGTGTTGGTTTTGACGAGCTCCTGAGTGAGCTATGGGTGTTTGGTTTGACGAGCTCCTGAGTGAGCTGTGGGTGTTCGTAGATATTATTCTAAGTTTCCTATTAGCAAAAGGGGGTGATCTTTTGGCGTGATAGCTGGTCGCCGGGTGGGCTGTGAGCACCAGCCGCGGGCGACCTCCTCTGCATGCAAGCTAGTCGTGTGCGGTCGGGGTCAGCTCCGGGCGGGTTGTAAGCCACGACCACAGACGGCCTCGAGTAGAGAGCTTAGACTCGCAGTACCTCACAAATGAGGCCTCGAGGAAGATGATACTCTGTCCAAGGGATGCAATGATCCGCTACTGCAAGCGCTGGGTGGGCTACGAGCACCGGACACTGGGTGACCTCTACCATGTGCGAGTTGATCGAATGTGGTCAAGGTCAGCCCTGGGCGGGCTGTAAGCCACGACCACAGGCGGCCTCGCGTAGAGAGCTTAAACTCGCAATACCTCACAAATGAGGCCTCGAGGAAGATGCTGCTCTGTCCAAGGGACGCAGCGATCCGCTACTGCAAGCATCGGGCGGGCTATGAGCACCGGCCATTGGGCGACAGCGGCCTTGCGTAGAGAGCATGGATGACCTCTTTCGTGCGCGAGTTGGCCGCATGTGGCCAGGGTCGGCCCCGGGCGGGCTGTTAGCCACGGCCACGGGCGACTTCTTCTCTCTTTGTGTCCTGCTTAAATTGCCTCCCCTACTGCTACGTGGACAACAAACTGATTCCACGTGGACAATAAACTGGTGAAAATTTTTGCATCATCATCAACTATCAGTGTTGGTAGAGGATATGAATTTTTGTTTCTTTTGATAGTTAGAAGTCAGAAGGACTCTTCAGCGTCCTCAACGGCACCTCCATATGAATTTTTGTTTCTTTTGATAGTCAGAACTCAGAAGGACTCTTCAGCGTCCTCAACGGCACCTCCATCTGCCTCCTCAACCTCTAACCTCGCTTCAACTCCATCGGCTTCTCTCTCTCTCTCTCTCTTAACCCCTGAATGCTCCGAATCCCGCGACCACCTCCCCACAATCACCTCAAAGTCAGAGTGTCCCTTTTCCTGCCGGTCGGGGTTGTGATTGCCAACGTCATTCTCTATAAAAAAAACACTATTTAAAAAAAAATAAAAAAAATCTCAAACAAATCCACCTCAGACTCAGAGCACTAGACGAGGACGAGGACGAGGTCGTGTGACTCTTGTCCCGCAAACGGATAGACTGTAACTTGCTGAGCGCGCGGGGGAGAGAAATGCGAACTCACTCCTGCAGTCCCCTCTGCTCCCTAACCCTCTCCTTCCCCTCCCAACTCCCACGGCTTCAAACCAGATCCCCTCCCAGAAAAACCCCATCCCTCATCACCCATAAACCCCTCCTCCTCATCTCTCTACCCCCCTCCCCGCCCATTCCTCCGCTCCCGCGAGCATCCCACGCCCCCCTTTCCTCCCCCATCGACGCCGGAGAACCCGAGCTCGAGCTGCTCGGCAAGCCATCCCCTCCGCCGATTCCCGACGACGCCGATGCGGCCGCCGGTCCCCGAGACCCCCCGGAGTTGGAGGAGTCGCTGGCGCCGTTCTTGAAGCTCTTCAAATCGGGGGATCCGGCGGATGGATTCGAGGACGGAGGTGGGATGGAGTTGGGGGCGGCCATGGAGCCCCGGGGGGAGGAGCAGGGCAAGAGGGAGGGCCGGGGGGAGGTGGAGGTCCTGTACTACGATCCGAAGCCCGGGGATTTCGTGGTCGGCGTCGTCGTGTCGGGGAACGAGAACAGGCTCGATGTGAACGTCGGCGCCGACACGCTCGGAACGATGCTGACCAAGGAGGTGCTCCCGCTGTACGACCGGGAGCTGCCGTACGTTTTGTGTGACCTGGAGAGGGATGCGGGGGAGTTCATGGCCGCTGGGAGGATTGCGGTTGTGAAGGACGAGGAGGCGTTCGGTGGGGGTGCGGTGGCTGGGAGGCCGGCGGTCGAGATCGGGACGGTACTTTTCGCGGAGGTTCTTGGACGGACGTTGAGCGGGCGGCCGCTGTTGTCGATGAGGAGGATGTTCCGGCGCGTGGCGTGGCATCGAGTGAGGCAGGTTCTCTATCCTCCCTCACTGTCTCACACAGAAAAAGAAAATTCATTTATTGGTTGGATATAGTTTGTGTTTGGAGATTATGATCAAACAGTAAAAGAATTGAAGTACAGAAGTGAATGTAATTATGGCCTAACTTTGAAGGGAATGACCTATGAAGTTTCTCCTCTTTTTTTTTCCCTGGACTGGCCAAGCGGTCAGAGGACAGGGCGCTAGAGCAAGGGCTCAAGGAGGTCCGAAGATCGAAACGGGGGAGGTAGCATGAGCTAATTATTAATTCCATAATCCCGTGAACATGACTTCAACGGCCAGGATTCGCATGTGCAAACAAGGCACAACGGCCTTGAGGGAAAGTTCGCTCCATGGTGTCCATACCGGGAGTTGAACAGGGAACCTCTCCAACATGGGAGAGAGGAAATACCACCAGGCCAAGAGCCCAATGGTTTTTCTCCCTTAGTATCTACATCAAATCAATAATTTGCTCCATGACATTTGGATGCTGTGCAAATGCTGCACTTGCATCTGTTTGCACATGGGACTTGTGCAACTAGAGTTTCATGTCTTTAGGTGAAACTTTAGTTGCACGACTTTATGTGCAAAAGCTGTACAAATTTAGCCTAGTGTGTATTTGTTTGCACACGTCATACCCGATTAAACAAACAACTCTAATATGTTTGTAGTTTGCACGTGTGTTTTCAAAAAAACAACAACCAAACAAGGCCTAAATGCCTCTCTATCGGCATTCTAAGTTTAAGGCACTTGAGGTAGAACCCTTCATCTAGCTACTATCCTCCACCAGCACCTTCTATTCATGCTCTTCTTCAGGCTCATACTTGGTGTATATGTTCCTATTGCGATGATGGGTGCGTATTGGGCCCGTAGTGGTCGTCTTCGTGCACATTATCTCCTTGCAGATGGTGTCGGTGGTCTTGGGGTACTTATTGGTGTCGAAAATTGTCTGTTGCCTGCTGCGCCAAGTGTTGCTTAAGCGTTGTAAGGCCACCCTTGGCTTCATTGTCACTTTATCTTCATTGTCAGACTCTTGTAGTAGCCATATTTCCACCTGTGATCTTTTGAATTGAGAGGCTTTATAGGTTCAACGCCGCCAGAGGATCGCTCACCTGGCCATTGATAAAATGAGAGTGGGTGAGGTTTGGAAGTGGTTATAGAAAAACTGGGATGTATTTGGGGTTAAAAAGTGTTGGAAGTGTAGGCCCATGATTATAATTGAGAGAAAAAAGAGCTATTAGGTCTGCACAGGTACTTATGTGGCCGCACAACTCCAACAGTCCGAATTTGGACCGTTGGGCTTGCGCGGTCGTACAAGTTCCTATGCGACTGCACAACACCCACGACCATAATTTAGACCGTTGGGCTTTGTGCAGCCGCACAAGCACGTCATATACAACCACATATGTGTTTTTTCGCACGTGCGAAGTCCACATAGTAGTTTTTAGGAGGAACTTTGTGCTACCTCATATTTGTGTCGTCGCACGTGCGGAATCCGTGTACTAGTTTTTATGAGGGACATCCGCATTTGAGGTCACATGCGACCACCACATATGACAACAGTGGTTGCATGTGCTCACTTGATTTTACATGATATCATACAATTCATCGACCGATTGTTCATGACACCGGGCCTTGTTCTTGAACTTGAAGTTGTTCATCTCTATACACGTTGTTCACCATGATAGGAAAAAGATTAAATGGGAATAGAAGCAAATTTAAATTGATAGAGCAACACGAATGGTGCTTTGATACCTTCTTATAGGATCCCAAGGGTGCTTGGTCTCTTAATTTTTTAGATCTACATTCATGTAGAGATCTTGCATGTGGATCTAATCAATAATACTGATTTCCATAACCCTATTTATAGTTGTTAAGTTGGTGCTAAATGTCTGGGGCTAGATTTCTGAATCCTCTGACCTCATTCCTATTGAGTCTAACCTAGGAAGCACGGACACTTCTCCGCAGGGTTCGTGGCGGAGTCAGACACGTGTCGAACACGGCCCGTGACTATCCGTAATTTTTTTGGGTTTTTTTTTTGTGTCTGGACACGGGTCCGACACGACTCCTTTTGAAATTTTGGACTATTTGTATTGTGGAGTTGATATCATTGCTATCATAGTATCATGTAATGAGTTATGCATTATGATTAGATCATTGAATGTGTAATTGTATTTTTCTTTGTCTATTTTTATATGTTTTGTTTAATTACCTATTCATGTAAGTTTCTTTGCCATATAAATATATTTATATATAATATGCAAAAATATATTTAATTCTTGTATCCTAGTTGTACCCGTGCCCTACTTTTTTAGAATTTACCATATCGTTGTACTCATATCATGTTATACCTGTATCCGTATTCGTATCCATGTTTCTTAAAGTCTAACCTTCATTGTCATTGCAAGCCTTTCCATATGTTTCCTAGCACATTCAGTCCATGCTATTTTAAGTCTCCCCTTCCTTTTTCTTTCCCCTTCAACAATTTTACAAGAATTCGGTCCATTTCATTTTCAGAGCCTTGTTAACTCTTTTGTATGTGTCCATACCATTTTACTTGGTTCTCCATCACCTTGTAGTTAATTGGTGCAACTCCTATGTTTCCTCTAACTGCTCATTCGTGGAATGAATTCTAAAGCTCAAAAATATAGGATGAACAATAGGGGTTGATGTCCTTAAAATCTGCACCTAGCAGATTTAAGATTTTGGGTTTCGAAGGAGTCATTGTTTATAATCTACGGGAAAGGTTCTAGGCAGATTGTTAATGATAAGTTTTCAGGTTTTAGTAGATTTTAGGATGTTCTTTTTGTTTACATTAGAAATAAAGGAATTGCAGCATAAAAATGCATTAGAGATAGAAAGTAGAGAAATGAAGAACCTCAATATCTCCCCAACATACATACAAAGAAACCCATTTATAAACCCTCATGCCTCGTCACCTTTGGGTAAAACAAGAGAGGACAAATCGGTAGTAGAGCAGAAGCTGCTATCGAGAACCAATATCTCTCCATTTCCCAGTGAAAGAGATTCATATAGGATCTCCTTTGAGTTGCAATCCATGTGCGTTCACTTTGGATGTAATTAGCCCTATTCTTCCACCCCTTTGGAGTAGTGGCACCCAACTATGGCGGTGCAGTTTCCCTATTCTAAATTTCCCAATCTCACCTAATCCTAGCCATTTATCTCACTTACTCAATATAACCTACCTATGTCATCTACTGATCTTCATGAAGACTCTTCATTGTACATTAAACACTTCCATGAATTTCTCCTTGACTTCGCCTTGGAATACTTGCAAATTTCAACAGCAAGCTCCAATCAAACTTGGAGGCTCCCATTGGGGATAATTTATGGAGAAATTTTCTCTGCCCTCCTCCCCCTTCCAATGGATCCAAGGGAGTAGATTTGTTATCAGCAATGAGTTTGATGACCAGTTCTCCTGTGAGATCACGCCTCAGGCTCCTCATATCTTATTCTAGTTGTTCTACCTGATGCTTGAGGTCAAGGGTTTGCATTCCATGCGTGAGCCAAGTGGACTTCTCTGATGCAATCTCCTAGTTGTGCGCTGTTGACATCATCAATGCTCACAGCTTTTGCCTCTTGAGGACTCCAAATTGACAAAATGATGCAATTGGCCTTGCTCCAATACCAATTAATACCGAAAAATAAGCAATGCGTGTACATGGATCAAATAGGTTTCAAGAAAGAGGTGATTGAGAAAGAAGAGATCAAGGATCACTCAAGGAAGGTTGGTTATGATAAATTCCGTAAAATAACAAAAAAGAAACTTATTTATTTCATCAAAGCATGTTCTAATTCATCACCCCCTACATGTGTTCATATAACCCTTGAAAAAACTCTACCATAATAGATTTTTATTCTCCTTTTTTTAGCATAAGATGTACCACTTGGAAGGGTTTTTTCTAGTACTCATTGTTTCGCCTATAATAGTGTCTTGGTATCTGTCTTTTTCGTTAGCTCCTTTTAACTTTCCTTTCTGCAATTACTTGTATGATCTTTAGCATCAAGATACGAAATTTTCTATAGCAAAAGTTTTGTAGTTTTATTCCTTGGTTGAATCTCAATTTTATGTTTCTTAATATTGGAATGATTCATTTATAGTGGCTGAGACTCATTTTTTACCTGAACCTGGTGCTTTAATGATAAGCTTTCTCTTCACGCCTGCAGATAAAGCAGCTCAATGTGCCTATTGAGGTTAAAATTTTTGAATGGAATACCGGTGGCCTTCTCACCAGAATTGAGGTGTGCATTAGTACGCTTATTGCCTTCTATATTACCAGAGTATCTAAATGCTGTCACATATATTGTTGGTTGTTTGAATTTTCAGGGTTTGCGTGCATTTCTTCCTAAAGCTGAGCTGATGAATAGGATCAGTAATTTCAAGGATTTAAAAGATAACGTGAGTTAAGTTCCCTAGTAGGTTTTTGTCATAAAGTCTGCTAGCTATCCCATTTTTAATTGGCTCGTTGTAAATTCTAATAGGTTATTAGATTGGTCAACTAATATATGCTCATGAAAAATTGTTTGGTTGTTTATGCAGGTTGGTCGCCAGATATCTGTGTGCATTAGTAGAATCGATGAAGTGAATGGTGACCTGATAATTAGTGAGAAAGAAGCGTGGGTTAGTTTCTGGTCATTACTTTCTTTGAATATTCTTGTACAAGTTGAACATTACTTTATTAGCATGTATGTGCTGCCTCAAATTTTGCAAATGCTTGCATATATCCCTTAAGGGTTTATACCTTGAAAGGCTAATCAATGCAAAGATATTGAACTTCTGGGCATCGCATAAATGGAATATGAAGAATCTTGGTATTACAGATGCAAAATGGATACATCCTTTGATTCCTTTCTTTCAAGTTTTTGTTGAATTGATTTTTCTTTTCTGAAATGGTTGTTTTAGAATGTTGAAAGAATGTGAATAAATACATCATAGGTTTTGGAAGTTTTGGAATGCTGAAAGATTGTGAAGCATGTAGATAATGCTCAACAATGTGGTTTGGTTCACCCGTCGTCAAGGTGGGACACAAGTTTATTAGTTTTCCGTCAGATCAGGATAATGTGGGTTCCCACATCCACAAAGAAGTTATGCTTTTTTCTTAAATTTTGAGAGCGTAGTTGCTATTTCTTTGCTGGGACCCTAGTCACACTGGTTTCTTGCTGTTAGGTCGTTTTAGTGAGCGTCGCACACTTGGACAGGTTATGGACGAAAGTTGGTTCTCTCTCCCAATCATAACAGTTGAAGCGACCATGCTCGAACGAGGACCCTAGTTACACTGAGACCACGCTCTCTCCCAATCATAACAGTTGCTATTTATTTGCTGGGACCCTAGTCACACTGGTTTATTGCTGTTATGTCGTTTTAGTGAGCGTCGCACAATTGGACAGGTTATGGACCAAGCTTTGTTTGGACCAACTTAACCCACCGCAATGACAGTACTTTGACATTTTAAATCCCCTATTCTGTCATAAGACTCATAACTTGAATAAGAAACTAATTTGATCTTAAAGTTTATACCTGCTTTTGGGTTCTTTGCATAAGTTGATGCTTTGCATGGAGGCTTTCTAATTTGCACCAAATATTTTGGTTGAACATTCATTTTCAAAGTCATTAAGCACACAATTGAAATTGCTACTGATGCATGTTGTTTGGTATGCCTCACCTTTTGCACTTTTTGTTCATTCTTCAAACAAGTGTCATATTGTTACTTCTGCAGGACATGTTATACCTTAGAGAAGGAACACTTTTGGAAGGGACTGTTCGGAAAATTTTTCCTTATGGAGCACAAGTGAGAATAGGTGAGACTAACAGAAGGTAAGGTTCTCTGTGAATGTATACCATCTTTTTACGCCATCTACAGTCATTATTAAACTAGTAGTTTGTTTTTCCACTATCAGCAGTTTAGCTGTTGTCAGATGAAACCAGGTCCTCAATAGTAGAGCTACTCCGCAAATCAGCTCCTCATTGATTTCATTTTAGATATCTTCTAAATTTATTTAATTGTTTTTAAAAGTTATGTTGATTAACAACTGACAGCACATTCCATTTTGAACAAGGTGGACCTGATAAGTCATGTCAGCAGCTCACATCTTGGTATTATGTGGTATTGACGTCTCTGGATAATGAGTAGTATTTTCATGTTCAGTTCATTTACAGTATTTACATTTACTACAAGACCAACAAGTATCATATTATATGCGGATTAGACCGTACAATGATAATAATAAAAGTTCTGTTCAACCTTTCAGTGTTATAACAATTTAGATGATCAGACAACTTAGCAGGTATTTCAAGAATAAATGGTGATAATTTGAACTCTTCTTAACTGTCAAAGGAATATCTCGATGTTAGAGTATTGAACTACATTTATGCTTAGATTATTACCTGTTATATGTTCCTTTTGTTGGCTAGATTTCAGTGATAATATATATGAATCGAGTTCTAACTACCATTTCGATATAATTTGCCAGTGACAAGTTGCTTTGCAATTGGAATCTTGGAGGATAATTGCTTGACCATGGGTGATTGGACATTGGAAATTAACTCAATGACGGATTATACATTGGCTTGAATGCTTCAGTAATAAAAAATCATGGATTTCGCTATATTAGATGACTGCTGAAATCCTATTGAGATTTCGTTATATTGGACAATCAGGAGCAGAGGGCAGATTCTGGAGTTCAATGCTTTGTGATGGATCAAATTAGAGTCCTCCATCATGGAATTATCCATCACTCATGCATGTGTTTTCAGGAGTAGAATTGCAATCTGGAAATTCTGATCACTTAAAATTTCATCATAATGTCTTGTTTTATGGAGTTTGCATGCTTGTGCAGTGAGGTTCGAGAGCAGTGCGATGATTCCTCTCCCTCATTCTCTTGCTCTTTCCTTGTTAGTTTTCTTGCAAACCATTGTGGTTAAGCCAAATTGGTATACCCCAGTTTCTTCCCTTATGTTCTATTTATGTTAATAGGCTGATCCATTGTGAGGTTTGGAGGTCAGGTTGGAGCAGGATTGCCTTTATGAGCATAGTGTAGAAATGTGCTCTGAAATGGATTCTTAAACCAAAATGCGAGTGACATGGTATGCCTGTATCATGTTCTAGCATTTAGGTGAGATTTTTTTTTTTTGGATAGGCAGAACAGTGATTGAGGAAAAATGCTTGTATCCTGCAATTTAGTCACTCTAGTTGCATTGGTCTTGGTAGTTGTCTTACTATTCTCTGATCTGCAACCTTGTCAATAGTGATCATTGGGATAGCTGGGCATGCTCAAATGAGGAGGAACTCTTCCTCTAATGTGAACAAGTTCAAGAAACTCTCTTTTTGTAACTCTCTTTCCCTATGCAATGTATGTGTCACTCCATCCAAATCATTGTCAATGGCCCCTGGTCTTTATCATTTCTATCTTGACCTTTAGCAACTAAAACCTTCCATATGTTTTAAACTAATCACTATCACTCAAGTGGCCAAACATGGTTATTTCTCTGACCAAGTGGATGGATCAACTTTACCTTTTAAAAAAAAAGAAGTGGATGGATCAACTTAAATCATCTGTAGAGAAACAAGGCAGGCAGCAATCGATGACTTGGGAAAATTGAGTTCCTGGAGCCAATTAATTGTTAAAGTTTTTGGCTAATATCGATAGTTTCAAAACAGTGGTATGAGGGAGAAAGGATTTCTTGGATGTTTTTGTTTTTTGCAAGAGAGGGTAGGAGGTTGGGTAGATGGCTGTCCACTGTGCTAGTACGTGAGAGTAAGTAGGGACTTTCTGATGGGGGAGCATCTGCATCTCGTTGCACCCATGGACTGCCTCGACCATCCGGCCCACCCCGCACCTTCTCAAATGGGAGAATAAATAATTAATTTCGGATTAATTGTGTTAGGATAATTTCAGTTAAGATTTTGGATAAGTAGGTTTGGTTAGTAGTTATTATCTTCTGTTATTCGGATAAATCTTCGGCTAGGAATTCAAATTAGGGAGCTTATGACGCCGGACAGCACGTCGTTGCTGTTGTTGAAAGGAAAGAGAGGGGGGAGTTCGGTTTCACCACCGAAAAGAGAGAAGAGATGAGGGAGAGGTGCTTCATGCACAGACGAAGGGAGGGAGAAGTCGAACGTCTCTCACGCAGATGAACAAAGGGGGAGAAGGGGGAGGGATTCCCATCACAGGAAACAACAAATTTTCATTCATTCCATTCATCACATTACAATTGTACACATGACTTTTTATAAGCTTTTGAAACAACCCACTTCACATAACTAAATAACCACATAACTACCCACTAACACATAATTACATAACCACCCATAACTACATAACCACATAACTACCCACTAACTAAATAACCACATAACTACTTCACATAACTACATAACCACATAACTACCCACTAACAACACATGTGCAGAATTTAAATAAATAATTAATCCGAAAATACAAATTAATTATAGATAATTCGGATGGGCCTTCAAATTTTAAATGGGCCAAGTGGGCCTGATCCAAAGGGACATCGGATGCGTCATCCTCCTCCGTCGAAGTCCGTGCATGCATGTGATGCTCCCATCAATTCTCCCCGGGTAAGAAGAACTCGACCCTGTCGAGTGTAGATCACGCGAGCTTCGACAAGGGGGGATGATGGGCGGCAGCGGCAAGGGAACAAGGAGCGGGCGACGGTGATGCAAGGACCGCTCGACGAGATAGAACTCGCCGAAATCTTGCTCTGATACCAAGTTGACGCCGGACAGCACGCCGTTGCCGTTGTTGAAAGGAAAGAGGAGACGGGGGAGTTCGGTTTCACCACCGAAAAGAGAGAAGAAATGAGGGAGAGGTGCTTCATGCACAGACGAAGGGAGGGAAAAGTCGAACGTCTCTCACGCAGATGAACAAAGGGGGAGAAGGGGGAGGGATTCCCATCACAGGAAACAACAAATTTTCATTCATTCCATTCATCACATTACAATTGTACACATGACTTTTTATAAGCCTTTGAAACAACCCACTTCACATAACTAAATAACCACATAACTACTCACTAACACATAACTACATAACCACCCATAACTACATAACCACATAACTACCCACTAACTAAATAACCACATAACTACTTCACATAACTACATAACCACATATCTACCTACTAACAACACATGTGCAGAATTTAAATAAATAATTAATCCGAAAATATAAATTAATTATAGATAATTCGGATGGGCCTTCAAATTTTAAATGGGCCAAGTGGGCCTGATCCAAAGGGACATCGGATGCGTCATCCTCCTCCGTCGAAGTCCGTGCATGCATGTGATGCCCCCATCAGCTTATCTCCTAGGATCGTTATCTGTTGGGTTGACAAGTTGTTATTTCTTGTTATTCTTTTAAATCGTATGAGTTTATCTATTATGATCTTATCTGTTAGAATTTTTTTTTAATTAAAGGCCATGAAGCCTTCCATTGTAAGAGAGAACGAACCCTCCTCCCCTCTGTTCATCTGCATGAGAGACGCTCGGTTACTCTCTATCTTCGTTTGTATGTGAAGCATCCTCCTCCATCCCTCTCTCTGTGTGTTTATCTATCAACGAAGACGATGATACGTGCTACATCAACTTTGGTATCAGAGCTATTTTTGGCGGACTCCATCTCCACCAATCGATCATCATCCTCGTTGTCTCCTCCAGCTACACCGTCGCCTCCATCGCTGCACCCGACCTCTTTATTGGGTTGTATCTTTGATCCGTACATCAGAATTTGACAAATCAAATAGAAAACATTAACGAATTTTCAAACCTGATCCACTCGTGCGGCTCGTGCCATTTGTACCTTCGTCCAGTCAGCCTAGCTATCCAGAATTACGACTCTGCCCCTGGTCGTGATGTCCTATTGTTGTGATCGGTCTCAATTTGATCCTTGCTCTTCATTGTTATACCATAGTAATTACTATTCACCTGAGCACCTCGATCATCATTCGCCATACGCGTAGGATTATGATCCTCATCCTCCCCACTGTACTATCATCTACTTTGATGTCTTCAACCTAACAAAGCATGCGTGTTACATTATCCTACCTTGTACCCCTCTGCCGGAGAGTTATTTTTCTTGCATTCGTGAGCGTGCTTATGCTCTCAACGAACCCGCCGAGCCATTTCTCCAGTGGTTCCTCCGGCTCAGTATCATCGGTTCAAGATATTAGGAGAATTATGAGTCTGCTCAGCGCGTGTTGGACAATATTGAGTATTTGCTCCAAGTGAAGCAGCGAGAGAGCAAGCAAGCAGAGCACCAACAATGGTAGGAAACTTGCATGGAAACTTGGGTTTCATGAGTGCTCAATAGGACATCCAATGATGAGCATGCATCATCCATATCCTTTCAAACAAAGATCAATGATGCAGATGATGGTTCATATGTGGAACTCAAGTCAAGTTCCCAAACAGTGGAAGTGAATAATGCATATGGTTTCCAGCAGAAGGAGAAGAATGTTGTCGACCATCATGGGTATTCAGTATTCTCAAAGGATTCCTTCTCTTTAGGAATCCAATCCAAGTGTAATTTATGTTCAGAGAGTCCTGATTTCATTCCTTATAAGACTTCAAAATTATTTAGGAGGTCAAATTTAGGTTAAATTGGACTAAAAAATACTAGGATAAGTGAATTTGTGTTGGTAAAAGTCATAGTTTGGTGAATTTGGGAGGCCTAGTTTGTGTTGATAAAAGTCTAGAGTTATTGATACCTATTTTTATACTTATTTTCAGAGTAGTTTACTGGTCATTTTTTAAAACCTAGCTTAAGTGTCTTATTCTACTAATGCAGAGTCCTTTTTTAGCAGTATATTGCTTAGAGAGTACTTATTGGCGAGAAAATACTAATATTTGTTGGCAAAGGAGTACCAATATTGTTGGCGACGAGTACTGATACTTGTCGGTAAGGGAGTAGTAATTGAAGACTTGAAGTTGACGGGTTTTCTTGTATTATAACTTAGGCCTATGAACACCATATATCATAAATAGAAAAGACAGTTCATTTGTTGCGTTTTCTTACTGCAAGTCTGCAACTAGCTTGGTGAGACCTTGTTTGCATGATGCCTTCAAGAAAATAAATCGTGTTGCTTTAGTGCTCACTACAAATGAGGCTCTTCTAGTACTTATCTTGGTTTTATGTTCTATTTTCTTTAATATTTTGCATTTATACTTTCAATACCTCCACTTCTTATATGTAGATTTAATCATCCAAAAGTCTAGATTCATCAATGAAGCCCGCATCAGACTTCCCAAATTCTGAATTTCTGCTATAGATTTTCTATTCTGGCAAGCCCATACTTTTCGAATTCCTTCATTTGTAATTGTCAGCTCAAATAACCCTTTTTAGTCCTAGTCCCCCTTGGTAATTGGCTTCCCCCAGTCAACTTCCCATCTTTGACAACTTCATAGTGTCACTTCAGATCATTTTCATATCTGGTCTGACTTTCTCAATTCTGAAATTGTTTCTATTCACAGTAAGTCCTAAATCCATCAAAATCATTTCCGCTCCTGAATCTTAATCTCCTGGCGATTCTTGTAAGCCCTTATTCTTCCGAGATTAGGAATAAATGATAGAAATGCTGCTAGGTAGACATTAACATGGGATAATCCGTGTCTGGGACAAATTTGAACCCCCGATTCATGAGTTTGGTACAAATTTATCCTATCCGTATGAGTAGGGAATAGCGTTTCACTAATTTATTTATGCACTCATTTAAGTTAATATTTTCATAAATATTATTATTGCTTTCATCTTAACTTATTGTATTCGTTTGCATCGAACATGGATATTAATCTTAAGAATTGATCAAATATCCGCATTCGTATACACATCTTCCAAAAAATTATGGATGTGTTGAATATGCGTATAATATATCCACTCCTTATTCCCTTTCTTTGCATGTCTAATCTGATATTTGTTTTTGTATCAGATATCTCATTTAGATGGCCATAAATTGTCTTTGTGTTTGTTTGACTTTTTGGTATCTATTATATGTTTCAGTGGACTACTGCATATCTCAAACATGAGTCGTGCCCGCATCACTTCCGTAAGTGACTTGCTAAAGTTGGATGAGAAGGTGAAAGTACTCGTGGTTAAATCAATGTTTCCGAACAGAATTTCTTTAAGGTGAGCTGTAAATAAATTACTGGAAGTTTTCTTTGCCTTGTCCTATCAATTTTCAAAAAATAAGATTTTCTAAATTTTATAACATAAAAAAGAAACTTTCCAGTGAACAAGTCAATTGCTATCACATGCTAATTCATCCGAAAGTAAATTCCAACCACGTAATCATATGTTGCATGCTGTGTTATGAGGAATTTGTCTTCATCAACTTGAGAATCGAAGAATCTTGGTGTGTGTGCTGATACCGCATCTGTTAGACCAAAAAAGGAAAAAGGAAAAACAGGAATTTGGGAGTAAAACTTGATTTACTCATTAGGGCAATGGCCCTATATATATCTGTACAGAAGGATATAGTCACCAAAGGGTAAGCATACCCAAAACAGACTAAAGAGACTAATAAAGGATTTACATACTCTAACACCCCCCCTCAAACTCAAGGTGGATCATACACCATGAGTTTGTGAAGAAGATACCGAAAACGCTGAACAGTGTGCGTTTTCGTAAAGAAATCGGCAAGTTGCTCTGTAGAGGACACATGTGGAAGTGAGAGCGTCCCGTCCTTGTAGCGATGTCGAACATAGTGACAATCCAACTCAATGTGCTTGGTGCGCTCGTGAAATACCGGATTGCTAGCAATCTGAATAGCACTCCGGTTGTCACAATGGAGGGGAGTCGACGAGGACAGCTAAACACCCATATCCTCGAGTAGACGACGAAGCCAAACCACTTCACACGAGGTGCGTGCCATAGCACGATACTCAGCCTCGGTACTAGATAGTGAAACGATCTCTTACTTCTTGCTTTTCCAAGAGATGAGCGAGTCACCGAGGAAAATACAGAAGCCAGTGGTGGATCGTCGATCAGTGGGATCGCCGGCCCAGTCGGCATCAGAAAAGGCGCGAAGCTCCAAGGAAGAGGAGGACGAAAACAGCAAAGAGCGAGTCATGGTGCCTCGAAGATAGCGAAGAATCCTCATCAGAGCGGCATAATGAGTGGAGTGAGGAGCGCTAACAAACTGGCTAAGTACTCGAACGACATGAGCAATATCCGGACGAGTGATTGTCAGATAGACAAGAGCACCAACGAGCTGACGATAACGCGTGGGATCCGAAAGCGGCTCGCCATCACCAGGACGGGGCTTCACATTGAGCTCCATTGGGGTATCCACTGTACGTAAATCAGAAAGGGCAGCCTGGCTGAGTAACTCGGAAGCAAATTTCTGCTGAGAGACCAATAACCCTCGGGGGGATGAAGCCACCTCAAGACCGAGGAAATAGCGAAGTGGACCAAGATCTTTCATCTCGAACTGCTGCTGGAGGTGCCTTTTCAGAGAGTTGATAGTAGCAGTATCATCACCGGTGATGATCATATCATCAACATACAGAAGTAATATGGCACGGCCATGAGCAGATGTGTGAGTGAACATAGCATAGTCATTCATACTCTCTGTAAAGCCGACGGCAAGAACCGAGGACCGAAAACGCTCAAACCATGCCCGAGGAGCTTGCTTGAGGCCATAAATGGCCCGATGAAGATGACAGAAATGCTGGGGAGGAGTCGAAAGACCAGGAAGGGGGCGCATGTAGACCTCCTCAGAAAGATCGCCGTGAAGAAAGGCGTTCTTCACATCCATCTGGAAGAGTGGCCAGTGACGAGCAGAAGCGATTGCTAACAGAGTCCGTACAGAGGTCATTTTCGCAACAGGGGCGAAAGTCTCCTCGTAGTCAATGCCATACTCCTGAGTGAAACCACGAGCAACTAGGCGGGCCTTGTACCGCTCAACCGAGCCATCTGAGCGAGTCTTGATGCGATAGACCCAGCGACAGCTGACAGGTTCCTTCCCGGGGGGAAGAGGAACTAGCTCCCAAGTACCAGTCTTTTGAAGAGCTTGCAGCTCCTCAGACATAGCCTGCTGCCAATGGGGTACCTGGACTGCCTCACGGTAACTCTGGGGCTCCTGAAGGGAGTGAATAGCTGCAAGAGAGTCCTGAAAATGTAAGGAGTAAGAGGCAGTATGAGAGAAACCGTAGCGATCTGGCGGATGCCGGTCACGCTCAGGGTAACGCTGTGAGAAAGTAGGCGCAGAAGGACCATCGTCAGGGCTAGACGAGACTGGCATCGAGGGTAGGGCGGCAGGAGAGTCTAGAGAAGGAGAGGTAGCTGGTGGGACATGTGGACGACGCGTGTAAGTGGTAGTGACTGGTGGTCGCGGGAGCTCAAGTGTTGGATTAGGAAGAACAGAGACGTCTTGAGGAACTGGTGAGTCAACTGAGGGAGCCGGGATGGAGATCCCGGAGGAGGGAGAGACTGGAGGAGGGAGTGACTCAGAGGAATGAAGAAAGGATAAGTCCTGGTCTTTGGAGACCCCTGAGTAGAAGGGAGTGTCCTCAAAAAAGGTTACGTCACGAGAGATACGTATACGACGAGCAGAGGGGTCATAACAACGCCAACCCTTGTGCTCAGAGCTATACCCCAAAAAGAGGCATCTAGCGGACCGAGGAGTGAGTTTCGTTCGCTCACCAGGAGGGAGCATAACGAAACATGTGCAACCAAAGGTTCGCAAGACACGATAGTGAGGAACAACAGAGTACAAAATCTGAAAGGGTGACTGACCAGAGTGAGCAGAAGAGGGAGTGCGGTTGATTAAGTGGACTGAGGTGAGGACAGCCTCGGCCCAAAAGTGACGAGGAACAGAGGTAGAGAATAAAAGAGATCGAGCAGTCTCGAGAATGTGGCGATGCTTTCTCTCAGCTACACCATTTTGGGCAGGCGTGTAAGGACATGACTGTTGTGGGAGAGTACCCTGAGAGAAAAGAATGTCACGAAACTCAGAAGAAAGATACTCGCGAGCACCATCAGAGCGAAAAATTTTAATGCGTTTACCAAATTGAGTGTGAACCATACTGGTAAAGTCACGATATGCCTGACAAACATCAGATCGACGACGTAAGAGAAACACCCAAGTAAAACGAGAGAAATCATCAATAAAACTAACATAATACGATAAACCAGAAAGAGATACAATGGGAGCAGGTCCCCAGATATCCGAATGCACTAAATCAAACACAAAAGATGACATAGTTTCATGTACGGGAAATGGCTGAGTATGATGCTTGGCCAAACTACAACTGACACATGGAGATGGTGGAGTAAAAGAGATGTCACCAAGGGCTCCAGACTGAAAGATAGTACGGAGGCGTGCAGCTGAAGGGTGACCCAGCCGGCAATGCCAGAGATCCGAAACAGCACAGGTGGCATCAGGAATGGAGGTGAGAAGTGGTACATGAAGATGTCGCAAGTGGTATAGGCCGCCTACCCTACGCCCAGTCCCAATCGTCTTGCCCGTCCGAGGATCCTGCACAAGACAAGACGAGGATGAGAAGATGGTGAGATAGCCCAAATCAGCAAGTCTGCTAATAGAAATCAAGTTAATGGATAATGAAGGGGCAAGAAGCACGCCAGGCAAAGAAAGACGACCACTGGGGTCAGAGGATGCGGTGATGGTCCCCTGGCAAGAAACTGGTAAGGGGGAACCATCAGCAGTGCGAAGCTGGAGCTCAGGAGGAACGCGACCGCGTGCAGTGAGAGCGGAAGCATCAGAAGTCAAGTGATGGGAGGCACCCGAGTCCAGAATCCATGCAGCGGAGGCAATACCAGTAGTTGGAGAGCCCTGTTGGAGGGTGAGGGCATGCTGAAGCTGTTGAACCTGAGCTGCAAGCTGAGAGAGATCAGATGTCGATGTGGTCGGAGCTGTAGTCTGGGACATAGTCTGTGGTGTCTGACTGAGCTTCCTGAGACGCTTATAGCAAGTATCTTTAATGTGGCCTTCTTTCTTGCAGTACACACACCAAAGTTTGCCAGTAGATCGCCTCTCACCAGTGGGGCGGTGATCTCCGGTAAACCGACTGTCACCTATGGAAGCACGAGGTGTGAAAGAGGTCGGCGTAGCAAGAGCGCCAGGGTCCGAAGCTGGAACGCGATGTACAACAAGAGTGGCCAAGCGTGTCTCTTCGGCAAGTAGCTCAGATAAAGCCTCATTGAGACTAGGCAAGGGATCCCGATGTAATAACTGACCTCGAATGGGCTCAAACTCTGCTCGAAGTTCCATCAGAAATTCAAAGACGTATTGCTCATCACGATGGCGTCGACGGATGGAGACTGCATCCGGAGGATAGACAGGCTCTAGTGCTTCAAGTTCCCTCCAGAGAGCAGAGATCCGAGCATAGAACTCACGAATGGTGCAAGAACCTTGGGTCATGCCCTTGAGTTCAAATCGAAGTTGAAATGCCCTTGCACCGCCAGTCTGAATGAATTGCTTCGAAAGATAGCACCACATCCCCTGAGAGGTGGGAAACTGAAGAGCTTCTACACGGAGTTCATGAGAAAGAGAGGCACCAATGTACGAGCGAATGATGGCATCAACATCATCCCATTCTTCGGATTCGACGGAGTCTAGAGCCGTACTGGCGGTGGAGGAATTATCAGAGATCGTAGGAGCGGGCTTCGTGCCATCCACATACTTCCACAGTTTGTGAGCACCGAGATGCATGCGTAAAGTGGATGCCCACAATCGAAAGTTTGAAGTTCCAGTAAGAACAACGTCCATTTTAGGAAGTTTGTCGGGCTTCAAGGAGGTGGCCATAGCTGATGTCTGGAGTGTCTCAAGACTGCCTTGTACAGTGGTGTCTCAAGAGTGTGCACTGCTGTGCCTTTGAACTAGCACTGCTGCACTGCTGCACTGCTGAGCCAAGCCAAACCGAAGAGAACTAGCACTGCTGCACTGCTGAGAGTAAAGGCTGTGAACCAGCCTTGAACCAACAGTAAAGGCTGTGAACCAGCAGTGAACCGCTCACAGTAAAGGCTGTGAACCAGCCTTGAACCAACCAGCAGTGAACCGCTCACAATAAAGGCTGTGAACTAGCCTTGAACCAATCCGAACTAAACCAGACTGAACCGGTGACTTGGCAACAGATTTTAAGTGATTAAAATCTGACCGTTGGTGAGATTAGTGGCTGAGATGATCGCTGAAGTCACTTAAAAAGAAAATAGGGTTGAAGAGGCCGATTCATATCACTCAGCGCCGCCGTCTCCGACTCTCCGGTGAAGAGGCTGATCAAGATCTCCCTCAACTTCGATGAAATCCAGTGAAGAAACAGATCCAGATCTCCGTCTTCACTCTACGCCTCCGTCTCCGATGAAGAATCGAGACAGATATCAGCTGAAGAAATCGATCTAGATTTCCGATGAAAATCGAGGATCTGATTCTTCTTTTACATCACCGACGGAAGCCGGTGAAGAAGTAGATGATGAAGCCGATGAAGAAGTAAGAATACCTCTTCCACTGCACAGATCTGGATCCAGATCTTCGACTTCAAAGATGCCGTGAAGACTTCGATGCAATATTGCGATGAAGACTTCGATGCTTGATCCAGAGAACTAGGGCTTTGGATTGAAGAAAGCTCTTACCAGAGACCCATTAGGGCTCTGATACCATGTTAGACCAAAAAAGGAAAAAGGAAAAACAGGAATTTGGGAGTAAAACTTGATTTACTCATTAGGGCAATGGCCCTATATATATCTGTACAAAAGGATATAGTCACCAAAGGGTAAGCATACCCAAAACAGACTAAAGAGACTAATAAAGGATTTACATACTCTAACAGCATCAAACCACAAAAGTTGTCGCAGGAATGGATGGTAAAAAGTTAGTTAACTCTGGCTCTGCATACTAGGGACGCGACAAGAAAATTTTGTTTCAATGCCGCACATTGATTTTGTGACATGGTCTACTCCCTCTGAAGTCTGAACCCATCATGTTATTCTTTTTATATTGGATTCTATCCCAAAGGTTAGTTGTTGGATGAATCACATAGACGACTTGTATATTATCGGCCTCATGTGGAAAATAAAAAAACACCAAGCTTCCAATTGCTACTCATGCATTTAATGGACCCATATTGATGCAAAACAATGCAGGTGGTGGTAATGTCAATAATTGATTGAGCAAGCAGGGCTTAACTATTCATTTTGATACGAAGCAGGAAAGGTAATTCAAACAGATAACATGGGGTACTACTAGCACGATGCTGATCGCTATCGAGTCCAGGCGACAAAGAAACAATACTTAAATTACTGGCTAATAGTCCTACTCGCAATATTTAGATTAGCAACTTAGCGGGCCAGGTGGACGTTCAATCTCACAAAAGGGGGCAGCAGTTGGCAATAATAAAAGACTAGAGACTCAATTTATTGGTGTCTACCGGAAGCACCTTATCGGGAGGAAAACATACCTACTGAGGATTGTGGGGGACCTCAGGGATCTCAACTGGTGGCGGGGTTGATGTCGATCCGGGGTCCTCGATTTGGGCCGGGGCTTGAGCGAGGGCTCGGAGTGCCAATACGTTGGGGTGTACGGGCGCGCCGGGATGCCACTGTTATGGTTCTCCGAGATTCCCAGCCGGGCTTCTGCGTCCTTGGCGACGAGGTAGGTGACGCGCTCCACGTACTCCTTCACGTTCTCGCCGGCGCTGAACTGGAAGTCGAGGAATGGGGATCGGATATCGAGAAATCCGTCTTTGTCGTCGATCAGGCCGTGATCAACATCTGGATCGGCCATGCCGTTATGCCGAGTGGATGGGCTGCTGGGGTAGGGAGGTGGGGCTCGGGCTGGGTCGCGGGGAAGGGGAGGGGATCGGGTGAGGGAGGGGTCGGGGCTGCCGTGTGGGGAAGGAGGGTGGTGGCCGGCGGCGGGACGGGGGCAAGAGGGGGTCTGGTCGGGCGGCAAGGGGAGGGGGTTCGGTTGGGTCTCGGGGAAGGGAAGGGAGGGGGTGGGGATCAGGCGGCAAGGGGAGGGGGTTCGGTTGGTTGCAGGGAAGGGGAGGGGAGGGGATGGGGGTTGGACCGGTCGGGTACGAGAGGAGGGAGGGGCTCGAGGTGGGCGGCGGTACAGGGAGGCGGGCCGGGGCCGGGGGCTGGCTCGGGCGGCACGGGCGGGGTCGGCCGGCCGAGTGGGAGAGGAGGAGGGAGGGGATCGGGGTGGGAGGGCGGCATAGGCGGGGTCGGGTCGGTCGGGTGGGAGAGGAGGGAGGGGATCAGGGATGGCTCGCGGGAGAGAGAGAGAGAGAGAGAGAGAGAGAGAGAGAGAGAGGGGGGGGGGGGGATGGGGCCGGTGTACTAGGGGGAAGGAAAGGGATTAGGGCTAGGGTTTCACACACTAACCTGAACATAGGGTTTCACACGTCTAGGGTTTGGGTTTGAGCTTCACACACCTCACCCTGATTTCTCTCAACACGTATGTGGAGGAAAACAAAAATTTTATTATTCATTACATCCCCTTACATGACCAATGGGCATACCTATATAAAAGGCCTGCGACAACAAACAAAAATCCCCGGAAATCGAGGTGGGACTAAATAACACAATGCAACAATGAAAACAACCATGACGGTCCTGAATGTCTGATCAGAGCCATAGGCTCAGGTGGCGCCTCCTGCGCTGGTATACGCGCCATGGGCGCTGCTCGATGTCCCCATCATTCTCCCGGGGTGGGAGAGAACTCGACTCCGTCGAGTAAGGCTCGGTGCGGCTCTCGTACAGCTCCAGCAGGTCTGGGTCAAGCCGTTGCAGTTCTTCTCGCTTCACCCATGTATCCTCAGAAGGGGTTTCCCTTTCCAGCGAATCAAGTACCTCCGGGTTCCACCGTCTCTATTAGAGACAATTTCGTCATCTAGAATTTTATCAATGCCTTCTGCTGTAGGATTTGGGAGATTTTGGAGAAGTGGAGGTAGGGAGGGGCTCTCAGAAGCAGGGTCCAAGGTAGGCTCGTCTATCAAAGGGTTACTAGGGTTGAAATTTGGGCCCTTGTAGGCCACTAGATCTTCAATATTGAAAGT
The DNA here is from genome assembly GCA_947650365.1 of Chamaelirium japonicum. Lineage (NCBI taxonomy): Eukaryota > Viridiplantae > Streptophyta > Magnoliopsida > Liliales > Melanthiaceae > Chamaelirium > Chamaelirium japonicum. Next base: position 40,066,619 of record OX393556.1, on the reverse strand, counting down.
CGGACTAATGCCAAAACCCTCAGGTAATTCGATAACATATGCATTGTCATTTATCTTCCTTAGGATTCGAAAGGGGCTAGCACTGCGTGCATGTAGTTTCTTAACAATTCCCGGGGGAAACCGTTCCGGGCGGATCCGGACCATCACATAATCTCCGATGTTAAAAGTTTGAACTCTTTTTTGGGCATCGACTCGTAATTTATAGTCAGCATTGCTTTGCTCAATCTTGTTACTGATTTCTTTATGTAATTCATGCATGTGTGATGCAAATGCAGATGTAGACTCGGAGACTCGATGATAATCAGCCATGGGAATGAGATCTATTGGTTGCCTAGACTTAAAACCATGGACAATTTCATGTGGACTCATGCCGGTAGTTCTATTAACAGATGAATTATATGCAAACTCGGCAATGGACAGTTTGAGATCCCAACTCCCGACATGTTTGTCTACCAAGGTTCACAGGAGATTTCCCAGACTCTGGTTGACAACTTCCGTTTGACCATCAGTCTGTGGGTGGAATGCGGTAGAGAATTGAAACTTGGTGCCCAATTTGTGCCAAAGGGTCTTCCAAAAAAATCTAGTGAACTTGACATCCCTATCGGACACAAGTCTTTGGTAACTCATATAGCCTTACAATGCCATCAAAGAATATTTTGGCAACTCGAGACGCATCAGAGGTTTTGGAACATGGTAGAAAATGGGCTATCTTGGAGAAACGGTCTACCACCACTAGAACTGAATCGTGCTTTCTGAGGGTCTTTGGGAGACCAAGCATGAAATCCATACTGATGTCTTGCCAGGAGCAGTTTGGAACCGGCAGTGGTGTATACATGCCGATATTTTTCTTTTGTTGCTTGGCCAACTGGCAGGTGTGATACCGACTCACATGTTTAGCGACATCTCGCTTCAGACTCGGCCAGAAAAATTGATATTCAATAGCCTTAATGGTCTTTTTGCTGCTGAAGTGACCGGCAAGACTACCAGCATGTAGTTCCCAAACAAGAAATTCACGGAGGGAAGTTCGGGGAATACATAGCCGTCGACCGAAAAAAAGGTAGCCATCTTGCATGAGGTACCCATCAACTTCTTGAACGGACCCATCAGTTAACAAGGAATGTATCTTTCCAAAGTCGGTGCAAGACCCATATTCATCCTTCAGTTTTTCAAAACCCTCAACCACCGTGGTTAATTTGGACAAGACAAACACACGACGACTGAGAGCGTCAGCGGCTTTATTTTCGACTCCCGCCTTATGACGCAGGGTGAAAGTATAATCTTGAAGTAACTCAACCCAACGACTGTGTCGCGCGTTCAACTTCTTTTGAGAGTAAATATACCGTAAGGCCTCATGATCAGAGTAAATGACGAATTCCTGAGGGAGAAGGTAATGTCGCCAGTGACGAAGAGATTGGATTACCGCATAGAATTCTTTGTCGTATGTAGAGTATCGTTCAGCTTCTCGCTGAAGTAAGCGATGGGATGTCCTTCCTGGGAAAGGACACCACCTATGCCAAGCCCAGATGCATCACAGGCTATTTCAAAAACTTTAGAGAAGTCAGGGAGGCGCATGACAGGGGCCTCGACCATTCTTCTCTTGATCTCCTCAAAAGCCTTGGAGGCGGCAATCGTCCATTCGAACTCGCCTTTCTTAAGGCAGTCTGTGATTGGGGCCATAATGGTGCTGAACCCCTTAATGAATCTTCTGTAAAACGTGGCCAGGCCATGAAAACTCCTGACATCACGGATGTTCTTCGGTTCAGGCCATTCCTCGATAGCGCGGACCTTCTCAGGATCTGCAGAGACCCCATGGGCAGAGACGACAAACCCTAAGAAATGGACTTCGGTAGTAAGGAAAGTACACTTCTTTGGATTGGCATACAGTTCTTTCCTCAGTACGGCGCAGACTTACCGAAGATGGTCGAGGTGCTGTGCCCGAGATTGGCTATAGATAAGTATGTCATCAAAGTACACCACGAGAAATTTTCCCATAGAAGGGCGGAGTATCTGTCATTACTCTCATGAAAGTGCTCGGCGCATTGGTCAGCCCAAACGGCATGACCATCCACTCGTCAATCCATCATTGGTCTTAAACGCAGTCTTCCACTCATCTCCAGGGCGGATGCGAATCTGATGGTAGCCACTCTTTAGGTCGATCTTGGAAAAGACAGTGGCTCCGAACATCATGTCCAACAGGTCATCCAAACGAGGGATGGGGAAACGGTATTTGACCGTTATCTTGTTGATGGCACGACTATCCATACACATACGTCAGGTGCCATCCTTCTTTGGCGTAAGCAGGGCGGGGACCGCACAAGGGCTCAAATTTTCTTTGATAAAACCCTTCTTCAACAGTTCATCAACTTGCCGCTTCAACTCGGCATGCTCCGTAGGGTTCATCTTATAGTGGGGCAGGTTGGGGAGGATCGCCCCTGGGACCAAGTTAATTGCGTGTTGTATGTCACGCATTGGGGGCAGCTGGTCGGGTAGATCCTCGGGGACGACATCAGGGAACTCTCTTAACATAGGAGCAATCTCAAGGGGGATTGCTTGGGTAGACTCTTTAGGAATTTCTCGGGCCGTAAGGATCATAATTGGGGCTCCTTTTTCCATTTCGTGGCGCAACTCCTTGGCACTGATGTAACTGACGCTGCTAGTCTTCTTGGCGGAGGGAGTGGACTTTTGTGCGGGCGGACCACTCTTGGGCTGAGAGGGCATCAATTTGATTTTCTTACCCTCGTGCTCAAACAAACACATGTTAGATCAGCCATAGATGAGAACGTCATTATCAAACAGCCAAGGTCGCCCCAGTATGACTTGACCCACATCCATAGTTAAGACATCACACCAGATCTTCTCCTGGTAGGCATTGAAGTTTATGGGGACCAAACATCTTTGCTTGACCTCCATTGCCGTAGAGTTGATCCAGGAGACTTGGTATGGTCGAGGATGGGGAACTGCTTTCAACCCAGTTTTGGAGATCACGGCAGAAGATACTGCGTTGACGCAACTTCCACTGTCAATGATCACTTTACAGTTCTTATCTCCGATTCTGGTAAAGGTATGAAAAATATAGGTACGCCTCCAGTCATCTTGTTCTTTAGGCTGGGACAACGCGCACCTAACAACGGCCAATTCAGTGGGTGTTGTGTACCTAAGGCAACCTAGAGTGAAGTCACCTCCCTCTTCATCGAAATCTCCTTCATCATCATCAGCTTGGTATAGAAACCCATCCATGTCTGACTCCAGTGCCTCAACAGGTATGCCATCAATGATATTGATTTTGACGGGGCTGGGGCAGTTTGCAGCCACGTGCCCATATCCCTTGCACTTGTAGCATTTGATGAGGGGACTGATTTTGGAAAAGTCCCTCTCAGGGCCCTTGCCACGACTGTCCTTTTCATTGCTCCGACTCATGGCATCTGTCCTTGATTGGGATTGGGTGGGATAAGACCGACTCGGATAATTGCTCGGGGAGGGACGAGGAGCATGACTTCGGGAATCACCCCTGTGAGGGTGGCTAGATCGGAAGCTATCAAGATCTTGGACTAAGGCGTAAGCCCTTTCTAGCTCGGTGACATCACGGGCCAGGAGTTCATTCATCATGTCTTCTCTCAAACCCGATCGAAAACGGGATAGGACCTGGACGGGGGTTTCGGTTCCCAGGACATTGCAGCGAGTCAAGAACTCATCGAATTTGGCAACATAGTCCTTGGCTGATTTGTTGCCCTGGGTGAATTGGTGCCACTGGTCCAGAAGGCGGGCTTGATACGACGGAGACACATATTTGCCCTTTAACTCATTCTTCATCGCGACCCAATTATCGATGGGGTCTTAGGTTCGGGTAACTCTCAATGCCTCAACGTTGGTCCAGTATTGACTGGCAGGTCCACTCAGTTTCATCACGGCGAAACGGACTTTCCTTGGTTCCGTTAAGGGATACCAGGCAAAATATCGGTCCATGGATTGGAGCCAGTCCAAGAAAAACTGGGGATCATGCCTGCCATCGAAGGAGGGCACTTCTAGCCTGATGCTCCGGAGATATTGTTCATCCGGATCTTGATGATTTTGCCAAGGTGGCCAAAAGTCTTGAGGGTCCAGGGGTGGTGGAGTCCGTGGTGGAGCTTGGTCCAGACGGTCAAAACGAGCGTCAGTGTCATGCTGGTAAGCAGCAAAGTTCTGATTCATGGTGGCTATCCCTTGAGCTAACTCGGTAAGTGTCCTAGCCAAGGTGTCGGGATCCATGTTGCAACTGTCCGACTCGCTAGACTCTCCTAACAAGTATGGCCTACCTCTACGGGTTGGCATGCACAATTAAAATGATGCTTAATGAATGCTAAGTTAGAATGCAAACGTTGCAAGTACCATGCCTACCTACAACCATGCTCTGATACCAGAAATGATGCAAAACAATGCAGGTGGTGGTAATGTCAATAATTGATTGAGCAAGCAGGGCTTAACTATTCATTTTGATACCAAGCAGGAAAGGTAATTCAAACAGATAACATGGGGAACTACTAGCACGATGCCGATCGCTATCGAGTCCAGGCGACAAAGAAACAATACTTAAATTACTGGCTAATAGTCCTACTCGCAATATTTAGATTAGCAACTTAGCGGGCCAGGTGGATGCTCAATCTCACGAAAGGGGGCAGCAGTTGGCAATAATAAAAGACTAGAGACTCAATTTATTGGTGTCTACCGGAAGCACCTTATCGGGAGGAAAACATACCTACTGAGGATTGTGGGGGACCTCAGGGATCTCAACTGGTGGCGGGGTCGATGTCAATGCGGGATCCTCGGTTTGGGCCGTGGCTTGAGCGAGGGCCCGAAGTGCCAATACGTTGGGGTGTACGGGCGCGCCGGGATGCCAATGTTGATGGTTCTCCGAGATTCCCAGCCGGGCTTCTGCGTCCTTGGCGACGAGGTAGGTGACGCGCTCCACGTACTCCTTCACGTTCTCGCCGGCGCTGAACTGGAAGTCGAGGAATAAGGATCGAATATCGAGGAATCCGTCTTCGTCGTCGATCAGGCCGTGATCAACATCTGGATCGGCCATGCCGTCATGCCGAGGGGATGGGCTGCTGGGGTAGGGAGGTGGGGCTCGGGCTGGGTCGCGGGGAAGGGGAGGGGATCGGGTCGGATTGGGTGAGGGAGGGGTCGGGGCTGCCGTGTGGGGAAGGAGGGTGGCGGCCGGCGGCGGGACATGGGCAAGAGGGGTTCCGGTCGGGCGGCAAGGGGGAGGGGGTTTGGTTGGGTCTCGGGGAAGGGAAGGGAGGGGGTGGGGATCGGGCGGCAAGGGGAGGGGGTTCGGTTGGTTGCAGGGAAGGGGAGGGGAGGGGATGGGGGTTGGACCGGTCGGGTGCGAGAGGAGGGAGGGGCTCGGGGTGGGCGGCGGTACAGGGAGGCGGGCCGGGGCCGGGGGCTGGCTCGGGCGGGGTCGGCCGACCGGGTGGGAGAGGAGGAGGGAGGGGATCGGGGTGGGAGGGCGGCACAGGCGGGGTCGGGCCGGTCGGGTGGGAGAGGAGGGAGGGGATCAGGGATGGCTCAAGGGGGGGGGGGAGAGAGAGAGAGAGAGAGAGAGAGAGAGAGAAAGGGGATGGGGCCGGTGTACTAGGGGGAAGGAAAGGGATTAGGGCTCGGGTTTCACACACTAGCCTGAACCTAGGGTTTCACACGTCTAGGGTTTGGGTTTGGGTTTCACACACCTCACCCTGGTTTCTTTCAACATGCATGTAGAGGAAAACAAAATTTTTATTATTCATTGCATCCCCTTACATGACCAATGGGCAGGCCTATATAAAGGCCTGCGACAGCAAACAAAAATCCCCGGAAATCGAGGTGGGACTAAATAACACAATGCAACAATGAAAACAACCATGACGGTCCTGAATGTCTGATCAGAGCCATAGGCTCAGGTGGCGCCTCCTGCGCTGGTACACGTGCCATGGGCGTTGCTCGATGTCCCCATCACATATGAAATATCAATGTCACCAGTCGGTACCCCTCTTCGCTCGTGGGAGGGTGCTGGGTTGAGACTCGTGAGTAGTTTCTGAAGTTTGAAATTCAGCAGGCTGCCTAATGGTGCTTCCCCCCCGAGGCCCCCTCCCCCCCCCACCCTCACACACCACACACCGGGATCGGGGTTCTATTAAAAAAAGAAGAGTTAATAGAGTTATCAAGGCTATAAGATCGCAACCATCCAATTAGGTCTTATGAAAAGTCATTATCAGCTTATAACTGCCTTTCACTTACTAACCATCTAAATTGAGCAGACCATATTTTTAAATATCAAGATAGAATAAGGCACTACTCTGACATCAAGAGAGACTAGTGGCCAGATTAGATGGACTAGACAACATGGAAATTAGTATTATGGCAAATATACAGTGCTCCTGCTAGCTAGTAATGGGGATCGACTTTGCGCCAGTAATGAAAATGGCCAGTAACAGGCTTGTAGTGCCCAGGCGCGTGCGATGTTGTATAAGCAATCACAATGCGTGCGGTGCTTGCCAGTGACGAAAGTGTCCTTGCGCATTGCGGCCGTTGCTTCTGCATCGCACGCACCTGGGGTTACAGGCCTCTTGATGGCCGTTTTCGTTACCGGACCAGAGTCGAGTTGCTAGTAATGCATAGAAGATTGATGCTTCTGTGACTGGTATATCACTCGGAACATTTCGATCATCCTAATTGTCTCCTGAAATTACTTGTGCCCCTTATAGTCAGAGCCCGGATGAATTAGTATGGCCCGTATGGGCCCCCCTTTTATTCAAGCATAGTCATTTGCATGGCATGATTGGGATGAGTGACGTGTTTTGCGTGAGATGAACGAGTTAGCACAGATGCATCGTCTCAGGACCAAAGAAGTGCAAACACTTGTGCCATGTCTGATTGTTATTTGTTATTGGTCATCTAAAAAATATCTTTGTCATGTTATAACCAGCACCGCGGATCTTGAAAGCGAGCCTGGCTTATTTCTCTCAGAGAAAGAGGTGAGCATCTCTCTGAAGTCTTATCTTGGTCCATTTACTACTTTTTTATTGTGCAGTGCTTGGTTTAGTTCATATCTCCTCTCCTTTCCTGGTTTGATCATTCTTTTGAGTTTTGATGGCAGAAAGTGTTTTCCGAGGCTGAAGAGATGGCGAGAAGGTACAGACAGAGGTTACCGGCTGTTCCTACCACCCGCAAGTTAGATGCCCTACCATCGGAGGTGCTTCCTTTCAACGACGAAGCGGGGCTATATGCAAACTGGAAATGGTTCAAATTCGAGGAATGTGAAGAAGTGAGCCAGAATGAAGACAATGTCTCATGACGGCACCATCCGTAGATTCTGTGATCGGTTTTTGAATGAGATCCTTCCGAGCTTTGGGCAAGCGAGCTCGCATGACATCCACTGACAAGGAGTCCGGCGTGGTTATCCTCCTTGCCATTTCATGTCGCAACCATCGAGAGATGTTGCAGATCAGTGCAGGGAATTGTACCACACAAATTTCCATTACTGGGTGTTGTATTACCCAGCTTGTTCCAGTCTGTTAATGTAAGTTATTGAACTCATGGCATGAGTTGTCATCTATATGAATCTATTGTCTTGTGATTAGCAAAGGATTCTGAGTTTCAATCTGTTTCCCCCTTGTTCTTTCTTTTGCTAGAAAGGCACTGCTGACTTAGCGACCGGCTTCGAGTAAGCTTCGTGATGCCGCTCATTATTTTTATTTAGAGACTATAATATCTGAAGTCGAAGAGAAGCATCTAGTTGTTGGCCTGAGGAAAATACTGGAGAGAAAATAAAGTGTGTATTTAGGGTGAATATGTATTGTAAGAGAGACTATTTTATAGAGATAAAAATGTTATAGAGAATGTTGTGTGTGTATTCATAAAAAAAAAAAAACTATATGAGAAAAATATTATAGAGAGAAAATATGATAGAGAAAAAATATTGTAGAAAGAGAATGTTAGAAAAAAGAAATGTTGGAGAGAATATTTCTGAACTTTCCATAAGTAACGAGTGACAACAATCCATTTTTCTGTTATGGAAAATAGTATAAATAAAAATGTTATGTTGTTTTCAATTTTATTTTTTTAGTTTTAAAATCAAAAAGTAAAAATAAGTTGGCACATATTTTTTTTTTATTTTCATGATGTATACTCTAAGAAACTTACAAGTTGGCAGTTGGCACGTGCGTTGTAGAGCAAGAGAAAATTGTTAGAGTATTTTAAAATTTTATTAGTGTTTTGTATAGCTGTTTTCTCTTGTCTTGGGGATTGCCCGATTGTTCTCTCTTGTCTTGGGGAGTGGCGTCAGTTGTCTGCAGTTCAGGCGCAATGGGTTTTGCGATCAGCTAATAGCACGGCACACTGGTTAGCTACTAGAACCTTAGGCTGAGTCGTGAGGGATTTTGGGATGATGATTTCTCGTCTACTCTTGTAACCCTTCATGGGAAAGTTTTTAGGCCATCATGTAATGACCACCATCTTCAATATCAAAAAAAAGAAGAAGAAAGAATTGGCAAAAAATCCGTCTTAGAGATCTTTTTCGAGCAGCAGTCTCGATTATCTTTTCATTTGACCTGAAATCATTGTGGACGAAAATACCCCTCCTCCCTCTTCGAATTTTGATTTCCTCTCCCCCCCCCCCCCCCCTTCCTCTGTAGCCGCCGGACCTAACCGAACCCCCCGCCCCCCACCGCCGCTTTCGCAGGACCTAACCGAACCCCCCTCTCTCCCCCGGCCGGACCTAATCTACAGACATGGGATGACCCTTAGACCTAACCGAATCCCCGTCGCCGCCGCAGCCGCTTCCATGTACGCTGCTGCTGCCGCTTCCATGTACGCCGCCTGCGCCGCCGGACCTGAAGAGGGAGGATGGCAGGTGAGGGTGGTCTGGAGATTAAAAAAAATGGGAAGGATTTTTGCCAAAATTGGATTGGTTTAGAGGGGCTGAAGCTTAAATGAAAAGTCTCAATGGGTTAATCCTAATGTGGGGTTAGTTAGAGGGTTGTTAGGCTAATAACCCCCAAAAAACAGTTTCAATATATATATATATATATATATATATATATATATATATATATATATATATATATATATATATATATATATATATATATATATATATATATATATATATATATATATATATATATATATACTAGTAATGCCCGTGCCTGTCGGCACACAAAAGATTTCGAAGGCGAGAAAAATATTTTGAAGCAGGTGAAAATATTTAAAAGGTGGCAAAAAAATATTTCGAAGGTGGTGACAATATATCGAGAGAGATAACAATATTTTGAGGGTGATAACAATATTTCATAAGCGGCGATAGTATTTTAATGCCTGTGCCTTTCGGCACGCAAAAGATTTTGAGGTTATGAACAATATTTTAAGGAATGTAACAATATTTCAAAGGTTGCAACAAAACATTTCGAGAGTGGGGACAATATTTCAAGAAATATAACAATATTTCAAGATTGATAACAAAATTTCGTGAGCGGTGATAGTATTTTGAGGACGACGACAATATTTCATGAGCAATGATAATGCTCGCGCCTGTCGGCACTCGAATGGGGTGGCAAAATTGGTTCGGCGGCGCCTACAATCGGCTAGGACACCCACATTATGCTGGAGAGCTCACACTTGGTGAAAACAGCCTCAAAATTGCGGGATGTATTGAAGAGATCAGAAAGATCCTAAAGTCCCCAATCAGAAACAAAGTTTCTGGAAAATAATTTCCCTCCAGATTTTCAATCCATCAAAATTTGTTGGCTTCCTTGTGCATGGCAAAACCAACAACTGGTTGACAGGTTTACACACAAAATTTTAACGGATATAAAATTTGGAAGACCATTCATTTAGGTTTCATCGGAAACTTCAGTCAAAAATCTCAACATAGTCCACCAAGAATAGGCGCATCCACTCTCTTGTACAGTTTTGAAGCTCACCCAAATGCTCTCTGAATGATATACAAAGGAAGCCACCAGAGTTGTTCAAAAGTCATCTCTCAAATGTCAATAGAGGACATTCATCTCACTCGATATAGATGGAAGCTTCCTGAAATCAAGGAAGCTTCGACCAGATAATATTTTAAGACACCAACCTATTTAAAGCCTAAAAACATAGAGGACCAGTTAGACCATAACTCAATTTGAAAGCCACTTGCAATGTGGGACCATAAACAACAATGCATCCATCCGATAACGTCTTGAATCGAACCCACCACACGACATTACAACAACATTCATGCGGGTTGGTTGCATTCCAACCCAGATAGTGTTGAAGATAGCAAGAACCAGAACACACTTATTTACACAGATGGCATAAGAAGCTAGTGCCGAGATATCATGTATAGGGTTGGAGGCACATATCATGTACAGGGTTGGAGCACATGCCGCCGCCGCCGCCGCTAAGGGTCCGGATTGCCAACCACAGTCGCTCGATCCGTAGTCGTTGTCCTCCTCGCTCAGCTCTTTATCGCAGCGTTCTCTTCTGGAGCGCCCACGTCTTCGAACTTTGCATATTTCTCACAATACTCTGGATGGGTAGCAGCAGGAATAAAATTAAAGTATTTCAAAAAGCATAAATCGAAGCACTCATATGATTTTACAGAGATTTTCCTAAGAAAATTAGACAACCAAATAAAAGAAAAACAATTTGTGAAACAATATCATGATCAAGCCAATTTACAATTTTTTTTTGAAACTATGTGGATGGAGATGAGCCATTAGATACAATTATTTTGCAACCGATTCAGCTCTTCACTCAGCTTGGAAATTCCTGCCTGCACATCCAGATCATGTTAAAAAAAACAGAGAAGAAGAAAAGAAAAGAAACAAAAAACCTTTTAACAAACAACTCATACAAAAAAAAAAATTCTTTTAACTTACGTTTTGAGCCATAATTCCGTTGATAGGAAATGCTGGATCCTTTTCCTCAAAAAACAAAATGCAAGATTCAATGAAGATGGGAGATATCCCTTTGTTTCTAAACCCATTCGATGGCAAGCTGCCATTACCATCAGATGCTGTCTCGTTGACCGAAAATTTATATAATGATGGTTAAGATGAAAATTTCGAAGTCTAAAAACACAGTTCAATAGTAATGTCTTGTAATCTAAATCAAGAGACCAAATTCTCTAATAGATACAAAGGATATTTCACAAAAAAAAAAAATCAAACAATACAAAATATTGAAGAAAATTTCAATGATTGAAGAAAACCTCATCAGTGATGACCTCATTATCGATGCAATCCATGGGAATCTCCACATGAATCTCCCTCTCTTTCTGTTATCAATGCAGAGCAATTTGATTAGAATCAACTCTCATATTTCCCTTATTGTAATTCCACTAATGTAGCAAAAGCCCCCGTTAGGAGAATTGCACCAAGCCACGACGGAGCTTACCTTCGAGGGACAACATCCTTTATAAAAAACAAAAAAAAAGGGGGTAAATTACAATCATCTGAGCAAAAAAGAAAATCAGATATGAGTCCTTTAAAAAAACGGATTCAAAAAAAAATGTTAGAGAAAGAGAACGAGAAAGAAATATGACCCCTTTCTTCAGCTCTCAATCAGGATTGGGATGTAGATCTGAGTATTCCTAAAAAAACATGAAACAAAGTCCATCTTCAAACAAAAAAAGAATGAAAGAGAGCAATTTGTTAGAAAGAGAGACCTGACCTGGGAAAGCTCTCAATCGGAAAAAGCTTCATAAAAAAACCCGAAACAAATCCATCTTCAAATAAAAAATTATGTTAGAGAAAAAAAAAAAAAAAATCTGAGAGAGAAAGAGAGAGAGTGAGAGATCAGACCAATGGAAAATCTCAATCGTTAAAAAAACTTCAATCCTCTTCCTTTGATTGGAGAGCTCTCAATTGAGATTGGGATGCAGATCAGGCTTGGGATACAAAGGAGAAACAAAGGAAAAGAATAATTTGAGAAAAAAAAACCCAGAAAAACCAGAAACAAATTCATCTTCAAACAAAAAGTTATATTAGAGAAAAAAAATAAAATCAGAGAGAGAGAGAGTGAGAGAGAGATCTGACTAGGGATTGCTTTCCTCCTCGATCCATCATCCCATTCTTCCCCCACGCCCGAGCTCCGACTCTGAGCCCAGATTTGAGATCCTGAGGGCCCCGATCCAAACAAAAAAAGAATGAAAGAGACCAATTTGTTAGAAAGAGAGACCTGACCCGGGAAAGCTCTCAATCGAAAAAAGCTTCATAAAAAAACCTGAAACAAATCCATCTTCAAATAAAAAATTATGCTAGAGAAAAAAAAAAGAAATCTGAGAGAGAGTGAGAGATCAGACCCATGGAAAATCTCAATCGTTAAAAAAACTTCAATCTTTTTCCTTCGATTGGGGAGCTCTCAATTGAGATTGGGATGCAGATCAGGCTTGGGATGCAAAGGAGAAACGAAGGAAAAGAATAATTTGAGGAAAAAAAAACCAGAAAAACCAGAAACAAATCCATCTTCAAACAAAAAGTTATATTAGAGAAAAAAAATAAAATCAGAGAGAGAGAGAGAGAGAGAGAGAGAGAGAGAGATCTGACCAGGGATTGCTTTCCTCCTCGATTCATCATCCCATTCTTCCCCCACGCCCGAGCTCTGAATTTGAGCCCAGATTTGAGATCCCGAGGGCCTCGATCCAAACCCTAGCCACCGGGAGAAGGGTTGAGCTTCCACACCAAGCGGCCGTGGATCCTCGCCAGCCTCCACAGCGGTAGACAAACAGAGAGAGAGAGAGAGAGAGAGAGAGAGAGAGAGAGAGAGAGAGAGAGAGAGAGAGAGAGAGAGAGAGAGAGAGAGAGATCGTGGAACTGACGGAGAGAGAGAGAAACATAGGGGAAGAGAAAGAGCGGGGAAAGAGAGAGACCGAGTGTTTCCATCTGGGTGGCGGGTTTCTATGTGGGTCACGGGTTTAAGGAGATTGTGTGACAGAGAGGAGCATCACGATCTTAAATCATGACCATTCTATGTGATCACAGCCGGCCGTTGCATCCAGCCCTTAAATCCATTTCCTTTTACAACCCGATCACAGTCTGAGGTTTAGGAGGTAATTCGGGGAGAGAATTGAAGGGGGGAGATGGTAGGGCATGCATGATCACAGCCGGTCGTTGCATCTAGATCATAAGCCCTTCCCCTTTTATAACCCAATCTAACAGCAATGAACGGCTGTGTTTGTCTCTTGAGTGTTTATCCCCCCCCCCCACAAAACCCTGAAATATTATATATATATATATATATATATATATATATATATATATATATATATATATATATATATATATATGGGCATGCTATAATACGGCATGCGGTAAGTGCGGCACCGCATTACAACCGTCTGATGCACCGCTGCGTGCATGCGATGCACACAGCGGGTGCATCAGACGGATGCGGTATGGTGCCACACTTACCGCATGCCGCATTATAGCATGCTCCTATATATATATATATATATATATATATATATATATATATATATATATAGAGAGAGAGAGAGAGAGAGAGAGAGAGAGAGAGAGAGATGATAAAATGCAGCGTGCGGTGCGTGCGGTGTCGCACCGCAGCCGTCTGATGCACCGCTGCGTGCGATGCACGCACAACAGCGGTGCATCAGATGGCTGCGGTGTGACGCTGCACGCACCACACGCCGCATCCTAACAAGCCTCTCTCTTTCTCTCTCTCTCTCTCTCTCTCTCTCTCTCTATATATATATATATATATATATATATATATATATATATATATATATATATATATATATATATATATATATATAGAGAGAGAGAGAGAGAGAGAGAGAGAGAGAGAGAGGCGTGTTAGGCTGCGGCGTGCGCTGCCCGGCCTGATAAATGCGGTGGCAAATTCTAGCCGTCTGATCGCGCGGATCGACTGCGGATCGGCTGCGAACTGCGCGCAAACCCCCCGCCCGTCTGATCACCCGTACAGACCGTCTGATCCCGTGTAAATCCAGCCGCTCCGTGTGTTTGATGGATTATTTGATTCCCATCCGTTCGATCGTGGGAATCGAACAGACTAAAAAAATTTCGCTGTTACTGTAGCGGCTACAGTAACAGCGAAAATCGCTTTAGTCCGTTGGATTCTCATCGATCCAACGGATGGGAATCAAGTAGCGGCTGGATTTACACGGGATCAGACGGTCTGTACGGGTGATCAGACGGGCGGGGGGCGGGCGAGGGATTTGCGCGCGGTTCGCAGCCGATCCGCGCGATCGGACGACCAAAAATTACCACCGCATTTATAGGCCGGGCAGCGCACGCCGCAGCCTATCATTCCTCTCTCTCTCTCTCTCTCTCTCTCTCTCTCTCTCTCTCTCTCTCTCTCTCTCTCTCTCTCTCTCTCTCTCTCTCTCTCTCTCTCTCTATATATATATATATATATATATATATATATATATATATATATATATATCCATGGATGTCTTTTACTCAAAGACTGCACTAGCAATTTGGTGTGTTGTATTTATCCACTTGCGCCCGTAGTCACCTGGTTGGGCCCACAATGACAAATGTGAGTCACCAATAACCATTTGCTTAGGAGTTCAGATCTTCTCCAGCCCGTCCGCCTCGGTCGGTGAGCCCGTGCTTATCACAGCCGCACGATGACAAACGATCCGAAAGTGAATCTACTCCCGACTGACTTCATGCGGCTGTGATGTACGCCGGGCCCACCAACCGTGGCGGGAGGAGATCTTTGCTTAGCTATAAATGAACACTCGCTTGATAATGAAGTTGGTTTTTACTTTTACAACCCCCCCCCCCCCCCCTCCCCCCTTCGAGGTGTCCTCCAGGGTTGGGGCCATCCTCTTTCCCTCGAGTGGGCCCTACAATATTAGCATAGTATCTTGGGTTTCCCCATAGAACACGGTCACTCCGATGCTGAAGTCTTGTAAGAATATCTCCAACCAACTCCCAACATAGCTCCCATCCCGCATGGCACCATCTAATTTTGTTCTCTAGTGAAAGTTTTTAAAAAACTCCAACCGGCTCCTACCCATTCTATGTGGCGGTAGGAGCTGGTAACAACTCCCTTCTGCTGAGAGCCAAAAGTAAATCCTATGTGGGACCCATCCATGTGTGAAATAAAACAAACTAGTGCATGCATGTGTTTGTCGGCGCTGCAGTGGGCCGTCTTCGGTAGCAAAACATCTGTCGCTACTGCAGCGGGCCGCCTTCTGCGGCAACACACCTGAACGGTCTTCGGCAACAAAACACTTTCGACGACAAACACCGGTATTCATAGGGACACTCATTTTCTCGCCAGTGCCGATTGGCTCGAAGTGGGCGCTATCAGTGCGACCAACTCCCCCTCCCCCTATAATCGATCAATCATAGCTGTCTCTATTCGAACAGATTCCTCGAGATCGACTCGATTGTTTGGGGTGACCGAAATTTCAGCAGGCGGGCTTATAGCCGTTGATGCGAACAATGATCACGGGATGAATGGTCAAGTTTAGTATAGTTTAAATCACTGCACCAATATTGTTGAAAAATGACAAACAATGACCGTCGTTTTTCAGTCTGTCGTTTTTTAATACCGTCATTTTTTACTACTAAAAAATATGTATTGATCGCGTTTATTAAAAGACGGACTTTGCCCGTCGTTTATTTATGTAGTTTATTTCTCAAATTGGTGTAGTGAATGGGTCGGGATTTTAGGGGTTTAGTGCAATTTAAATAGTTAGGGAGGGAGTTGGTTGACGGGGAAATAAAGATTGTGCGTTGATTTTTTAACAAATGGTTAGATCTATTCGATTCATTTTTGTCCAATCAGCTTGTCCTAGTTAGTTTCCGTTTTGTCTAGTCAGCACAAAACCGTCATGCCATGCTATATAGATGTCACTAAAGTTTGGAAACCAAAGATTAAAAATATTTTAATGGTGGAAAACAAAGCACGTGGCACGTGATAGGGAGTCAGTTGTAGTGAGGGTTTTCTCCACCAACTCCCATCCCATGTGGCAGATGGGAGGGCGTTGGGAGATGGAGATGGGAAGGAAAGGATTCGGTTGAAGGTACTTTAAGACGCTGAAGGGAAGGAAAAAGTAAAGTAAAGGTTCTCTGATTGTAGGGTTGCATACCATATGATGATGATGTTCTTCTTTTATTCCTTACTAGTTACTACATTTTTTTTTTTAAAAAAAATATTAGTTAATTCATCCTTAAACTATTAAATTTGTCATGATGCAATATGTCCTCTCTCTCTCTCTCTCTCTCTCTCTCTCTCTCTCTCTCTCTCTCTTAAATATAATTGTCCTAATTGCTATTCTTTCTTACACGCTAAAGAATCATGACAAAAATATTTCGTTTCTCTATTTAATTCTGTAAAATTTATAAACTCACTCTACTATTGTTGCTAGGCACTGGTGATAGTAGATTTGGAACAATGGGAAGTCGGCTTAGATAGAATTCTCTCCCCACCGAGGTTGTAATAGTAGGTTTTCAGTCGTGGCTACGGGTTCTTCTTTCTTGGTTATAGTACTAGTAAATGCCTGTGCCCGTCGCACTTGGATGATCGTCTTCGACGATCGCGGCTGCCTTCAACAAGTGATTCACTTGTTAGAAAGAGAGAGAGAGAGAGAGAGAGAGAGAGAGAGAGAGAGAGAGAGAGAGAGAGAGAGAGAGAGAGAGAGAGAGAGAGAGTATTAATTAACCTTCTAAAAGAAATACTACTTAACACAAAATGGCCATTAAATGCCAATGAATAAGTAATTATTATCTTTATAGTAGTTTTTAATATCTTTATAATAGGTTTTTAATAGGATTTATGAGAAAGCATTTTATAGAAGATTTTTAATAGAAACCATTAATTTCAAAGCATAAATGTTATTGAATAGGTATTTACTATCTTTATAGTAGGTATTCCATTAACAGGCATCATCCAGTTAAATGTTTTCATTTTTTTATTTTTTTTTAAAATCAAAGCTACATCTCTTAGTTATTAATAAGGAAAGTACTTTAGTGCTAGTGCTTCTTTTAAATCGGAGGAGCCTCGTGATTTTGTTGATCAAAAGCTTGGACGACCAAACGATTCAGTTTTGGCTTCTTCCATGTTGTACAAACATGAGAATGGCAAGAGACGATCAGATTTGTCTCTCAGAGCATTTTTGAGGATAGCAAAGTTATTATTAACTTGAATTGACCTAGCATGTTATATAGATATGTTATTTTGTATGGTTAGATGTGAGCCATTGATGTAAATAGGGGTGTAAAAATAGGCCATGGCCCGGCCCAACCCAGGCCAGCTCATTCTAAAAGTCATCGGTCCGAACCAAGGTATGGGCCGGGCCTGGGCTGCCACTTTCATCTAATGGCATGGCTCGAAAGTAGGCTGCCATAGCCGAAAACTATAGCGCCAAATGTGGCCTCCTTAGTCCTAAAAGGGTGCTAGAGATGACTGTCGATGCCAGTGTCGATTGTGGGCGTTCAAGCCGAATGTGGCCGTCGCCGGTGAATTTCCTTCTCCTTGATGAATGTGTTTTTGCCGTCGAAAACAACCGTTACAATACCGACAAACACGGGCATTACTAGTGTATATATCATGTGGGTGATGTGAAATGTGATCATGGGTCGAATCTTAACATTCTCAATTAAAGAGCTTTTCCACTAAAAAACCACTCAAACCCTGATTGATTGGACTTGGCGGTCTATGCTAAACATACGGGATAGGCCCGGGTTCAGACCCCTGGCTCGCGTCCCAGCCCGGAAAGCCCAATGGACCTAAACAATTAGTATGCATGTCGGCCCGACCCGACCTTGGCCCACGAATTTTCAGGTTGGGCCCACTTGACCCAACTCAATTTACAACCCTAAATGGCTAGATGTAAATCCTCGATATATACAAGTTAGAATAAAATATATCTTGTTTTATTGATTTCTTTGTTATGCATACAATGTCATTCCATACTAACAAGAAACCCAGGCAATGCTTGGATGAACTTGATTCACGTCACCTGGCACAGACATCATAGCCATCCGAAGAAGTGTACAATCTAGAGTGAGTGTAATTCACTCCTAGGGTTGTGAGTTCACTTGTTAGGGATAGATAGTACTAACGATTTTCCTAATTAACATCAAATGACCATTATATGCCATTGGATATGTATTTATCATCTTTATAGAATATTTTTAATAGGATTTATGAGAGAGAGTCATGTTCACACACGGGAGAATGATTCTTACTCTTTAAAAATGGTCCACGTGTCACAACACGGGAGAGAAGCCTCCATTTTAGTATTCTACTACTACTAGTAAGAAACCCGGACAATGCTCGAATGTGCTTGATGCATGCCATTTGGCAAAGATGACATCGAAAATGTTCGAAGAAGTGTAAAATCTGAAGTGAGTGTGATTCACTTGTTAGAGAGAGAGAGAGACAGAGAGAGAGAGAGAGTAACATCAAATGACCATTAAATACCATTGAATCAAAATTTATCATCTTTATGGTAGGTTTTTAAATGGATATAAAAGAGAGCCATATATTCACAAGGAAGAAGAATTCTAGCTCTTTAAAAAACATCCACGTGTCGCAACACAAGAGAGATGCTTCCAATTTAGTATAGATATATAGATTATATTAGACTAGTGCATGCCCGTGCCTTCGGCACTGCAGCGGGCCGCCTTCGGCGGCAAACCAACCCCCCCCCCCCCGCACCCCCCCAATCTGAATTGAAGGCGGCAACACACCTAACGGCAAAGCATTTTCAGCCTTCGGCAAGACCCCATCGATTATTACCACCCCCACCCATATCGTCGTCTACGGCGGCAACACACCAGATCGTCTTCGGCAACAAAACACTTTCAGCGGTAACACCAGCAAGTCATCCATATCTACAAATTGTGCAAGGCTATGACATAAGTATTTAGAGAAAAAAATTAGTCTATAATTGCAGCGATTTATGAAAGAAAAACATTTATTAAAATACTAAAAGAAACTGGGATAAGTAGGACAAAGTAACATATTTGAACCCAATAATATTTGAACCCAATAAATCGATTTTCTTTATCACACCCACAACATCACTGGAGAAACACTATCAGGTGCCTGAAGTAGAGGCGTAGAGCAATGAAAATTATTATTATCAAAACTATGACAATGAAAGACACGATTATGTATGATTAAAAAGTATGTCGATCATCAGAGAGCATCACCTCTAAAACTGTAAAACCCAGAGATTGAACGTTAATCAGGAATTCGTGGGGCAGATGCTGAGATGGAATTGAGATAGTGGCATTTGATGGCAGGATCAACAGCAAGAACGCTTCTTTATACACGTGGTGCCTGAAGCTTCAATAGAAGTAAGATGAATTAGTGTTTATATATGTAATTTTTTTTTTGGTAGAGATTATATATGTGAATTAGTGGGTATAGATTATTGTTTAAAGTCAAAAAAACCCATTTCACTGCACCACCATCCCCACCTCACTTTTCTTCATGCCTCTTCACAGTTTTTCTTTCCATCACAAATAGTCTCACACAACCCACTTCAGTGACCCACTTCACTGCTCCACCATCCCCACTTCACAACACCAACGACTTCACTGCACAGAAGAGGTTTAAAACTTGAGGTACGCAACCCACTTCACTACCCACTTCACTGCACCACCATCCCCACTTCACAACACCAACGACTTCACTGCACAGAAGAGGCCGAGGACTTGAGGTAGTGGAGTACAACGGAGGGAATGTAGTATGTGGTGTGCGTGTGATTGTGTGTGTGTGTGTGAGAGAGAGAGCGTTCAAAAGAAAGAGAGAGAACATGTAGTGAGGTGGGGTTGGGGGTTTAGAGAGAGAGAGAGAGAGAGTTTTTTTAATAAAAAAACTGAGAGAGACCTGGGTGGGGGTTTAGAGAGAGAGGTTTTAAAAGAAAAGCACAGAGAGAGAGAGAGAGGAGGAGAGGGTTGCAGGTTCAGGGTGGGGGTTTAGAGAGAGAGAGGGTTCGGGGTGGAAGTGGGGTGGGGTTTTAGAGAGAGATATTTAAAAAAAAAAAACAGAGCCGGGGTGGGGTTTAGAGAGAGAGAGAGAGAGTAGTGGAGTACAACGGAGGGAATGTAGTATGTGGTGTGTGTTTGTGTGTGTATGTGAGAGAGAGAGAGACCGTTCAAAAGAGAGAGAGAACCTGTAGTGAGGTGGGGTTGGGGGTTTAGAGAGAGAGAGAGAGAGGTTAGGGGTGGGGTTTAGAGAGAGAGAGCGTTCAAAAGAGAGAGAGAGAGAGAGAGAGCTTGTAGTGAGGTGGGGTTGGGGGTTTAGAGAGAGAGAGAGTTTCGGAGTGGGTATCTCCGGGGTGGGGTTTAGAGAGAGAGAGAGTTTCGGGGTGGGGATCTCCGGGGTGGGGTTTAGAGAGAGAGAGGTTTTTTTTTAAAAAAACTGAGAGATAGAGAGAGAGACATGGGTGGGAGTTTAGGGAGAGAGAGAGAGAGAGAGATGTTTTAAAAGAAAAAACAGAGGACAGAGAGAGAGAGAGGGTTGCATGTTCGGGGTGGGGGGTTTAGAGAGAGAGAGGGTTGCAGGTGGGGGGGGTGGAGTTTTAGAGAGAGAGATGTTTTTTTTAAAAAAAAACAGAGCCGGGGTGGGGTTTAGAGAGGGAGAATGGTATTTTTAAAAAAGAAACCGAGAGATAGAGAGATAAAGGCCTGGGTGGGGGTTTAGAGAGAGAGAGAGAGAGAGTTCAGGGTGGAGGTGATGGTTTACAGAGTTTTTTTTTTAAAAAACAGAGATATAGAGAGAGAGAGGGGGTTCGGGGTGGGGAAAAAAACAGGGGGGGTGCGGTGGTGCGATCGTTGTAGGGGAACGGGGTCGGGGACGTCGTTAGAGAGAGAGAGAGAGAAAGAGAGGGATCCGGGGGGGTTGCAAGAGAGAGAGAGGAACCTGACGGTGGTGCGATGAGGGGACGTCGAGGTCGCAAGAGGGAGAGAGAGAGAAGGAACTGAACCTGAAAACTGATTCTGAAAAAAAAAAAAACCTGAAGAACCGGGTGGGGAGAGAGAGAGAGAGAGAGAGAGAGAGAGAGAGAGAGAGAGAGAGAGAGAGAGAGAGAGGAACCTCGTGCCCGGTGGTGCTGCCGGTGTAGGGGGACCTCAGCGGTGGTGTTGCCGGTGTAGGGGAGCGTTGAGGTTGGAAGAGAAAGAGGGTTTGATCGGTGTTTGGGAAGGGTGAGTTGGAGAAGAGAGAGCAGAACCCGGGATTTGGGGGGGGATTACGTGCAGAGTGGAGATCGTGTAGGGAGAGTTTGTTAGCGTGGGTTAGAGAGAGAGAGAGAGCCGGTGAGAGAGAAACAGAAGAGAGAATCGGAGAGAGAGAGAGAGAGAAATCTGCGGGGGAGGGGTTAGATGCAGAGGAGGGGGGCGGTTAGAGAGAGAGAGAGAGAGAGAGAGAGAGAGAGAGAAATAAGGGGGCGGGGGGGATCAGATCTAAGAGGGAGATCGTGGGTTAGAGAGAGAGAGCCGGTGAGAGAGAAAGAGAAGAGAGAATCGGAGAGAGAGAGAATCGGAGAGATTTGAGGGGTGTTTTTTGGTCCGTTCGATTTGATCAAATGGTTTGAAAATGGTTTGAGAATATAATGATTGGGATATGGTTGATATGTACAGATAGATCGGATGGACAACTTGTCTTACATAGATCGGATGGACAACTTGTCTCCAAAAGTTGTCTCCGAAAGTTGTCTAGTCAGCACAAAGCGCCGTAACATGTTATATAGATGTATGAATGAAGTCTTCCCTTTAACAGTTAAAACGCCCCCTGTTTCAGATTAGCTTAATTATTTAAAGGATATATTACAGTTTGATTGATAATTGCTTACACCCCCATCATGTTTAAAACCCTACAAAAGCTCTCTTATAGTTTGAAAAATATATCACTTGCACCCCCTCCAAAGGAGGTCTATGTGTACGGTTTTTTAAACTCTAAGGGGGCATTTGTAGGTTTCAAAACATGAGAGGTCGTAAGTGATAATCGGTCAAACGACAAGAGGTTCATGTGTAATTTATCCTTATTTAAATTGATCCAAAATACAGGCGTTATAGGATAACCACCACCAACGCACACTTAGTGTTTTTTTGAATCATTTTTTTAAAAAAATTAAAACTTTAGCTCTCTTCCATTAAAGAATAAAGATGACCCTTATGAAATGCAAGTATGTGAATTCAATTCCCTAATCCTAGACACCGACATATAACTAGGGTCTAGGGGTGGCAATGGGTCGGGTCGTGTCGTGTTCGTGTCGTGTCTAGTCGTGTTCGTGTCCAAAAACCCCAGACCCAGACCCGACCCGTTTAACTAATCGTGTCTAGATCCTAAACCCGTACCCGACCCGCCAATAAACGGGTAGACCCGATAAGACCCGGTAAGACCCGTTTATCACCCGGACTATTCAGTTGACCCGATCCGACCCAATCCGACTCGACCCGACCTGACCCGAAAGACCCGCTGGTATTATATATTATAGTATCGGATTGCAGGTAGACCCAACCCGACCCGACTCGACACGACCCGTTGAATACTAAACGGGTCTTCCCGGGTCTACCATGTCCAGACCCTAAACCCGGACCCGACCCGTTTATTAAACGGGTCTATCGTGTCGACCCGTTTACGACCCGAACCCGTTTAGCCCTGACCCAGACCCGCTAACTTCGTGTCGGGTCGTGTCGGGTCTGCCGTGTCGGGTCCGAAATTGCCAGCCCTACTAGGGTCACATGGCCCCTTGCTCGCAAGGGAAATCCCTAGGATTGTGCAGCTTGGATTAGGGGTGGCAATAGTCGGGTCGGGTCTGGTCGGGTTGAGGCATAGGTGCAAGGGCAAAAACACCCAACCCGAACGCGGCCGTTTAATAAACACTTAAACCCAAACCCGACCCACCTAATAAACGGGTTGACCCGACCTGACCCATTTAACCCGTTTAATAAATGGGTCGGGTCGGGTTGGCTCTGGTTGGGTCAATAGAACTCATATAAACCGGTTGGGTTTGATTGGGTTGGGTCAAGTTGACATGACCCATTTAAATTTGGTAAACGGACCAAGTCGGGTTATAAGTACAAACCCACATCCGACCCATTAAATAAATGGATCAATCGAGTTAACTTGTTTTATGGCGAACCCGTTTAGACCAAATCCAAACCAGCTAGCTTCGGATCGGGTTGGCGGATTGGGTCAAAGATTGCCACCCTTAGCTTGGAGTGATCCATTGAGAGTGCATGCATTTTATATGTTTCATTGCATACTCATGGCATTCATTTGCATTCCCCCCAACCCCCCAAGAGGGTTTTCTCATAAAAAAAACAAAGTAAGGTTGGAATAGGCACCAAATGGGACGTGTGGAGCTCACCGTACCCCTCTTTGGTATAGGCCACTCCTATGTTTTTTTTTTTTTGGTAGATCGGAAGGGTGGAGGTCACCATAGACCCCCCTAGGAGACGCCACAGCTCAGCGCTAGCACAATCAACCCGCCACACCAGTGGGACAAACGGAGCAACCACAATCTGACAAAGGCAAAAATAAACAAGAAAAAACCAGACACCAACCCGCCATCCCGGCGAACACCATCGCCCACTCGGTGGCAACAAAACACCATCACTCCACTAATAGCACACTCAGTGCCGGACCTAGGATTTTTTCTTAGGGGGGCATACATATTAAAATGAGGGAAAGTTTGACATAAGTCATTTTTGAGATATGGCTTTTACTTGCAAGACATGTTAATTTTGAAATATAGCTCAAGTCTCTCCCGACGAGTATATACTCTTTGTGAAGACGAATGCATACTCTTTCTTAAACAAATGCATACCCTTTTATAAGGCGAATATATACTCTTTTCGAAGACGAATGTATACTTGTAGGGACCTTAGCTAATATAGCAAATTATGGTGTCCTGCAGCTAATATCAGAAAGCTTGTGGTCCTTCCCCCTAACCCTAATCGAGTCTTTCTCTCTCTGCTCTCATTGCTCCCTATTTGTAAAGTGCCACTCTTTCCTCGGTTTGGTTTGGGCCTTTCTGAGTTAGGGCAATTTCTTTCTCTCTCTTGGTCTAGGTGTTTCTTTGCATTGTCTATCTCAAATAGTTAAGGACGGTCTATACCTAATTCGCTGTAAAAAGTAATTGACATTCATGTCTCGAGTCTGAACTTTAGCTGGTGGTGTGACAACGTCATTACCCTTCTTCGGGTCCTCAAGATCCTTTATAAATTTGGGACTATAACTAGTCAACTCGCCCAGGTAGCGTTGATCAAGAATAACACATACGGGTCCTTGTTTTTTTTTTCTTTCGAGAATGACATGAAGCTTGATTAAAGTAAGGTTGAAATTAAATGACATGAAACTTGGTTAAAAGCCGTGATGAGTTTAGAGCATAGCTGGGTTTCACTATGATGGCGGCAAGAAAATGAAGTACACCTAGATGGCTCCTTTTCCACCAACAAAAACTGAACCCACTAATCTTTTTCCTCAACCCACAAGGATCTTCAACAAGAGATCCTCCTCCCTTCTTCCCTCACACTCAAAAGAATATCAAGGCAAAAAAATAAAATATGTAGTTGTGCTTCTATGTCTCTGCACGGCAGCCACTTTTATCTATTTCTTATCTTTTTTTTTCCCCCAAACCGAAACCCACACTAAAAGACTTGGTATTAACCCTTCGAGAACCGATGACTATTGAATCAAAACCTCAATCCAATGGCCTACAAACATTCACTTAATTAAGTCATTGTAACAAAAATATGGATTTTTAAAATGAGAATTCTCAAAATAAAAAAATGCTATAGTGATTTCATTATAGCAAAAAGTAAAATTTTGATAATAAAGAGTGATATTTGCTACAGTGCAGGTTGTTACACTTTGCTGTAGTGAAGAATAACATTTGTGATTTTAGTAGTAGGGACAATTTTGTCATTTAATGGGGAGAAAAAGTTAACGGAGGGACTTATTGTAAATGTATCTTATTAAGAGGGACCTAGTGGAAAACTATCTTATTCATCGTCCTTTTCACAAAATTGATCTATTGCCAGAGACCTAACACTAAATCATTACAAAAATTTAAGTATCCATAGTGAATAAGAGAAAGAAGAATGAGAACCATAATCTAATTTGGTGCTTCGTTTCTTCTTTGTTTTTCATCGAAATTTAGTGATTTCGAAGGTGTTGCGATCCTCATTTAATCATCTACGACATCGTCTAGAGTCGAGAGAAAATATTAAAGCCAACACCAAAGTATATTTTGTAAAGTCTATATAAAACCCTAATTTTTTTCCCAAAGTGAGGGGGGGCTTGAGCCCCCTGGGCCCAAGGTAGGTCCGCCCCTGAGCATACTAAGAACAGGGAGCAAGACCCCTAAAACAAAAACAGAAGAAAAAAGAAAAGAAATACCAATGCTTAATTTTTATGCACCAAGGATCTTCCTTGTGCTGATTGGGGCGTGGATAAGTGTGCACACTATACAGTAAAGATTCAACACTTGGAAAATTTTATGTGCAGATCATGTGCGGAAATGAAAACCAATAATGGCGGCCAATTGCCACCCAACCTGTGGCACTGAAACCAACGCCATCACCGTCCGATCAACCCAACGGCTGGCACGTGAATGCACAGGGTTAAGCTTCGGGTTCGTCCAGATCATAATTGCGGAGCATAACAAGGAGATCAATACACGACCCCAACTGTTTTCACCTGGTTTTACTAAAAGAGGTTGGCATTAATCTGGATGATGTGCAGACTTCAATTCCTGTTAACTCCACGTCGGGGGAGGCTGCCAGAGTGCCGGAGCAGCAGCTCGTCCGGTGAAGCTTCCGACAGTTCATGAAGACATATTTCAGCAGTGATCCTGTGTCTCAACAATATCTCCGAGGGTAGCTGCAAGTCATTGAGGAGGGCCTAGGAGCTGATCTTCCTCTCCCTTTGAACTCTTTGGATGACTCTATTAGATGTTAGTATTCTATTAGTCCCACCTCAATTGTGGTAATGTAAAGGTGTGCGTTCTCTCTCTATATAAGGAGAGATAGTCTTATGTAATGACAATAAGATTGATGAGATAATACAATAAGTTTTTCTCCCTAAACCTATTCTCTCTCCCTCTCTCTTCGTAACATTGTATCAGAGCTAGGTTAGGGTTTTGAAGACCCCCCTGGCCTCGGCCTCCTTGACGCCGTCGGCGTCGAGGAGGCTGGAAATAGTCAAAGTTTTTCTTCTTCTCTCTCTGTCAAACTCTCTCCTTGGTCGGCTCTCCCCGGATCAGCAGCCTCGCCGACCGAACGCCTACACCCCTCACCGTCGAGCACCTGTCCGCCCTTCTAGCTGCTGCGATTGGAGATCCCTCTCATGCGATCGGAGATCTCCACGCGCGCGATGTGTTCCACCGAATCTCAAGCCGGCGAACCTCCTCCTCGATGAGAACGACAGCCGTCTCCGACCAGATCCGGCATGAAGAGCTCCTGCGCCCCCATCCTGCACGACACCCCCTGCGCCCCCGTCTGAGCCATGCGCGCCGGCCCTACGCCCGCCATCCAATCCAGGCCCTGCTTGCTAGATCCCCTACCCATGCTCCATGCTCCAGATCTGGCCACCCCTGACCTCCTGCTTTGGCCACCACCTCCTGCGTGCCCTGTCAAGGCCAGA
The DNA here is from genome assembly GCA_947650365.1 of Chamaelirium japonicum. NCBI lineage: Eukaryota > Viridiplantae > Streptophyta > Magnoliopsida > Liliales > Melanthiaceae > Chamaelirium > Chamaelirium japonicum. The sequence goes on along the minus strand of OX393556.1, from coordinate 40,040,006 downwards.
TCTGGCCGATCACCTTCCCCCGTCGCCGGTCAGATCTATCGTCGTTCTCTCCTCGGATTCGGCCAGATCCATCCTCAGAACCGATCGACCTCGCCGGATCCGGGCCGATATTGGGGCCCTCATCGTTGCCGCTCGCCTTGGCGCTCTCGGTCATCCCCTCGCTGCGCCGGTCTCCTCCCTGCGCCCTGATCACCATCGGCCCTCGCCGACTGCACCCTCGCCGGATCCGGCCCGGCCAACCTCCTCCATCACCGAATCCTCTGCTTGCCGGACCGCCTCCCCTGCTGCACGCCCACCCGCCCCGTCTGACAGTTCACCTACGCGAGCTCCGGCCGCTGCCTGCGCAGACGATCCGGACGTCGCCTAAAGCCGTCACCTACGCTCCAGATCCGGTCATCGACGTCTCCTCTGGCTGCTCCCGGCCTGCCGGCCACCTCCTTCCCTCGCGGTGATCACGTCTCCGACCCCCTGGCCCCGGCCCTCGGATTTCTTTCTCTCGTTTGCGACTCTCTATCCAAAAAAAAAAACCCGATGACCCATTTTTCTCTTCGATCTTCTCTTCTCCACACAAATCCTTTCAAAGAGGATTTCGAACTCTATTCTCCTAAAAAGAATCACAACTGTCACTTGCTCTATCTGGGTGTGCAATACCAAATGGCTGTGATCTGCTGTGGTTTGTTGCACCGAATGGTTGTGGCCCCACCTTTCATCTGGTCGGCCTTTCATACGCCGGTCCACTCTCTTCTCGCGCCTCCCGGATCCTGCGCTCGCTGCAACTAGCTGTTCGAGTCCTGACCCTTTTATACTTGGCCAGCTCTTCGTAACAGCCTCTGTACCTGAGCCTTGCGCCCTGCGCTCTGACCCGTTGCGCTCTCCCTGCACCTTGCAATCTGTCGGCCCGCTGTGCCTTGCACTTTGTCAGCTCGTCTGCACCCTGTGCCCTGCGCCCTTGTGTTCTACCGGTCCGCCTACACTAGTGCCCTGTGCTCTACCGGCCTACCTGTCTCCTGCCGATCGAGATCTTCTCCCTCATTTCGATCGCGCTTATTTCCCTCTGACATTCTTTCCTTAGTCATTTGGCTTTATCCTTTCTCTACTTGGTCGTATAGACCCTTGGATCTTCTCTCTCCGGTCACACTTGTGCCGATTTTCAGATCCTTTTTCTCTCTCCCTTTCCTTGGTCATATGACCCTTGGATCCTCTCTCGTTCCGGTCACTCTTATGCCGGCTTTTGAATCCTCTCTCTCTCTCTTTCTCTCTATCTCTTTTTCTTTCTCCTGTCACACTTGTGATCGCTTTCGGATCCTCTCTTTCTCCGATCACACTTGTGCCGCCCTTCGGATCCTTTCTCTTATTGGTCACACTTGTGCCGGCTTTCAGATCCTCTCCCTTTCCTTGGTCATGTGACCCTTGGATCCTCTTTCTCTCCGGTTACACTTGTGTCGTCATTCAGATCCTTTTTCTTACCGGTCAAACTTGTGCCGGCTTTCAGATCCTCTCACTTTCCTTGGTCATGTGACCCTATCAGAGCTACGACTCTACATTCTCTCATTTCTCTATTTCTCTACTTCATATATGATGATTGAGATCTTCTAGGAGGTGTCAAGTGCTTGCTTCGACCGGGTGCTTACCTCCTATAAGGTCTCATGCATCCACACCTTTTTTCTTAGCCATTCTCTCTCCTTTCGGCCTCCTTTATTGCCGACTTCCATCACCGTCGGCTTCCTCCTCTTTGATCTTTAGTTATCATTGTCAATTCCCCCGGTTGACCTGCTTACAGGTTGGCCGGGTTCCCCCGGTTGTCCTGCTTGTAGGTCAATCGGGTTTCCAGGACGACTTGCTTGCAGGTCGCCCTGACACTATCTTTACTTTACAACATAAAAAAGAGAGAGGGTTATTTGATGTATTTTTTTTCTTTCTCCGTTCTTTTATTAAGCAAACTGATGTCGGTTTATACCTTACATCAGTTGACGGGGGGTATTAGATATAATGTGTTAGTATTCTATTAGTCCCACCTCGGTTGTGGTAATGTAAAGGTGTGCGTTCTCTCTCTATATAAGGAGAGGTAGTCTTATGTAATGACAATGAGATTGATGAGATAATACAAGGAGTTTTTCTCCCCAAACCTATTCTCTCTCCCTCTCTCTTCGTAACAGACTATGATAAGGAAGATAGTCAGGGAGTGCGGTCGGATGACATAGGAGGGCTACAAGGTTTTGTTACCTCTTTAAAAAGTCTGGAACAAGCCAAGAGGGAAGAGTGTGAGAAGATGATGTGTATAATAGCTGTCCTCATGTGGTGGTCTTCGTGGTGGCTATGCTCTTTTTGGATGTGGTGTTACTTGTAGCTTGTTCCCTGGGTGTTGCATAATGTGTTACTGGTGTGGGCTATTGACGTTTACTTATGAGGTGTTTGTCTTGGAACTCTAGGGGCTTGGGCGGTATTGAGAAGTGGAAAACTATTGCACCTCGATAGTCTGCCAGTTGTCGATCGACTAGTCGATCGATCAATCGATCGTCAGCCCCCGATCAATCAGTTACTAGCTTCAATCCGTCAAGATTAATGAAGGATCTGTTGCTAGACACCCTCTCGATTGAACCCCTCGAGCTTGACCGTCTGCCAACTCTTGATCGACTGACCGATCGATTACCAACCTTGATCCGTCAAAAATCTCGAAGGACCTAGCGCTAGACAGCCTTTGGCGAACGATCCCCTGAAGTTCGACAGGTTGCCATCGCTTGATCGATCGGCCGCTAGCGATCGATTGATCGGATGCCAACGATCGATTGATTAGTCGCTAGCACCCGATCGATCGGTTGTCGATACCTAATTGATCCATCGCCAACACTCGATTGATCAGCCACCAATGCCCAATCGATCGATCCGACTCTCCAGTCGGCTCTTGGCAGGGGTCAGCAGATGACTTCTACGGTCGGGCCTTAGCAGGGGATCAATAGAGGACTTCTCCGGTCGGCCCTTAGTAGGGGGGCGATAGACGACGTTTCTAGTCAGCTCTTGGCAGGGGGTCAAACGACCCTTTCAACGTATTGCCACCACCCGATCGGTTGTCGGTAGTGTAGAACCTCCGTGTGACTTATTTTTCACAATATTCTCCTGGAGTTTCCTCCAGTCTTTGAAGCCAAGCTTGTTAAATGAGAAAAATGCCCCCACAACCCGATGTGGCAAACAAATCATCGGTAATCACAAAAGGCAGTTGGTTGTCTCCTCTCTGGTCGACCCTCAATGGGGGCTTGACAGACTCTTTCAAGATGTTCATCAAGCTGGAGCAACTCCGACAACAACCGTCAAGAGATAATTTCAGTATCGCACCATCGATTCCTGACAGTTAGGTTAGCACCTGACTAGCTGGGAGGGGGTAACTGTGGGTGGAAAATTTGGCCAAGGCACTCGCGGGCCCACGATGACGCCTGTGGGACCCTCATCCTTGCATAGGGCCAACACTGACAACAATGGGATGTCCTTGCCCTGCTTGGGGCCCACGAGGATGACAGTGGGACACTCCAGCCTTATCTGAGGCCCACGGCGACTATCCAAGACTCGGTGGCTCACCTACGAGAAATCACATTTTCATTTTAGACCAGATCCTTATTCGATATCCAAATTTCTATTCCAGAGATCTATCTTCAGTTTCTAGAGTTGTAGAGCTCTGACGAAGGACTGATCTCCACTTCTCCTCCTTTTATGTTTTCTCTGATTACTTGTACAAGCGATTCTCGGTCTATCGAGGTCACTCTACATTTTGGAGATAGTGGATTTAAGGTTGTGTCATACTGCATGGAGATGTAGGCTTCAGCCGAACTTCGTCATCACATCCTTGTGTCTACTCTACTATATAATCTCTAATCTCTCTACTCTACCCTCGACAGTGCTTGTGTTATAGCTCAACACACTATAGTGGAACTGCACTCAAATTTCATTGATTGTTGATGGAAAACTTTACACGGCAAAAGAATTCCTCACCAAGAGGATGAGAGAGAGAAGCAGAAGGAGAAGCAAAAAAAAAGCAGAGTGAGGATTTGAGTGTGAAGGGCAATAGTTAAAGTAGTCGTTTATTTGGTATGGGTATTTGTATTTTAATTAGGGATAAATTTGTAAAAAAAAATTTAATATATGTCGTGTGAAGAGAGTTGTTTGATGTGCACATAGAATTCCTCTAAACCGGGTAAGATCATCGATTTTGGGACGTGAATAAAATTTCCCTTCCTGTATTTCGGTCATATCGGAAGGTTTGTATGTAAATACTAAATCTGTTGAGGGGGCATGTGTAAAAATCCAACTAAAGCTTTTCAACGACCAGTCACCAGAACTTAGAGTCAATTCAAAAGTGGTAATCCATCACCCAACTCGAACCCATCTAGAGCTTCGGTCTCGGATTCGGAAGAGAAGTCGGATTAGTTCCCAGGATTTTAACCTAAGAGGAATGAGGATCCAAACCCGAATATTGTTGGCGTATACCTGCCGTTCGATCCACGCGATCCAACCGCTCGCACAGATTCACTTTTGTCTGTGCTTCACGGTTTTCGAAGGGTAAATAAGCTTCGATCCCCCCACACAAGGGCCACAACGACCCCTAGCTGCTGCCCGATCGACGCCCTCTCCCCTCTTCTGTGGGTTCATTTTCTCGGGGCGCGAAGGAGGAGATCGTCCCCAAATCCCGATTCCGGCGACGCGCCGCCTCTATCTCCGGCGAACAGGTGAGACTTCGTCCCCCCTCTCTCTCTCGGCTCGCGCCGTCCCGCGCTCCGTTGCCGACGGCGATCCCTCCGTCAGCGCTCCCCCCCTGCTGCCACTCTAATCTCTCGACTTCCCTCCATTTTCTCTCTCTCTAGATGTTGATAATCTTGCCATTTTGACCCACTAGCCGATTTCCAGATCCTGCATAGCTCAAGATGACTTCCATGGTTCGCCTCCAAGATCCTCTCTCCTCTTGCTTCTCTCCACATCCCTGAAATCGTGCCCTCTATCTCTATCTCGTGCGAAGTTTTTTTATTTTTAATTTTTATCCCCTACCCTTTAATCTCTACTTAAGTTAATAACTCTGCAGCACTGCAGGTTCTGTAGAACTACACTTTTGGTTCCCCTGGTTCTTTTCTCTTCTTCTTCTGGTTTTCTTGGAGTGCTCTAAATTGACCGAATAGAAGAGGCGAAGAAGGCAAATAGAGGAAGTTCCATATCTTCTTCCACTTCTCTATGATTACCTTTTTTTGAGGTACATTTCCTCATCTTTCTCTGTTTGATGTCTGCAAAATGGCACCTTTTTTACATTTTACAGTTGTTTTGTTTTGATTTGGAGGACGAGACTGGTGTAAAAAGGATAGTTAGATGCTGGATTTCTTTAACTTTTGAAACATACCCCCTGTTTGACTCAAGGCTTTAAATTGTGGTTTCGTGTCGGGTTTCGGTCTTCGAAATTTCGACCGGAATTGATCAAAATTTAAAATTTTTAGTTGTAGTTCTGAAACCGAAATTGAAATGGACTGAAATTTATAGTTCCACTTCCAAACACCGAAACCAAAATTTACCGAAATTGACTGAAATGGCTAGCCCCTGGTTTCGACCCTCATTTTGTTTTGGTCCTGGCCGAAACCGAAATATTTTGCCGTAATTTCATAATTTCAACAGAAATTTGAAACAATGGTTTGGCTCACCTGTTATTTTCCTGGTGGGCATTGCCACCTCAGCATAGAGGGAAAACAAATCCCTCGGGAAGAAGGATTTGTTTCATGGTGAGAGGTGTATTCCAAATCTCCTGATGAAAACATATGATATATCACTTCAAAACCCTCGCTACTCGCTTTTCTGACTCCCAAACATGATAAAAGAACCAATGATTCCTTACTTTAGGGAATCCCCAACCATCCAAACATGAAAAAAGGATGTCAAACTCTTGAGGGAATCCCGTCCCCAAGAGATTTGGAATCTCCCATAGGGGAATCCCCTCCTTGCCCACTCCCACGCACTCCATAAAGTTGGTTTTGATCAGCTTCGCTCGAGATAGGCATGGGGTTTCATTTCTGCCGGAAAAGACCAAAACCGGTTGATCTTGGGTCTGATTCGGGTAAATCATTAGTTATTGATGTTTTAAGATTTGCTTTAGATTGAAATTGGCCTATTCCTAACTTTCTGAAATAGTCGAAACTGATCGGTTTTCGGCAATATTTCAAACTATGGGATAATGCACCTATTAAATATGTATATGCTTCATACCAAAGTTTTCAGACGCGAAGGCGTGACGCGAGGCGTTTTGCTGGCTAAAACCTTGAGGCGTGAGTCGTAAGCCTCAAGTGAGTCTTTGTTTTAATTAATTAAATATATAATAAATATAGAAATAAATATTAATAATTAAATAAAATATAAAAAAACAAAGAAAGGTATGAAAATTAATAGTTTCATATCATAATCCACGATTCCACATACACTCATCATAATAGTTTACCAAAATATATACATAAAGTATGTAAAGTGTATCATTATATCTAAATTGAACAATACTTGAGAGTTGAGACAATATTTATAAAACTCAAGTTCCAAGTCAAATGAACCAAATCCACAATTCCATATAATGCCACCATAAAATTATTAAATCCATAATTTTTAACCGAAAGTTTTAATCATTCGAAATAAAAAGTACACTTAGAAATTATAAATTGTCACTTTAAATAAAAAAAAACACAAGTCGAAGAATGGCTCAATAAAATTGGAGCTCTTCATCTTCTATAGAATTTAAAGTAACTTCGGGGCCCATAAAACAATGTTTTTTTTTTTTTAAAACACTCACTTCATTAAAAAATTTTACCAAAATCAAGCACAGCTGAGGCTTACACCTCGGGTTTGAGGCGTATTCCTCACCTTGAGGCGTACGCTTCAGCTGCACCTCAGCTTGTGAGGCGTACGCCTCAGCTGTTTGCACGCCTCATACAGTGCCATTGGGGAGTTTTTGCTGTGCCTCGTTCTGAGGCGCGTCTCAAGACGTAAGCCTCAGGCGTCTTTGAAAACATTGCTTCATACAAAGTTTTGTGGTATACATGCTTATGCATCCCTAGAGTATGTGGTGTAACCTCATATAGGTGTGAATTAATGAAGATTAAGTAATTCGAGTTAGGCTTCACCTTGTAATTATATATTTGACTTTATGTGCAAGTGAGATACGGGGCTCACATTTCTAATATTCCTTGTTAAATTATCATTTGTATCATGTGTCATGACTCCCTCTCTCTTTAGTTATCTTTCTTATCTTCAAAAACCAAATGGACAATATCTGATCACTTTAATTGACGTTTTTGCATCAATTATCTTTCCGTAGCGGACTTGTAATTTTGCCTATGAAGCACAGACACGGGTACGACGACACGACACGGATATGGCGACACGACATTTTCTGAAAAATGAAGGACATGACACGGCTAGGACACGATAATTAATATTTATAATTTTATATAAATAATATATAATATATGAATACTACATAGGGATGCTTGACTTCAAAGATTAATTCATAAAGCATGCTCCAACTAGATGGAAAATTACTTGATGGTTATGTTTAAGAAATTTCAATGATAGCACAATACCCCAATTTGACAACTACTAAATTTCCTCGTTTGGTAATTTCAATGATTCAATCTAATCAAATCTGAATTGAAGGGGGCAAAATGATGTTTTTTTACTATGAGGTCGGATTTGGTAGTATGGGATCCTCACTAGAGGTCATAAGGGTAATGACAACCGTCTAATAAAGTCCACAAAATCTACAAAGTTCTAGAATTATTGCTAAAAGATTATCTTAATATTTGTAAGAAAAACCCTATTAATTATATTCTATGATATAGCTTTAGAGGATATAAGTTAAAGCAAAATCTTAATCACAATCGTCCACTACATTAAGCCCCAAACAAATCATCCAACTCATGCCCGATCGCATGCAAACAACGGCTGTGCCGTGTCTCAGCCGTGTCCCAGCTGTGTTCGGTAGTGTCCTTGACAAAAAAAAACCAGAACACTTTGGAGCCGTGTCCGACATGTGTCCGGGCCGTGTTCGTGTCCGACACGGACATGGGGCCCTCTAAGAAGTGTTCGTGCTTCATAGCATTTTGCTTATGTGGCTTGCAGTGTTCTGCACACATTCCTTGCGTGTGCGTCTGTTTTCTGAAGATCACCAAGTTCTTCTTAATCATATGGCGTATTTTTGCTGCTATTGTGGTTGTTATAAGACCACTTTGCTTAGAGTAGCTCTGTCGCGATCGATCCTGATGGTCATTGTCATCGAATGTGCTGTTATAGTCTTCACTATCACCATAGCCATTGTCATCCATACTACTCACCAACAAGTCTAACTTTATTGTGATAATTCTTTTCGTTGGACAATCACACCAGATTCATCGTTGTGGATCGTGTTTGATGGTGTCATTAGATTGCGAAAGGTCTTCATTGGAGGATTGATTGGCACCACATTGTCGTTTGAATTAGGTGGTTGTCACCACATTGGCGGTAGCATCAATTCCTACTAGCAATGTCTTCCACCTCATTGAAGCGCACGATTATCGAAATGAATGGTTCGATGGGTCGTGGATCTTCAACTCGTGTGTTAGGCACAAGGTTTAAAATCTTCATTTCGGTGGAAATTTCGACCTTCTGGATATAGAAATATTTCGACAGTGTGGAAATATTGCAATTTTGTAGAAATGGTGGAAATATTGATTTTTTTGATGGATTTTTTTAGTGAAACTTTGGATAGTCATAAACCAAGTATAAATACACACTTTGGAATGCTCAAATACTATTTGTACCCTATCTAGGGGTGTAGAGCTTCACATAGCATGTATTTAATGTATTGAGTCTGTGAGTCTTGTGCAATCTTGTTTGGTCTGATTTTGATATATATTTTTCAAATTCTTTTTAATCTTTTTTTGGATAAAAATATTTTTAAAATAAAGATTAGTTGATTGTTAAAATAATGTTTCAAACGATTTTGAAAGCGGACTTAAAACAAGAAAGTTATGCAAGTTTGAAATTGTGCAAAAATTATACTGAAATGTGACTGTTTTTTTACTAAGTCTGGAAAAAAGAATTTTTATATAGGAAAGTTTTTATGCATTCAAAATTTCCTAAGATGGACCATGGTTTTCTAGATGCACTTGTACTTCTACATCTTGTGGAATTTTTTGAGCTAAAAATGAGTTGATTTAATCACTTTTCTCACCATGTGGATTTTACAAAAAACCTTAAAACCTGTTTTCTCCTACTAAAGCTGAAAGTATACTTTTTGATTTATTTGGTTTTTAATTTTTTTGATATTTTTATTGAAATCAAATGGAGGGTATTTACTTATTTACATATAATAATTTAGAGTAAATAGAGAAAATGACATTTACTTAAATGTTAATATATGTAAATAAGCTGGTGAGTTTACTAGGCCATAAGCTCCCTTTTATAACCAGTCGGTCCCACAATTTCGGATATATTTCGTGAATTTTTTTTAATTTTTTGTGAAATTTCGACAAAATCTCTTTGTGTTGGTATTGATATCGCAATATTTCATGGAAATATCATGATATTTCACGAAATCGCTTGATATTTTGACATTTCCAGTTCTGCTCGAGACTGCAGGCGGGATTTCTTATCGGGTTTTCATTTTTCTGATATATTTCGCTTTTTGTACCTTGGTTAGGCACTTAGGCAACTATGTACTGGATTTGAATTATGCTTCCCTCATAAACAATTTTTAGGATTTGTTCACTTTCTTATTTCACGCCTTCATCCAATTCAAGCTTTATGGTACGAGGCATGCATTTATCCAATGGTTCGACATATCGTCTTCTTCCTCTATCTCGATCTCCAACGTTCTTTGCGTCCAACTGCTACCATCAGAGCAGGTGGTGATGACAACCACTAGAGTAGCCCTTGTAGCCGCGACATGCCACCTTCAGGTGCTAGATCTCCACTGTAGAGTTGTTGTTCTATGTAGATCCACTGATGGTGGCCTTTTCTACTATGGCTTGACATCATAATGTTTTTTCGTTGGCTGCAACATCGCACGTTTGTCAGAGTAGCTTACTTCCATTACCAGAGCTACCTTCTTTCCATCCTTCTGCACGAGCCTTTAAATCCTCTATTGTATGTTGCGTCGCCCAATTATGCTTGCACGCAGTGTTGCTAAGGCGCAGTAAGGTGCGCGCCTCTAGGTGAGGCGCATTCTGGCGAGGCACGTGCAGCAAAGGCGCCTTTGGCGCAAGGCGGCCGAGCCGCTCGCCTTGATGCATTTTGGGTTTTGGTCTTCATGTTTTTTTTTTTTTTGTGATTTTGGTTTATTTCGGTTTATTTAAGGTTTGTTTTCAGTTTTTTGTTTTTTTTTTGGGTTTTGGTTTTTTTATTTCGATTCTTTTCGGTTTGAATAAAAGAGCCCAACTCTCCTTAGAGCCCGACTCTTTCGTTTTGTTACTCAACATTGTTTGAGTTCTCATTTATCAGTTATCACTTATGAGTATTGTATGCATTTAACTTATGAATATGATGTTGGCATGTTGGATAATAACTTGTGAATTATTAATCTCACTCAAATTGTTCATTTGATGGCCACTCGTTATGATTTATTAGTATTGTATGCCTCTATTGTGTTGATTTAATTGAATAATGGTTATATTTCTCTTTTTTTCATGAAATATAATTTTTTTATGAATTTTAGTTTTTTTTACAATTATTATTATTTTTTAAAGAAAAAAAATATTTTTGCGTCTTACACACTAAGGCGTGCGCCTTGCGCCTTAGGCTCCAGTGGCGCCTTGCGCCTCAAGCATTCCTTGTCGCCTTGACAACACTGCTTGATCTTGTGCATGCACATAGAGGCATGTGCACTTTGCATGCGTGTGCATCGATCGACTATGCCCGCAGTATGCATCAACTATGCATGTACTTGCTTCAACATATTCCTCTATGCATATGTTGGCAGGTCGTCTTCGTAGAAGTGCTTTTCGCGAGCACTGGTGATTGCCGAGACTTGCTTTGCCACTTATCTCACATGCATTTGGTTGCTTTGTGGGCTTCGCCTTGTTACACAAGTGCTCGTGAACGTGTTACATTGCTTTTTATGCTTTTACTGCTATATCAAGAGTTACTTCACGTATTACTTGCCATAAAACAAATAGTGGATTTGTTTCTATTTTTTATTAAATGTTTTTCAAGGCTTGATAGATAATTTTATAAGCCAATGATTTTTTCATGTTTCAAAATATGGTTAACTGACATGTTAACCAGCCGATTACGATAAATAGAACTGGATTTTGTTGTTTTTTTTTATGCAGTACCTCGACGTGACATGAGCATGAAAGAGGTTCGAAGATCACTTATCTTTTCTTTAAAGGCTATAAACAAATCACTTATTTTGGCTTTTTGACCCATATTGTTGGGAGTCTCTCGAAAGATATGAAAGATCCCCTCTTGCATACATTTGTGTGCTTTGGGGGCCTCATGAGCACTCGTGAGCATGTCACATTGCTTTCTATGCTTCCATTAGCCACTAGTGCATGTTAGAGGCCTCAATAGCACTTTTCGGCCCTTCCTTTCCATTGTTTCATAATTTTTGACAGTTTGGGGTGATCTTAATGCTACATTTATTCAGCCAACTAGGATATTTTTGGATGAAATCGTCTTTTTACCTTTTATGCGTTTCTCCTGCTCGTTTATTGCTTAATTGTGTACAAATTTCTCTAATTTTACCATTTTCTTAGACATGTTCACCTATTTTGTAGGAGTTGGAAGGGTTTGACATTATTTTCCCCTTGATTACATGCGCTAGTGCATTTGTGCAGTCCATCTTCCCTCCATTGCGTACTTTCATGAAAATCGGCCATATCTAGGTTTTTGCTCAGTTTTTGAGCCTTGTTCGCCTTAATTTTAATGTATATGACCTCCATTGAAGGTCCATTCCATTTGCTTGGCAATGCACCTAATATGACACAACATAACCATATTTTGTACTGTTTACTAGTATTTATTGCCTGTTGTGCTAGTCACTCGTCCACCCTTTGTCCCTATTGTGAGGATCTTGTTATATCGCAGGTGTTCCCTAAGCCGTTTTGTGGCTGCTCCTTGATTTTCGTCCTTCTGTTCATGTTCACCGCTTTGTTTCTTAGCCATATGTCAGATGGTTGGTCCCTTTTCTCCATGCCCTTGGTCATACACCGCCCTGACTATTTTAGGCAATTGACTAATCTAATGTGCCTTCTTATTCAGGGTGTCTAGGACATCTGTCTCTTGGGGCTTTGACTTGGTTGTATGTTCTCTATCCATCCTTTTTTTCTGCACATTTTTGGCCCGCGTCCTTCACAAGCTTGCACTTTTCCCTTCTGGTTGCTGACTCTTTATTGCCGAGGAGTCCTATGCATAGACAATGCATCTTCAAAGGCATTCCAGATATTTTCTCTCTCATCCTTTACTTGCTCATGCTTCTTACCAGAGGTCCTAGGCATCAACTTTGCCTTTTAGAAGCTTCTTGTACACATTGTGTGTCGCTTCCGCATATGTGGCTTTATTTCTTAGTGGTAGTGTGTTTCTACTTCTGCTTCCTTGCAACATATGCGCTTTGCATGCCAAATTGTTCGACACTTCCTTTGCAATACATGTGCTTTGCAAGCCAAATTGTTCTGCACTATCCGGCATCTCTTTTTCCCATCAATAGATCTATTTACCGCTTCAAGCTGATTAATTGTCTTTGTGGTAACCTCATATTGAAGCTGCCTTGAGTTCTAGTGGGGTGTAAAGTTATGGGATGCATTTGCTCCTTGATCTTTATATATGTATATTCTATTTCTTCCTTTGATAGTTCCCATAATATCTTTAATTTAGCTTCAATTTTAGAGGGTCTGAAGTTTGGAGGTCACTTTTAGATATACATGCTTTTTTGTTGCTAATGCTCTATATCCACCTTCGTATCTTCTCAATGAATCTGCTCTTGTTCTTGCTGGCTAGTTATGTTACCTACTTTGTGGTAAGCTCATGGTGTATCCATTTCGAGTTGGTGAGGGGGAGGGGGGTATTAGAGGTATGTTAGTGTAGTAGTTTATTGGTGTGTATATTGCATATAACCGAAAATGAGTCATATACAAATTTTTCTAGTGTATGGTCTTATACACCTCAAAAGTGTGTGGTGTGGCTCATAATGGGGTGTGCCTTGTAATTGTAAATATTTGGTCCATTGGACTAATGAGCTTGGGGGTTCACATTTCCGACATTCCTTCTAAAGTTATCAACTAGTTTTGCATACTACTAATTGTAGGGAACATACTATATATAAGGTTTACCAATGTAATTTTTATATTATATTACAGAAATTTAGTGCAAACTTGAGAACTTTCGTCTCTTTATATTGAAGAATGAATATCACTTTGTGTGATTCCATACTAACGCCCAAAGGAGCGAATTTGTTGTAAACCTACTATCAATTGTGATAATATCTCCTCATGAATTCCCATATTCTATTTCCTTGTTAATGTAAGTTAGAGCACAAGTCTGAATTTTAAGTGGGATTATAGATTATTGTAGCAGAATTTTGATTGTTGTCCTGTTATTTTTGCTACTCAACTCATCACCAAAATTTCACAAATTTTCTTAAATTAAATTCTGCGTGCATGGTTTATTGTTTTGAAGGAAAATATGTTAGACAATTTCAGGTTTTGATATCGTAAAATTGAATTAGATAAAAACATGAGATTGTGCTGTAACTCTAGACTGGACATCAAACAACAATAGCAAAGTAATGAAATTTTCCTTCCTTTTCCTTTATGCTGTTAGGACCATATTCAACGGGTTTCCACCATAATAGCATTGCCTCGGTGCTAAGGTAATATCAGTAAAAAATGCTAGATCTCTCACTAACCTTATGTTGTATCCATTCTGTCACTCGTCTTTTAATAAATATGCAAATATAGAATCATTCTTACGTGTGTATGCATGTGCGTACATGCATGCGTGTACGTATTTGTCCTATATTTGATTGATTACATTTACCATTTCAGGGAGGGACCACATGAAGGCTAAGTTTGTTAAGATCTTAGTTATATGGTACCAGTACCTAATTGAAGCTTATGTAGAGGAGCTCCCATCTGCAATCCACTGTACATACACCATTCCCTCTATAAAGAATGCATGAAGTAACTCCAAGCAATTTAACAGGCGAAACTACTGTTGAAATATTCTATCAGCCTGTATAGCCTTTTCACCCCCTTATGGAGATGTATGTAGTTGCACAGTAATAGAAGCTATTATTGTTGTTTTTAAGGATGCAATGGGCTAGGTAGGATTATGAGATCCTAAATATGATCCAATTCCAGTAATCCAGGCCAGAACAAACGATACAAATCTTAATCTCTAAAATAACTATATTCTTCAGGCTTGGATCCGAACAATAAACTGGTTAGCCCACTGTCCAATGTTCATATAAGTGATTTTTTGCGCCGAGGGCCCAAAAACTGCCTTTACAGCATTGCCTTGAACTCATTCCCCATAATAAGTTTCTCTGTGCTCCCTTCGGGTTAATGAAATTGTAGATGGAATTGTTAACCTGCCTTCTGATTTTATGGACCAGGCTAATATTTTGTAGCTAATCAGCACCTGATGATATTGCTATTCCTAGAAAACATCAAGGTATCTTGTTTGATCCTTCTTTTTTTCCTTCCTTTCTTTCGTTAGGGATATGGGTGTTATATTTGTTTTTGGACTGATTGTGATGTCTGTAAATTGTCGTACAGTTGTTACACTACACATCTACATGACGTAGGTTCTTGCAAGAAAGCAACACCATGGCCTCGAAAGGTCCCAGGTCAAAGTTAGATCACGAGACAAGAGCTAGGCGTCAAAAGGTTAATTTCTAAACCTATATACTTTGCATTAGTCTCCTGTTTGTAGTTCATTATATTTTACATTTCAGGCGGTTATTCATGTATACAGTTTGGAATATTTCAAGCTAACATATTCGTTTATCCTGGCATCACTTTCTAGAAGCTGAATATAGGTTTCTGTCAGAAATCAAGCATATTTTTTTGGAAATGGCATCTGATATGTAAAGGCCACAGTACACTCCTTTATTTCAAGCTTTTTATGCTTGTTTCCTTCTAGTGAATATATAGGACAGAAATAAAGGTATAATGATAATTGTTACCAACGAGAGAATATATAATAAAATATTGTAACATGTGATAAAATTTTACTGGTACACCAATACATGCATGTTCTCATCCAAGATGGATCAGACTGTTTTTTGTTCGAACATGCCACTTATAAAACAATACAACATGCATCACAATGTTTTAAACACAAAACTTGAATCCACTCGAAGACTTGCCGAGTATACGTTGAAACTTGGTCAAAACTCGACCGAGTGACATAAAAACTCGCATATAATATGTTGTGAACATATAATTTGTGTGTGTGTGTGTGTGTGTGTGTGTGATACAGCTGTAGCGAGTTTTGGTCCAAGTTAATCGAGTTTTCGATTGAGTTTCGAGTCGACTCAATGAGTTTTAAAACAATGGTATCACGCGACGGCTCTATGATTGGTACATATTGATTCTTGTAATGTTATGGATGCTGACATGATAAATCGACTGCACAATGCGTAACATGTTCAATTCATGGTTGTTGCTTAACTCAATGCAGAGTGTATACATGGCTTATGTGTAGTCTTCAGACAAGGATCGGAGCCGTTCTATGTCACTACTTTATTTTTTTAATCATACACTTCATTCTTCTCACTGAGCAACAAACCCGAGAAGTTGGTCATTTTGGCTCTTCTAAAATCTCCATGGAGGATGGATGATCGTTTTTGCTCTACTAAAATATCAATGGAGGATGCATTTTTCACATTCAATTGGTACAATGACCAATATAAATTCGCAGCAACAAATATAATACCGTGTTTTTGAGTATGGCTATAAAGATACTTCAAACGTAATAAGCACCATAAGTTTGTATTCGATTTTGGCAACAAGCCTCATTTTCAGTTTCTCCATAATATAACATTGCTGATGTTTCCCGTTCGTGTATTATTCTCATGGAATTTACAGTTTCCTCCTACATTGCTTTCTTCTAACTTTCTTTGGTGAAGAGTTGAAAGAAAATTGTGAATGTAGTTGGATGATAGAATAAGAAAATGGATAATAATTTGTGATCGGGGTATGAAGAGTTTGAACTTTGGAAATTGGAGGCGAAGTGTACACTCTTTTATCTCTATGTAATGTGAATCAACACTGAGAGTCGTTGCATATACTTGACAACAAGCCCACGTCTTTATTTTCTCCATTGTACAATTATACTGGTGTTTCACATCTCCACTTGAATCCTTCGCAGCGCCTCTCCTTGATGAGAGGTATTAGTTACCATTTTAACATTCCCATTGAGGTGTTGATTTTTTCGTACCGTTGCTTTCTTCTAGCCTTGTTGAACAAAATTTCAAACAAATACATAGGAGCAAACATGAAGTACAAAGAATAAGAAAATGAATGACAACTTGAAAACGAGGGATGCATTACCAGAAAATTGGAAACTTTATGGGCAATAACATTACAATTTATCTTGTCTCCATGCAATGTGAACGTTGCGATCTTCAATTTGTTCATTGTGAAGTAGATTGTAGATATTGAGGATATCAGTTCTTCCTTTGAAATGTATACACTAGAGAAGACTTCCAACTGTTTCTATTAAGTTGCGAGAATTATCAAACTCGAAAAAGTTGGAATTCTCTAGAGTTCCCATATAGCCATGTCATAACACAATCGACTTGCTTCTATCTATCATTGAAATAAACATATTTACTCCCAAACCTAATACAATGAGCTGTGTCATTTTTTTTTGGGTTTGGGAGTATCCTAAAAATTTGATTTTCATCCAAGTTCTCTCCTTGGGACTTAGTTACTGACTTGCTGCATGAAAGGACTTAATTGCTGCTCGAAACATAACTTCTCGAGGGAGAGGAAAAGGTGAAAGCAGGGGAGACACATGGTGTTATAATGAGGCGTTGATGTGAGAGGACTCTAGGTTGCAATATGAGAGTATTATGACAATGGGATGCTATCTGAATTTTAGTCGCATTAGTTAACATTCTTCACAGATCTAATCCAATGGCACTGAATGACTCTAGATTGATCCTATTCTATCCATAGGCCAATGCAACTACTGTGCGATGCCTATTTGAGGATTGTTGCAATCTCAAATAATTAATAAGCACTTGAAATGATGAAATAGTGTTGGTATTACCAGAGATTGCAATAATTTCAATGAGAAAACGATACCAGTGTGTTTTGTTGCTCGAAGTCCTGAGGAAGTGGGGGATTTGATGGAAGTATGGAACTAGTACTTCCATGAACTGGAACTTCAGGATGGAAATCCTTGTTCAGCTGTTTGGTTCCATGGAACCGTGCAGGCTCTGAAATGTGGCTTCCAGGAGTTACACCAGTTAAGTTGTATATATATATATATATATATACATATATATATATATATATATATATATACATATATATATATATATATATATGGGGATGCTTAGGTGCGGTCTGTGGTCCGTGCGGTCCGCAGCCGTCCAGTGCACCCGCCGCGTGCATCGGATGCATGAAGTGGTGCATCGGACGACCGCGGACCGCAGACTGCACCTAAGCATCCCCATATATATATATATATTACATGGTGTATTAACCACTTTCCTAACCACTCGGAAGTGCGGGTTCAAAGCTTTTTGGGCCAAAGTGGCAGCTACATATTATGTGGAAGTGGAGGGGAACTAGAAGTCCTAGTTTCGACTTCGGATTGGACTTCCGTTCAACCAAACACTGGAATTCATGCACTTCGGCCACTTCAGGGTGCACTTTTGGGCAACCAAACACACCCTAACCGTGGAAATAGTTTTGTGAAGCCCTTCTAGTGTTTGATATATACATCGAAGTCCTCGTCACAACCTTGCTAATTGCAAGAAAGTACAAACAAGATCAAGTTTATAGATTTAAGTAAGTTTTATCAAAATTTTTCCGAACTGCGTTGGTGCTTGATGTGTTGCGGTCTCAGCTTGCGCATTGGCATAATCCTAAAGACCTTCTATGAAAACGGGTTGCTGATGCAGATATGTGGTGTGAGAAGGGACTGCACGGTAGCAAAGATCGGGACTAGGGTTTAAGAGAGATTTAGGAAATTCTGGAATTGGGATAACAAAGAGATATTTTGTTCTTTTTGCTGAGTTAAGTTTTTCTGATTGGAATGAAGTTTGGATGGCTGGTTGATTTAGGTGTTAAGAAGGTCTGATGAAAATTTGGGGCCAAACAGATCGTTGGATGAAAAATTATGGAAACTATGAGCAGATTTTCAGAAAGTAACAAACAGAAATTATCTTGTTCAATGGAGTTTTGTAGGCTTTGGTTGATGGTGTGCGATTAGTTTCAGTTCATTGTACCAATCAACCCAACACAATCGAAGAAAAATTAGAGAAGTAAGATACCTGGATAAATGAGGCCTATCACCCCTACAAACTCTCTTCGGAACAAGGGAATCTCAACGCGGAACACCCGAAACTCACGAGCAAGCAATAAATCGCGGCAAAGCAATCATTTTGTTTCAATGTTCATCGGATGATAAAACCCTCCTAATGCATGCATGTATTTATATAGAAGAAGGCATAAGAGAAAAGAGAAGGGAGAGAAAAAAGAGAGGGACAACTACTTTAGGGCCGGGGCATTGAAACACGTGCCGGCTTGTAGGCTTGTACGGGTGTGGAAGGAAGGGATTCCCCTTCACTTCTTAGATTTCCATTCTCTGATTTCTTTTCTTCTATTTTCTTTTGCGTCCCCTGCTACGTGGCGTTTATCCATGATATAACTTAATCATATGTGTCAGTCATCTAATGTCTGACTTAAGCCCAAAATAAATAAAAGATGCCCAATAATAAAGGCCCAAACGGTCTATAACAGCCTGTTACATAAGTAAAGACCAAGTAAGTGAAGTTCGAATTCGATTCCCATATGAAGCATCCTAGAGCTATGCTCCTCGACGATGCTGGTGGTGAGAAGTTTTCATCTGGTGCTTCTGAAGTCTCTGATCCCCATCAAATGTTCTACCATATTCATTGAAGGGAGTCTATTCACCATCAATGCATCCCAAATACATTCATGCTAACCATGATTGTCCTTGCAACATCAACCTGTTGAGAAAATTTATCTCCAGGTATACTATTTATTGCTCTACATACATGAGCAGTATGTTTGACATGTAAAAACAAGGGACTGAAAAAATTCAATAAGTTTGAGGGCATATTCTGAAACGTCCCGTGAATCCGTGATACCTCCTTAATTCACATCCTTTGTGTAACTAGTTAGAAACTAATGGTAAGCTAGGTAACTCTTGGAAATTTGATGCCCAAGCCGACAGTGCCTTTGAAATGGTGAATCAGGTGTGTACTATATACAATTATACATAATTCGTAGCATCCAGGCTTAGGTGATAGTCTGTCATAACATCCTCTTAAAGTTCATATCCCATGAGCGAGGCATAAAATTTCCAAGATATTGATCTCTTGTTGAAACATTAGGACTTCAATTCAACTGAGCATGTCAGGTTTTTGTTTATGAATACATCATTTTCAACAGCTTGATTTCTTTTAAAATTTTAAATAGCGTTAAATTAGAACTAATCTGTGTCGTCATGGATCTCTTAGAGGTTCTAAAGAACATTACATTAGAGCTAATTCGCGTCTCCTTGTTGTTTGATATCCTCATGATTGTAGTCTTTGATATCATCCTCATTAGGATGAGCATTATAATATCCCTTTACTTTTACCTGAAAAAATACTCATATGCTAGACCAATTGAACGCTATTCTTTCTGTTTCAACTTAATGGAAGAAATTGAATCAGTGATAATGCGCACACTTGTCTTCTTAAAACTAATTTACATTGTATGCTTGCACCAATGTTGGGTTTGTATTATGCACACACACTTGTCTGCTTAAAACTAATTTACATTGTATGCTTGCACCAATGTTGGGTTTGTATTTTATTTGTTTCATTTTTTTTTTGCCTTAGATGCGTCATGCTATTCTTAAATGAAACATCACATGATAGTTTTAATTGTAAAATATTGTTAATCTTGGAGTGCTGAATAAAATCTGCCAGTATTGTTTTGTTATTGTTTGCTAGCAATCTTCTTTAAGTTGTCATTTGTTTATTCTAAGCAGTTGCATTTCGGTAATCTTTACTTAAGATCTGTTGATTTTCTGTTTGTATACATAAATGCATGCTCGGATATACATGTATTATACATGTTCTTTTTCTGGTCATTAACATCTGAGAAGATCAGTTGCTTGAAGCATAATCTGCCAATGTCATTTTGTTGCATTAATACATCTTTTTGTTGTGGCAGGCTCTTGAAGCTCCAAGAGAACCACCAAGGCCTAAAACTCATTGGGATCATGTTTTGGAGGAGATGGTTTGGTTGTCAAAGGCAAGCTGCCAGTTTATTTTGCAACACTCATATGTTTCCCTTAAGCTAGTGCTGCTTGTTACCTGCAGTAGGTTCTTGGGTGTAACTTAACTGGCATATCAATAACTATCGGTTTGCAGGATTTTGAATCAGAGAGGAAATGGAAACTGGCTCAGGCAAAGAAGGTTGCCATAAGAGCCAGTAAGAGCATTCTTGATCAAGCCACTAGGGGAGAGAAGAAAGTGAAGGTTTGACTCTTATTCTAAGAAACAAATAAAAAGAATATATAATGAAAAGATTTTTGTCACCATCACACTGAGGTCGCATTGATCCATATCCAATTTTTTTTTGAAATTTACTTATTTTGATTCTGATTATCCTTAATGTGTCACTGGATTCAGGAAGAAGAGCAGCGCGTGAGAAAAATTGCCCTAAATATTTCCAAGGACGTAAAGAAATTTTGGATAAAGATAGAGAAGCTGGCAAGTTCAGACCTTCAGTAAATTTGACATGCAGTCAAGACCCTTTGTTTATGTTGTTGGTTTTCATGGTTTTTATGTATGATGGTCCTTACTGTCACTGGTGATTTTAGGTGCTGTATAAACATCAATTGGAACTTGAGGAAAGAAAGAAAAAGGCTCTTGATAAACAGCTTGATTTTCTTTTAGGTCAGACTGAAAGGTAGATTTCCATTCTCCATAATTTGGACTGATTTCTTCCGTGGATAGTTCTAATGGTGGTCTTATCATTCTAAACCCTGTGAATTGTATGTAACAACTTGAAATTGAAACATATTGCGCTATCTTTTCTGGCTTCTCAGGTATTCCACAATGCTAGCAGAAAACCTTGTAGATATTCCCTATTCTTGTAAAACAGTTCAAGTGAATTCTAAAATAGAACAACCATGCGAGTTAAATGAAGAAGGGGATAAAAGACACCTTACCGGAATTACACGGGATCCTGGTGGGTAGCGGCTATTAGTATATTAGTAAGCCTCAATCTTCAATTCAATTTAATTTGTTATAATTAAAAATTGCATCTTTTCCTGCACAGTAAAACAGTTGGATAATATGGAGACTGATGATGACTATGGAATTCAATCTGATGATGATTTGGTAAGCCCTCTTTTTTTGCGGTTGTTTATTTTTATATGATCAATATACCATGTGCTTGCATCACAATCTACGCTACATGAATCTGCACATGTTTGCCTTGTTTATATAAGATTGCTAGATCATCTATGGTGGTGACACGTGAATATTTACTCGTTTGTTTTGTTATATCACAAACGGAACCATTTATGGGCTGTTTTGGTACTAGTTTGGTTATATGTAGTGTATAAATGCATAGGCTTTATATCCAGTAAAGGGAGTCTTACTAAGAAGCACTGATACTGGTACGGGGACACGGGTTGACATGACATGGGTACATCGACACGGCAAATCCTAAAAAAGGACACGAGTACGGTAGGGACACGACAAAATAAATTAATATTTTTTTATTTATATTTTATGTGTTTTTATAATTCATATATATTTCAATAACTGAAAAAACCTCATAAAAAAGCAACTAAAATGAAACTTCAATGCAAACTAAATCGCAACCGTTAGTTACACCCAACCCGATCGGTGAATCGCACACAGTCCTAAATGGCATGGAAAAGAACAGCTGTGTTTCAGTTTTGGCTTCAACTTTGCGATTTAGTTTTGGCTTTAACCTATCTACTCCTCAGAGGTTATAACCTCGGAGGATCATATAGGTTGAAGCCAAAACTAAATCACAACAGCTTGTGATCCAACCCTATATCGAATAGCGCGTCAACACGCCGTGTCCGGTGAGTGTCCGACTTCCGGAAGCACGTGGGACATGGCACATGCCTGTCCGGTGCGTGTCCGACGAGTGTCTGACAAGGGTACGGGGGGCCTAGGGAAGTGTCCGTGCTTTCTAGGAGCCTTACAATACCCGGATATACCGTTTTGGTAATTAGTCCTACATTATTGAAGTATATATGTTACAAAATTTGGTTAATGGGTTCCCTTGATGTTCTCAGATGAGAAAACATGCCGAGCCATTGCTGTGACTAGGTTACCACCTCTTTTTAGTGAGCTTTGGTAGCTGGCTGTAATAAATGAAACGGTAAAGCTGTAGCAACTTGGTAACTATAGTGGTTGGTACTATCAATATACTCAAAAGATTCATAATTTGATTATCGAATACATTTTGTCGTATGAGATTATGAGCCAATGATGCAAAGCTTGTATCTTGGAATATATCTCAACGTCATCACTAGACACGACATCATTATCTTGTTCAATTTTATCTCGGTAAAGAGAACACATGTGCTATTCTGGACAGTGCTAATAGAAATCTTTTAGTGTCCTACGGCTGCTTAATGTCTTTGTCAACTTACTTGATCAAACAGTCCATAATAGGAACGATGTTGTCATGTGTGATTGCATATGCACATATGTGATCACATGGGCTTGGTTTGGAGGATTGTGTGGACACCACACAACTACCACATAAGATTGTGTGAACACATGGCTCTAAATACTACCACATGGGCCTCGCTACTGTCATATAGGCCCATCTGCAGCTGCACAATATGCGACCACACACCGTGCAGCCGTACAATGAATGTAAACCCTAACAACAATTTTAACCCCCTATGGGCTATACAACCCCCCCTCACCACCACCATCAACCACCCTCCCAAAATTCCATATATCCAAAGTTCTGGCAAAACTTACAAAATGCTTTGAGAATATAGTTGAAATTCAGTACCACTTTTCACCCTCAAAACAATGGGGAGTCAGAGTGAGTCATTCAAATTCTTGACTCTTGATAACATCTTAAGGGCTTGCACTTTGGATTTTAAGGGCGATTGGAGCAAACATCTGTCATTGGCCTAGTTCGCTTACAACAACATCCACCAAGTCATTATCGTGATAAGTGTTGTCGTATGAGAGGTCACGTAGATCGCCTATCCATTTGGGAAAAAGAGAGAGAGAGAGAGTAAGGTCAAATATAATACACGAGACTACATAAAAGATCATACTTATCAGAGACTGACTATTATCAACCGAGAGCATTCAAAAAAGTTATATTGACTGATAATAGAGATCATTGGAGTTCCAAGTTTGGTTCCACGGCTTGCTGGGTATCTCCTTGAAAGAGGGTATCTCGTTTTGGCAAGAAGGGGAGGGTTTCCTTAAGATTTGTGGACCCTTTGTGAGATGTGGTGTATCGGTTAGCTTTACCCCATAGAAAGAAGTGTGCCCAAATCTAAACTCGTTACGAATATTGGAGATGGCAAAGGAATAAAATTCATAGGAAGAAGTTTCTAAGAAAAGAGTGGCTAACTTGAAGAAGTTTTGGAAAGGTTCAACAATGCTAAATCAGGATGTGTTGAGGTTGAAGCATTTGTCGAAAATAACATTCAAAACCTTATTGATAACTCTGAATTAGTTCAATACGATACAAAGTAGAAATATAGTGAAGTAGAGAGGCTTGATCTTGATTGTGTGGAAGTTGCGATCTCGAGTGGTGTGGTGTAATTGACGATTGATTTGATTCTGGTGCATTCCTACACCTTCATATCAAAGACTCTTGTAATCCTATTTGTGTATGAGCACACCGTTGCCTTTTTTTTTCAAGATTTGGGAGTCTTCTGAATGCATGCTTATGTCGTCAGACCACTTTTAGCAGTGTACACCAATATATTTTGGAGCAACGAAAGTGTTTTACTACATGCACCTTTTTGTTTTACTACATGCACATTCTTATGGTAATCATAGATCACAGTTTCACTACTGCTAATTTTGTGTGGGACCAAGAGAGAACATTCCTGCCGTATGCTTACAACTAGGTGGTTCCTCGTAGGTATTACCTAGGTGGCGGTGACTATGGTGATCGGGCTTACTACATTGAACTCGAATTGGGTTTCTGTGCAGCACAACAGAAACATATGATGGAGACTGACCCGATTTTAGTAGTGGTTACTGGTAAATGGCTTCTTGCATAATAAGGTCAATTGAAGATTAAAGCTTCGAGACAAGATTCATATTTTTTTATTAATTCTTTTTCATATATTTTGTCCGTTCTAGACCTATTTGCAAATTTTGGGTTTGCAGGAGTGTTTTTGCAAAATAGATGTTTTACTTTGGGGGAGGGGATTGCTGACGCAGCATAATGAATTTTTTAAGTAGGGTCTTACCTTTATTTCAAGGGACAACAAATTTGAGATAAACCTATAGCTTTAATATTTTCCTTGGTGCGATGCCTTAGGAGTCTAGAACTCTCTGGTGTGAGGCTTAGGGATGTGATGCCCTAAAGCTATCCCGTCACCTTCCTCTCTTATCCTCTTTTCTGCCTTTTCCTCCATCTTTATGCCATCCACTAAGCCTTGCTGGCCACAAGCAACAACCCAACGTTGCCCCAATCGGATCCTTGTGTATATCTATGGTTGACAAACTCCAGTCACTTGACCTTCAGACCAACAAGCACCAACGTTGTCTGGCTCACCCTCGTGTCTACTGCCATCGCAACATCCACAAAACAACTACCACCTCGCAATGAGCTTGACGCCTCCTAACACAGCTCAACACCACCATGAGACAACCTAGTCCCTCCGGCATACTCCACTTTCGTATCCCACGAGCAATAGCTGCCCTTGCACAACTTCACATACGCTGGCCTGAACCTCATATTGTATATTTGCAATGTGACTAGACCCGACGACTACCGCCCCAGAACTCGGTGCCCAAACTGTCAAAAAAACACAAACCCACCAGAGAATTTTTAGGTTATTTTTCTATATCTTGGCTAACCTTGGTTCCAGTTAGGCCATGAACATTTCTAAGGGGTGAGGCAATAGTGTATTATTGGAATTATCAAACAACATTGTTGAATGTAGTGTTCACATAATTATTTGCACGAGTAAATATTTTTTGCACTTTTCAAAATTGCGTAGTTGTTCATGTGACTTCTATTCTTTCCTTGTTGGTTTCCTATAAAGTATTGCAAAATATCAGTAAGTTTGCCTACTTATGTAGTAAGCTCTCCTACATGAACTTGGTGTCAAAACATTAGTTTGTTGTTAGGTCAGGCACCCCTAATCTGTACTGCGCTAGGAAGGATGAAACCTACAATATTTCATTGAACTAGAGAAATCTTGTTATAGATGAACACATGAAGACATATTAATGGCTGTAAAAACGAAAAATGCAGTGGCTAGTGATAGCTATTTGTTGTATGACGGGTGTGTTTAAGTTATGGTGGTCCTCCACATAGTGTCAACTTGAAATCCTTCCACATTTTCCTTTATAATAAACATGTTCACCATTAAGGAAACCTCATTAATGCTTGTTATTTGACCACGATGGAAAGCTTATTGCGGAGACATGAACATGGTTGATTTTAATGATGAATTGGAATTATCAGAAAAGCATTGGTGGGTACATAATTCAAATATTCATAGTAATATAGAACACAAATAATTTAGGAAAATATAGTTTTACAATGAAATATGAAAAAACAACGATCAAAGTCATTGACCAAGACATGCAAGAATATTTATTAATTTATCTTGGATTTTTTTAATGGAAATGGATATATATATTGCATATGGACATCTGAATTTAAAGCCCTTTACTTTGTCACCCCACACCACGGTATCACCGTGGTTTGTGGTTCGGCCGTCGACACCTGTTATTTCCGCCCCTTTGTACAGTTACGGATTGTTGAGATCTACATGCCACCAAGAGAACCCCAGGGGGCTCCCATCATAAGGGCCGGGTTTTCAAATGGGTGGGGACATGTGTTAACGGCTGGATCTTGAACCATGGTGATTTCGTGGTTCGGGGTGACTATTTTAAGTCATTCGATCTGAATTGATTTAACTTGGTTAAATGAACTAAAGTTGATTTTTTGAAATGCCATGTAATTGTTGCATGTTGTTGAAACCAAGGGGAGATTCTGTAGGACAATTTTAAGGCTTGAAATGTTGCATCAGCTTAATCAAGTAAAAAGTGCATGCATACATGTTGAGCATATATAAATGAGTATGTAAAGTGGTTTTTCTTAAGTCTTAATCTATGAAAGAAGAATCAAGAAATGTGTATACTACAGAACCTTTGAATTGACCAAATAGAGGAGGGAGTAATGAAGAACCAACTGAGATGGATGACATGGCCATTCGTAATCGAGATAAAAAAGGCATTGATAAGGAGAGAGACCCAAATTTATTTGGAAGTGTTGAAAAAAGAAGATATGAAGACCTATGAAAACATGCGACTCCCCAAAAAAAAAAGAAAACATGTATTACTTGCTATGAGATTCGAAGGCCTTGATAAGAATTGAGGGTGAAAAATAATCTATACTTCCGAGCCCAAAAATATGCGAATGATATTCATTATTATGGTTTTGAGGGAGAGGAGATGGTAGAGTTCGAAGATATTGTAGGGCTCTAACTTGTAGAATAAGAAAAAGAGCAGCATCAGACTGTTTCTTGTGGAGAGTTTAGACCATCCTGTTGCAGAAGTCATTTGCAAATGATGT
The DNA here is from genome assembly GCA_947650365.1 of Chamaelirium japonicum. Classification (NCBI taxonomy): domain Eukaryota; kingdom Viridiplantae; phylum Streptophyta; class Magnoliopsida; order Liliales; family Melanthiaceae; genus Chamaelirium; species Chamaelirium japonicum. Next base: position 40,012,980 of record OX393556.1, on the reverse strand, counting down.
GCTGTTTGTTGTTAACATGAAATTGCTTCAAGCTCTACTTGTAACTCTTCCTTTACCATTTGAAAGTAACACGACATGGCAGTGTAAACTTGATTTTTATGCACCAAAAAACAAACCAGAATCATGTAATGTCGTGTCATTAATTGTAACATCCGCCCCAAACACAAGAATCACCCATTTCAGTACTACTCTCTCCCGAGCACGCTTAACGACGGAGTTCTTACGAAATCCATAGCTGCGCACTGTTTTAAAACGCGTCTACTATGTTTGGGAGGGGAAATTATATAAGTAGCTCAATATTTCCTTCTCTCCAGGTGATGTGGGGCTAACTCATGAACTTGGACACCTCACCTCACCCATCTTGGCATTACAGCCTCAAGAGTCTTGGCTTTTGGGTATTGGTTATTTGGTCTTGGTCGTGACAATCCACCCCCCTTAAGGGCTACACATCCATGTGTAGGGTTCGACCCCTCTCATCGCGAGGAGAACCGGCTCTGACACTATTTTATAACATCTGCTCCAAACACACAAGACATTGTCCACTTTGCTTGTGCCTGGATGAGGACTTCTCAGGGGGGTCACCCATCCCAGTACTACTCTCGCCCGATCACTCTTAACTATGGAGTTCTTATGAAATCCGTAGCGGCACAAGGTTTTAAAATGCGTCTACTATGTTTGGGAGGGGAAATTATATAACTAGCTCCGGATCTACTTTTCTCCAAGTGATGTGGGGCTAACTCATGACCTTGGAGGCTTGGACACCTCACCTCACCTGACCTCATCCATCTTGGTATCACAACCTCAGGAGTCTTGGCTCTTGGTTATTGGATCTTGGTCGTCACATTAATATTTCAAGAAAATCAATATATACAGTGGTGTGCGTGTTTGCATGCATCAATACATGTCATTGCATATGAGGTGGATTCCTTTCCCTGCCCAAATAGCAAACAAGGACACACGGGAGGTTTGACTGTACCTTAGTGAGATGATGGCTTAAGACCCTTGCTCGCAGTTCTACTGGCGGTCAATCGGCTATTCGCTGGTGACCTTGACCCTAGGTTAGTTGGTTTGACCGCCCACAGAAGTTGCCGGCCTTATGCTATAGGTGCCTACTTGAGTCTGTTCTAGATTAGGCCACCCTACATTCCTGACAATCTTTGATATAGGCAGGGCAAGAATTATTTCTATAATATGTTTGGAAGGTACACACTGCCTTTTAACATGTTCATGTGCTCATCAGACTGTAAAATATTTTTGGGCCTTGTTATTGTTTATTTTACTATTGTATGCGTTATTATTTTATAACGAGTGTCGTTTACATCTTCCTGTAAACCTGGTTTAGTCCCCCTTATATTAAAAGACATGGTGCTGCTATCATGCTTCTCTTTTCTTTCATTTTTTTTTGTTTTAACAACAAAATGATGAAGTATGTCATTTGTGCATGGTGAGTTGCTGTTGCAGGAAGACGATGAATGTACTATTGAGGAGGATGAAGCTCAAATTACTGAGGGAGAGCGGAGAGAGGAATTGGCAGCTTTGCAGGCCGAAGTTGATCTACCACTTGAGGAGCTCCTCAAGAGCTACTCTAAGAAAAAAGGTGAATCCCACAAATTCTGGGTGTTTATTATTCTCTATCACATCTCAAATCCAGTTTGATTTCTCTTGCCCTCTAGCCCTTAGTCATGATCAATGTGAGTAATCTCAGTTAGCAGGGAAGCCAGTCCAGAAAGTGGTGAAGATGTGGCTGAGCCAATACTAAAGAAAGAATATCATATGGCTGAGCTAATACTAAAGAAAGAGCTTCATGTCAATGGTGAGATACCGGTAATTTGAGTAATGTTAATGAATTTAATGCCAATATCTTATGAATAAAATGGCTGATACTAACTTAAAGTGACATTGCAGATTCTAGATACCGAGTAAACGACTATAAGGATGTTGAGAAATTGTCTGATGTTGCTCCTTTTCATGCAGGCAGTGACGGGTATCATTCTCTTGGCAGGAAGATTGAAAATAGCCACTTGGGCAATGATTCCAATCACCAACATTATGTAAGTTGGGCACCGTTTTAGTTACTGATTTATTGGAAAAAAAGGTTTTTTTACCAAATTTACGCTTTTTGAGTGGCAGGGGCAGAGCAATGGTGACTATTCCTGCATGGATGGCCACTCAACTGTTAAGACATCAGAAACCAAAATAAACTTAAAAGTTTTCAGTATGCCAGATGATGAATATTCAACTCTTTGTTCTGGCGATGAACTGGTGAGAAAGTCCGGTTATTTAGATGGTTATGCAGTGCAAAGATTCATTTAATTATCTTACCTTTCCCACCCAAATTGATTTCAAGATTTTATCTTTGCTCTTGGATCGACAATTGACCTTGGAAATTCAGTGTTCAAAACCCTGGAACTCGGACTCGACTCGAAAGTCCACCGAGTCGAGTAACTCGAAGACTCGACTCGGGCGACTCGGTAATTATACATATACATATATATATACACATATATATATATATATATATATATATATATATATATATATATATATATATATATATATATATATGTATATATCTGTGTGTGTGTGTGTGTGTGTGTGTGTGTGTGTGTGTTTAAAACTCAAAATAGTAAATAGCCCAAGTCAGACCGAGTCGGCCCGTGTTCTCAGCCGGTCCGAGTTTCGGTTCGAGTTGACTCAATTTTTGGCCGAGTCGAGTCGGACCGAGTCTTGGTATTATGCTTGGAATTATGCCTTACTGAGTTGTTATTTTGGATGTTTTTGAAAAGATGGTTTTAGATAAGGACATACATGATTCAATATCGGCACAGTTGGATCGATACATGAAAGCAGAAGTAGCGTAATTCTCTAGAGAAATTGCCATACAACATAGTTATAAAAACCTCAAAATTATAAAAGGTAAATAATACTTTGTTAGTTATTAGATTTTACACAAATGTAGTAAATTTTGGAATCTCTATACTACAAATGATTCCTAAAATAACAACTGAATCGTGTGCGACATATGACATGCGCCGTGTCACTATATGAGGATTCTTGGCCTTGCTCTGCTACAAGCTGTGAACGTAACTATAGTATATTTGAGATGTTAAACATCTTTTAACCCTTACAAAATATAGCAATTTTCGATGTGATAATTGAATTGGAATGATTCTACCTGTGAAAATTTTATTTTGCAACTTCATTCAAAGAAGCGGAATCAGTTGGAGCAGAATTAACTCAACTATTTAGTATTCTTGCAGTACAAGAAGAAGCTGCACAAACGATCATGAAGAGATGGGTGAAGTTGGGATTCGACGGTCCCATCTGCTCAATGAGCCAAATGAAGATCACCCATTCATCACAGAGACGGACGAGCCATTCTTCTTGGGGGATTGAGCGAACGTGCAATGAGATTGAGATGAAGAAGACGCTTATTGAGAATGATGAAAGATGAAGAATGAGCGACAAGTTCGAGACAAAAAGATGTTTATCGAAGGGTAATAGCAGTGGCGGTCGTGGTAGCGACAATAACCAAGTTGCACTTAAAGCAATGAAGTCGTGTTTAATTTTTTTCGAAGATAGGAAAAGATGAAACAACACCACTAGACGTGGTCTAGGTTCTGATCAGGACAGATGATGATGACACAAATGTTGAGGATTATAGAAGGCGACAACACAGATGTTGACGAGCTAGGTAGTGAACCTAATGATGGAGACGTCGCCTGATGAAAAATTTAAAATCTTGTAGATTTGTAGTTTTATTCTTTAACTTGTATTTGTATACGAGTATTTGAATTAGGTATAGTTAAATTTAAAGTTTTAATTAACATATTGTGTTTCATTACTTGAATAAATATGATGAGAACTTAGATTAATATTATATGCATTGCGCATATCATTTTCAATGAATTTAGTAAAATATTTGGATTATATTATTTACATAAGTGTTGGTATTTTTAAAATATTTTTTATGGATTTTTTTATAGAATTTTTGGTAATTTTAACAATTTGACAAAAGAAAAAAGATAGCAGAATCTGCTCTGTGGCCATGTAGGTGGTCGGAGGCACTTCAAAAGACTATCCAACATTGTTTGGGTCGGGCATGAGTCTTACAAAAGACTATCTGACCCGAATTCAATATAATTATCGGATATATGTACACATATAACATTTTCTATTAATAGAAAGATTTTTAATACTCTTGTTACAAGTGTTGGGTTGGGACAATGAGTGTTTGGAAGGATACAAGTCTTGAGATAATATAGCCAACCAGAATCGGAAGCTGAATCCTATAATGATGGGTAGTGTATGTACCAAAATTTTGATTCGAAGGCTTATAGGTTTGGGTATCCGAACCCGATTTACCACCCCTTTTTGGGCCGTCTTGGCAACTAGTAAAAAGAGCGGTGATAACTGTGCTGTAAACTCATAAAGTCTCTTGCAGTCTCGGAAGCATTGGTGATCTTGCATAAATGATGGCCCTGCTAGGCTTTCTACATTACTTCGTTTTCATCTCCAATCCTATCTTTCCATCACAACTATCTTAGTGAATTTTTTCTTTGGTTTCACAGCATTTAGATGCATGTTCAATTGGTCACGTTATCTTTGTACATAAAAGGGTGTACATGGTATCTAGGGAGATCACTGGGAACCTTGTTGTATTTATTCACAACACTTAATCAATATCTTAAAATTATCTTTCATGCTTATCAAAGTATTGTGTATTTAGTGTTTTTTGAATTAATTGTAAATTGTGGGAAAAAATGTGGTTAGAATTATTTCTAAGTATGCTAATGATATGCTGCTAAATAATCCATTTTCACTTTCAGGATGATAGGGATTACGATGTTGCTGCTGAAGAAGAAAAGGTACCAATCGAACTATTCTTATTTAAGTACATTAGTTTGTTAACTTATATTTTTAGATTGTTCTGTGTCATTGGATGTAATTTTCTAAAACAAGTGGAATTTATGCAAGGGAAGCATTGTTCTAAACTAGGGATGCCAAAGGGTTGATTAGCGAAACTTGTGCCTAAACTCGACCTAGTAAGGAATTAGGATCTAATGCCCAAAACCTAAGCCCAACCTAGTACGGGAGGTTCGACCAATCCCCACCCACAAAACCCAACCATAGGACTAAATTGACTGACCGAATAAACATTATTTTGTTTGGTGGTTTTGGAGTTGTGTCTAATTAATACGATATAATGAAATTTATTTAGAAGTAATTAGATGAAAATGTTCCGACATTGTGAAGCATAGATTCCGAATTGAAGGTTTCCACTCAAGTTTCATTTATGAAGATGGAATGAGTGATTTTTGCTGGGGTTCTGCATGTGGAGAGTGAATTCCCCATGCTAGAGAATTAATGCCTAGTGACCTACACAGCCACCATTATTATGACTTGAGCCATTTATCCTGGGTTCGAAGTTGACTAGATACAAATGCGGCCAAAGTTATTTTGGGGCCTGACCTGACCTATTGGGCCAAGAGCTTAATTGAGACTGATCATTTTCAGGCCATGCTTGAAGCCCAATGGTGTGGCCTGACACATTAACATGCCTACTGCTAGGAATTCTCTTCCAATTATGTTACTAGCTTCTTTGCTTAATGTCTAAAGTGGAGACACTCTGACGATTGTAGTACTGGCATTTCTATTCATATCTATGAATTGTATTTCCATTTTGCATTTGATAAATAATTTTTTAACACATTAAGATACCTAATTAAGTTATAATGCACATATTGAGCATAGATTTTTCAATAGAAAATATAGGTTCTAATTCTTGTACGATGGACAACTGTGACCTACAGTCACTTGAAGTGTTTTAAGGCTTCAATTTGGGAATATATGGGAGGATAATAGGCTCTGGTAGCGAGGTTTTGCATTAAGTTTCGATGGAAATGAATGAGGAAAAGGTTTCAAAATTCAAGATCAAGACAACTTGCTGTCCTGATTAGGATTTGTATCATTTCAGTGGATTTTGGTGATGTCATGCAGCGGATCTTGTGGGGGAGAGATGGGAAGGAATAGACTTGATATGGCTAGATTTTGATGAGTTTTAAATAACATTCGGAGTGTTTTAAGGGTTGCTTATGATTAGGTTTTTTTGAGACCCGAAAATAGTAGATGAGTTTTTGGCTTTGATTGGATGGAGATAGAGAATGGTGACAAGGGGGATGGTTTCCGGGGCATCTCATCCTACGACCTCTAGCCGTCGGGGAAGACAAGCCATCACAACCTGCTTTAAAGCAAATAACTTTATTCATCAAAATAGCAACGATCATAATGGAAGCTTTGGGGCCCTTTTATAGATTCCCAAGCATTACAACTAGTAGTAGAACAACCTGGACTTCTAATACACGTAGGACTTGGACTCCTTCTACCCTTATGACTTGGATTCCTAAGACACTTAGGACTTACTCCTAGTACACTTTGGAAACTCTTGTAACATTGGTTTTGACATGCACATAAATTAAACTAAAATTAACTACGAAGTAGTAAATAATTAATTAAAAATAAAAATAAAGCTCCAATGGGCCCCTACCAACTTGGTACATCACTCAGAACAAGCTTGGCCTCAAGAATCGTGCATGCATGATCTGTTCCCCAACACATAGTGCCATATTGTTATGTATCTGCACATCATATATAGAAGTACATGGTATGTCCGTATGTGAAGCTCCATACCCTTGAATAGCGTTGAAATATGATTGAAGTGTTCCAAAGTATCAATGCTGGATTTATGATTGTCCCGAGTTTCGTTGAAAGTTTGAAGTATTTAATTAATATTTCAATAATGTAATAAAGTTGGAATATTTCTATCTGTTGAAATATTACTACATGATATTTCCATATCCTATACTATCAAAATATTGGTCGAAACTGTAAATTCGAACCTTGGCTGCAAGTTATCGAAGTAAGAGTCCATCTGCTTCCATCATGTTAGTGATGCTGACCATGAGCCTTGTGAACTCTTTCCTGTGGTCCTTGATCGACACTCCATGCTTGAATTGCCTTAGGCTCCTTTGCGCCAAGAGCTCCACATTCTCGTGCAAGAATTGAAATTGGATCTCGTTCTTCAATTCCTCCCAAGTGGTGATGGAAAAAAGACCCTTCTCCATCTCCAGGCATCGACGTCTCCACCAAAGCATTGCATTATCAACGAGGCATAGGGTGGTGATACTTATCTTCTTTGCTTCATTCTTGACCTTGAGCTGCTAAGGACCACTCAATACTTTTACTCATTCTTGACCTTGATCAATACTTTTACTCATCTTGTGAATCTTGTAGTGAGTCATTTCAACGTTGGGCTTTGGACAATCTCAGATGTTAACATGGTTGCTCGAAGACCTTGCTCTGATAATAACAATCACAAGTTAGTGGTTTTTCCATGTGCAAGCTTGTGTGGTACTCGATCTACCTTCGACGGACAAGTTAACCTTCCCTCGACCCTCTAGCACAAGAGAACCTTCCCTTAGCCCACTATTATACACAAGAGAAGAGAAGAGATAGAAGGGACGGGAATTATATTACTCAATAAGAGAGATCTTACAACTTCTTTGAGGTGGGGAAAAAATGAGAACTCCCCATATTCATATGCTACCGAAGGGTACACGTGTGTGTAGGGTTATACCACTTGTCATAAACAAAGTTCTAAAGAAGGCCTCCACCTCTCAGCCTATCCCCTAGGTGGTGCAGTAAAGCGACCTATGCCGCTAGACGGGGCTAGGCGGACTCCTAGGCGGGCCCAGGCATATCCAGGAGGGCTGGGCGCCTGTTGCTACACACATTTTTCTCTTTTTTCAGATCGAATCTGTTATGGATTAAATGGATCCGTTGGATCTTATATTATATACTCACACGGGCGGCACCTCATCAACACAACTTAACGTGAAAAAACAAATCATGGATATTATCTCATTATATCATGCTTGTTTTTGTTTTTGTTAATCTTGAGTTTACGGTTATATAAATGATACATGCTCTTTAAAATAATGATTGGGATAATCTTGAATTTATAGTAATTTAAAACATATATATATATATATTATATAATATCAAAATAACAATTAAAGTAATTAAAAAAATCAAAACGTCTAGGCGCCGCCTAGGCGGTGTAGGTGCTAGAAGGCTCCCTACCGCCCGACTAGCGCCTAGCGCTTTTTAGAACTTTGGTCATAAATGTAGTGGGTGGGAACACTATCTAGAGTTTTGACCATTTCTACAATATGTTAAGTTGATATCTACAAACGGTATATAGTATATTGGGTTCAAGGGAACTCAAGAGTGATCAAGAGAACTCTAGATCATTCTAGGTTAGCCTTATACTCTTAAGTGTCTTTGAGTTTGGGTGAATGCTTGGGTACTTGGCATGGAAAGACTCAAAATTTTCAAGTACACCCCGTTGGCCACTTGACCCCTCTCTCCACGGAGATCGAGGCTTCGGGAATCTCGGGTAATTGCAACTCGGCCCAATGCCCCTTACTGCACTAGATCTTCGAGAAACTTCCTCCCATTTCTACAAAGAATATATAACGTTGATATTTACAAAGGGTATAGAGTATACTAGAGTTCGAGGAAACTCAATACTGATCCAGAGATATATCAAAGGGTATATAATATACCAAAGTTCGAGTGAACTCAAGAGTGATCCAGATAACTTTAGATTATTCTAGGTTAGCCTTGTCCTCGAAGTACCTTTGAGTTTGGGTGAATGCTTGGGCATTTGACATGGATAGGTGTGGCAAAAATAGTGTGTGCATAACATGTTGGATGAAAGCAATGGTTCTTGCGAATGATAGGAATCTAAAATTGTTTAAGAATCTTTCCAATTCCTATGGAGGCATAGGCATTGAAAATTCATTTATGAATTTGATGAAAGTAGCGTAGAATGCATAGTTTGATGATTCAGCCAAACCTTAACCGGTTCAGCCAAAACGGTTCAGATTTTGATCGATCCAAATCGTGACACCCCAATTCCGTATGGAAGGATGATTAATCCTATTATATTTGACTCGGTCGAATTAGTCGGTTCAGATTCAAAAAACTCGAGATAAACTCGAATCAAAGCTGAAATAGGCGAATTTGACCCAAATTTTCAAAATTTTAATGTTGTTTTTTATACTTTGATTTTTTTTTTATCAATCTAATCACTTTTTAAAATTTTAGCTGCAACAGTTGAATATGAACCATGCGAAACTTGTCTTTTGACTCTTTTCGAATAGTCCGAGCCCGCAACCAAACTCGAGTTGTCAATCCTTGGTAGAGTGCCACTGCCACATATCGTAAGGTATGTGCCTGAGGGCCCACCTATGATACTGCCAAGCTCACTGCTGCCAAGCAACGAATGACAATAACTAAAACTTCGAGACCTAAATGTATTCACATCCTAGCCCATCTCTCTTTTCTTTATTACCGCAACGCACTAGCTTAGTTCCATGAATATCTCAACATAGCCTTCAATTTTATTGATGAAGCAGGATCCTAGAATTCGGGAGCTGTTGGGAGTGAAATGACTGCCATTGGCTTAGGGGAACTCAAACCAAATTTTGATGGTGCGGTTGTTGGATATGGAAAGGCAGTTCAGGGTTCATTATTCTGCAAGATGTATTCTTGCTTATGATAGACTAGTGTATGCTCGTGCTTGTTGGCACTTAGATGCCTGCCTTTGACGACATCGACACTGCAGCGACTGCCTTCGAAGGCAACACACATCCCGTGACTATCGGCACTGCCGCAGGCCCGCAGCCACCTTCGATGGCAAAAAAACATTCAGCGGGGGTGGCAAAATTCATCAGTGACGCCAAAATTCGTCCGCGGCGAGTGAATGAGGTTGTAGTCCCCAAATATGCCCCCACATATGTTTTGTCATTGAAGGTGGCCGACTGCATGGCAATCTCAAGAAAAAACTTCAGACAATTTTCATTTGGCAGTAACAAAATTATCTCATCTGACAATGGGGTCTTAGCAATCTGGGATTTTACATATACATCACCATGATCTACAACCCAACCCTAACCCATACATTCGGTTTTTCAATCAAACCCCATAGCCATCTATCAACGATAAAAATGAGCATGAATGTAAAAAAAAATCATGCCTTTTTTTTGTTTTTTTGAGATCGGCGGGTGTCCAGAAACTTTTCGGGCATTAGCCCACTTTAGGCTTGGACTAATCCAAATTCAAAGAATAACAATCAAATTAGAGTGTAATTGTGAAAGATATGGATGGTGGGACTAAACAAGCAGTTGCCGACGTAGGCCCAACCGAGGTGCATCTAGAGCACCGCGAGCGTGATGACGAGAGGCCCACAGACATGGATCCGAGGGCGCACTGGAGGCAAGTTTCAAAATTTCCATTTCGGTCAATATTTCGACACTCTGGATATTGAAATATTTCGACAATGTGGAAATATTGTAATTTTATAGAAATGGTGAAAATATTGATTTTTTAATGTAATTTTTCAGTGAATCTCTAGATAGTCATAAACCAAGTTTATATACACCATTTGGAACACACAGATAATATTTGTACCCTATCTAGGAGTGTAGCTTCACAAAGCATATATTTTGTATTTGAGCCTGTGAGTCTTGTGCAGTCTTGTTTGGTATTGTTTTGATCTATAATTTTCAAATGGTTTTAATCTTTTTTGTGGTTAAAAATGTTTTCAAAATAAAAAGGAGTTGATTACATATAAATAGCTGACTGGTTATAATGAAGTCACTCATAGAATACTCTTTTAGTGGATATGCTCCTCATTCATTAGATTCAAGCAGAACATATATCACTCTTAAAATGCTTTTAGTTGGTGTTCTAATACAGGATTATTAAATTAAGATCCAACCAAGACAAGATTGAAGATGCATTAAATTATTTAAAGTGTTTAGATGTAGATGCAGACAGTAAGTCTTAACTCTATGAGCATTAGAGAACTCATAAGAGTCGTTTTCCATCTGAGAGGCCATGAATGGGTATTTTTCTTAGCAGCTGCAGCATCTAGGTAGAAGGTGCATGTGTATGGGCCTTAAATCATCAAAGAAAATAAAATGAAAAATAAAATTAGGCTCTGGGAAAATTTCAACAGTGATGGGACCAAAATAAAACCTTTATTGCAAGTGTTCATATTATTAGTGGACAGGTAATTATATAGCCATTGCAGATGATATATTTAATGTTCTTGCTACGGTCTAACCCAGATTATTATTGGAGGATGGGTTATTATTTAGCCTTTTAAATGATAATAATTATGTTCATACTCCTGTCTAAGATTTTACATGATTTCATTATGCATAAGCATAACACACAAGTTTTACAGCAAGCATTACCTCCACATAGATGACAAAGGGAGCACGACTCATCTATTCATAGTTAAGCATGTCCTCTAAATCGACGTAAAGTATAGAGCACCTCCTTGGGACTAATCCCCTTTATAAGAATATTCTAAGTAAGCTGGCTTCCTTATCAATGCACGAGTTATAATTTAAGGGGAAGGCAAATAGGATGATACTACACTCTATTTTAGGGCTTATGGGTTCTGAATACTAATTGACGTCAATTAGTGTTATTGCTTGATTTGAAGAGAACTTTGTGAATCTTGAGTCTCAAACTAGTAGTAGAATAGTGGATGGTGATTATTTGACACCTTCTAAGGCCTTTTGGCTTTGCTTGGTGATTTGGTATCCTTTTGGTAGCAGTTGTACTACTAAGTTCAGGTCGTCATTCATCAGTTCCTTTCCTTTTTTTTTTTTTTTATGTAGGGTTTAATCTCCTCTTTACCCGTTTTTTCAAGTGGGTAGTATTTTTTGGATTAATGATCTTTCTGAATTCAAATTAAAAGGTGGATGGTAGCTACACTTTCCCTCTAAGAAGGGATATATGCATCAGGAATGGTCTTTCATACATAGGCTGATCTTGTTGCTTGAATTATTTCACTGTTCTCCTTCAAAGTTAAACTTGTGAACCTAGCAATGTAGTTATGGGTAAGAAGCATGCATAACAATATCTGATCTATATACGGTAAGTTGTTTGGATGGTTTTCGAGATAGCTAAAGTAGGCTGTAGTTAGATATGGGTACAATAGGGGTATCTTGGCTTGTGAAGAATAAATCAATGAAGAATATATTGACTTATTGAGTTTGCTTAGTCATGCTCAATGGAGATTGAGAAGGCACTTGTATGGAGAAGATATTTGTTTAAAATGGTTGGGTCGGAGAGTGTACATAAGATAGCTAAGTCGGATTTGTGAGAAGGATTTCAATGGCTTGTCTAACATGTAGCCTTGATAGAAACTAATGGCTATGTTGAGACGTATAGCTGGTGCATTCATACGCATATAGGCTGGTACATTCATACACTTTGAATGGTACTTGGTCAGTCGGCCTCATGCTTAATCAGTCACCAAGACTGTCATGTTCAAATGATAAGATGTGCATTAGATTCTTTGGTCATAGACTCATAGGTTTTATTTCTTTCTTTCAAAGCGCATTTGTTTGCTTGATCCAGTTAGGTTCTTGTTGGATCTTTGCCACGCTCATAGAGAAGATGTCAATCACCTTTTCCTCAGATGTCCTTTCTCTCGGAAACTTTGGTCCATGTTGAAGCACAAATTCAGCATCAAAGGGCACCCGACCACCATTCGCTCCCTCTGGACGCTCTGGAGGTCCCATAGAGTGAAGAAGAAGCTTCGTCATGCCTGGGATCTTCTCACAATTGGTTTATGCTGGAGTATTTGGAGAGAGTGCAATGCTAGAGTGTTCTCGGGCAAGGAAGTTTCGGTCATGGTCTTCTGGTCCAACTTTGTCTCGATGGTTACTAGCTGGTCTTCAGGTTTCTCTGTTAAGCTCTCGGGATGGATCAACCCCTTCCTTTGTAACCTTAATTTTTGAATTCTAATAAAGCTTGGGGTATGCTCAACCTCATCCTCTCCTCCTCGGAGAAGAATTTCTCAAAAAAAAAAAAAGAAGTAGAAACACTGTTTTGCGTATCTCAGTTTTATATGCATAAAAGTCCATCTTCCGATTCAATTGTACTTTCTGCAAGCCTGCCCATTAGTTGATCATGAAACGAGAAAGCTCCAGAACTTGATAGCCTCACCTCAAGGAAAATGGAAACTTGTTTCTATATTGATTTTGAAAATGTCTGCTGAATTCCTACTGGAAATGGTTTTTCTCTTTATAGATATATAGAAACCATGATATCCCTAATAAAAAAGTCCATCACTTTGAACCCTTGACATTGTTGACAATTTCCCAGTTGAAGTTGATTCCTTTATATTTATGGAAACGGCAATCATGAGTAATCATATCAAGAAAGGATAGTTCAAAAATGTATTTTTCCCATTTTGTGTGAATGTGCATTGTCAAGTTTCTTGTTCCGTCAAAGACTAGATACTTGTACAAAGGCATGTTGAATAAGGAGCATATTCTTCTTGGCTAAAAGGGAAGGGTTTGCTGGATTTAATTAATTTCTTTTTGGAACATACAGATATCATTGTCGTGAGATCTGATCTATTTTGCTAGAGACGTTGCATGTTTGATACTTTGATTTTTGAAATATAACCTAATGTTTTAATATCGAAAGATTCGTTTCTTCCAAAGATGGATAGTTACTTGCTCATCAACACTTGTAAACGCTGCATCTTTGGACAAATACTTTACTGATTGGATGCTTTTGTGGCTCTATATTGTTGTTGGGAAATAGTGTTAATGAGACTGCATCTCGCAGGATGATGAGACTACATTGTCTGAAGAGGAAACATTGGCAAATAAAGAAACAGCGGACACTTTGGATGAGGTAAGAAGATACTTCAGTCTGTATTGCTTGGTGGGATCTTTTACTGGTATTATGCTAGTTCTTTAGAACCTCTTCAATTCTCTTTGTCCATTCTGAGTAAAGACATTCAGACATTCTGAGTACTGACAAATCAGCGACATGCTTATTTAGATTGTTCACTAAATCAGGAATTATTTAATAAGTTGGAGAAAAAAAGTAATGACGTCAATGCTGTGAAAATACATGATGTCAAATTAATTCTTTATTTCGGAAGTTGCATCTTCAAAGGTCTCCAGATAATTAAAACTAAATCGTAGGCTACTGTATTACATTGCAAGTCCTTAATGTTAATGGGTACGTCATATGGCAAATTATGCAAATGATACATTTTCTAATTCAAGCTTGTAATGCTATCAATTTATTGTCATATTGATTTCATCACTTCAATATGCATGCTTCACTTTATAGGCGTTTGCAAATCTTAATACATGTAGATGTAGTGCTAGCTGATAGACTATATTATGAGCTGACAAACTGAATGATAGCATGCTGTGAGATTTGTAAGTACTAATTACCTATAAAAATCTGTAAAATAATTCAAGCTTGGAATGGTCAATACTTATGAGCTGACAAACTGAATGATAGCACGCTATGAGATTTGTAAGTACTAATTACCTATAAAAATTTGTAAATTAATTCAGGCCTGGAATGGTCAATACAGATTCAAAATGGCATGAATCATACGCGAAATGCTTGGTATTCGGTTTCATGGGGTAGATTATGTTCGGTAGGCCTAAATCTTGGACAAGTTCGTCTGATTTTATCGGTTTTGCCAAATTTTCGTTAACTTCCCACATTATCAACCTCCAGTTCCCAACTATAGAAGGAACGTTGAACCTTCACTTAGAGGGAGTGAGACTTAATTATAAAAGCCTTCCATATAAATGGCGAGGTTTTTGGCCCCTTAGGAATGGCATATTGTTCTAGTGGATTTGAAGGTTTGTAAGCCTTCAAGATGAATGGTTTTGGAGGTTTTTGAGTGTCTTGGACTATTGCAGATTGTCATCATGAGAGAGATTCAGGAGATAAGGATGCATGGCCATTCATCCGAGTTAAATCTATATATTTATTTTCTGGTCTTTGGAAAGGATATTTTTGCAGAAGAAGAAAAGTTGGCAATGTGTATAAACTAACTTCTGGTATTACAGCAATGATTGATGTCACGGTTCTCAAGAAGCATTTTCTTTTTCCTGGAGAGTGGCCACGTCTTGTAACATCCTTGTGGAATGACTATTCGAGGCTTTGGCGGTAAGATGTGGTTAAGTCATGTTACATCCTAGTGGAATGACTATTTGAGTCTTTTGTGCTAAGATATTGTGGTAGGAGATGGCTCATGGATGAGGAGGTTGGTAATGTAAAACTCTTAGTTGGGGATTTAAGCACCTGTCTCATCCGGTAAATGTTCTTCAAACTTTCTTACAACACATCAAATGGCATAACGTTTTCTAACTATTTTTTTTGTTGTGGTTAAAGTGGTTGTTCTCTTTTAACTTATTGTGTTCTGTTGGCTTGCCATTGCAACAAGGAATGTGACGGATTCAGTGTTGTCAAGGCGACAAGGCACACTTGAGGCGCAAGATGCTGCTAGAGCCTGAGGCGCAAGGCGCAAATAAGGCGCGCGCCTTAGTGTGTAAGACGCAAAAATATATATTTTTCTTTAAAAAATTAATAATAATTGTAAAAAAAATCTAAAATTTATAAAAAAATTATATTTCATGAAAAAAGAGAAATATGACCACTATTCAATTAAATCAACACAATAAAGGCATACAATACTTGTAACTCATAACCAGTGGCCATCAAATGAACAATTTTAGTGAAAATAATAATTCACAAGTTATCAAGTGGTTGTTCTCTTTTAACTTATTGTGTTCTGTTGGCTTGCCATTGCAACAAGGAATGTGACGGATTCGGTGTTGTCAAGGCGACAAGGCACACTTGAGGCGCAAGATGCTGCTAGAGCCTGAGGCGCAAGGCGCAAATAAGGCGCGCGCCTTAGTGTGTAAGACGCAAAAATATATATTTTTCTTTAAAAAATTAATAATAATTGTAAAAAAAATCTAAAATTTATAAAAAAATTATATTTCATGAAAAAAGAGAAATATGACCACTATTCAATTAAATCAACACAATAAAGGCATACAATACTTGTAACTCATAACCAGTGGCCATCAAATGAACAATTTTAGTGAAAATAATAATTCACAAGTTATCATGCAACATGCCAACATCATATTCATAAGTTAAATACATACAATACTCATAAGTAATAACTGATAAATGAGAACTCATAAACAATGTTGAGTAACAAAACGAAAGAGTCTGACTCTAAGGAGAGTTGCGCTCTTTTATTCAAACCGAAAAGAATCGAAAGAAAAAAACCAAAACCCAAAAAAAAACCAAAAAACTAAAAACAAATCGAAAAAATCCCGAAATAAACCAAAATCACAAAAAAAAACAAAAAACTTGAAGACCAAAACCCAAAATGCATCAAGGCGCGCGCCTCGGTCGCCCTGCGCCTTGTGCCAAAGGCGCCTAAGGCGCGTGCCTTGCTGCGTGCGCCTCGCCAGCATGCGCCTGAGGCGCATACCTGCGCCTCGCCTCGAGGCGCGCCTCAGGCGCGCGCCTTACTGCGCCTTGACAACACTGGACGGATTACTCTAACATTGCAGCTCTATTATAGTTCTTCAACCTGAATTGACTATCTTGTACATTGCAACTCATTTTCATAGAGTCTATGAGTGTTAGTTTGCTAGCTTTTAGTACTTTATCTGGTGCTGTCGATGCGTGCAATCGTTTCCTTGCATGACAGATACATAACTTAAGGAGCTATTCCAAAATTGTTTCTGTTTTAGATTAGGAAGGGTATGGATGAACAATTATGGAACATAATGATGGAAGTACTCATGGTGAAGAAAAGACTAATTTTATGGGTCCATCTAGGTTCTAGAGAAGTTAAGTTCTTCAGTATAATTGGAGAACTGGTTTTAAGCTTGTGATCAACGCCATTTAAAGGTGGGACTAACCATAGTTACCAAGTCGAAAGTCGGGAAAAAATCGGCTAGGCAAGAAGTCGGAAAAATCGGGAAAAAGTCGGAAAGGTTGGGAAAGAGTCGGGAAACAAACGGTAGAATTTTAGAACATATTTATATATAGATATTACAATAGGTTTTTTGAGCAATACGTGACATGGTTAAAACGCAATTAATCAGTATTAAAATGCGTAAATATGAATTAAAACCTGAAAATCGTGACTTCATAAAATCGGGAAAGAGTCGTGTAGTGAATTTTTACAGATTAAGTCGTGTTTTAATCAAGACTTATTCAAAAAATTGGAGTTTTTGGTAACAGAGGGACTAACCGAGACGATCAACACAAAATTTATAATTATCCCTTGTGAAATTGGGTGCTTTGAGGATTGAAGAATGATTATAGACTATAATTGTCGGTTCACTTTGCATCCTCCGACCCTTTTGTTTTATAATGCCTCAAATGTGGTGGAGGTGCTTACATTGGAGGAGGATTAGCACTCTCTTGTCCATGTAGGATAGTAACCTCATTATGACGGGTGGCTCAAAAAATGATCAATTGGCTTTTGGAGGAAGTTCATATTGGAGGTCATTTTCTCTTGATTGCTTAAATTGCGGTACTGTTCAGGGGTTGAGGCATTCATCAAGATTTGGCTTAGTGGTAATGAGGTGAAAGTGTGGAAGACATCCAATTTAAATATGGGTTAAAGGATTGAACTTTTAGTTTGTTTTATTTCACATTTTTGTACTTTGATCTTCCTCTTCTGTGGGGGGAGACTCCCCTGACATTTTTTTTAATGCAATCTTTTTCTGCCTGTAAAGGGGCCATACTATGAGATTGATATTATACACACTTGAACGGAGGATTATGTATTACATCATATGAATATTTGGGTTATATTATGAGATTTATATAATACATAAATGAAAGGGATTGTTTTATGTAATGACAGTATTTGACTAATTGATAATGTTGATCAACCGAATAGCTAGTCGTTTCTCTTGAATTGCTATGGTATTTTTGCAGTTCAAGTCTTGTTTGTGTACGATGTACCTGAACCCAGTGTGTTTTGTACAGATCAAGTTACTGCAGCAGGAGAGTGAAGTGCCTATAGAGGAACTTCTTGCAAGGTACAGAAAGGTAAGGATTGCCTCTTTAAATAGTTTGTACTTTGTATTTTTTTCTTTGTGTTCACATCTGTAACATTATTCCTTCATTTAGGATGGCTACATTGATCATGGCACTACTGAATCCGATTGTGCTTCAATAAGTTCTGATGATCCGGTCGATTGTTCGACTCATCAGCATATGCAATCCAGAATTACAAACCTTTCCATGGATGATGGGGTATTCAAACATGACAAACTATGTGAACTTAAGGAGCCATGCTCTTCTATGAAAGATGTGGAAGCGAATCATGATAAGGCAGTCAATGAAAGGGAGAGTGAAGATATAATAGCTGATGCAGCTGCTGCTGCAAGATCAGCACAGCCAACTGGTAACACTTTCTCAACTACCAAGGTGCGTACAAAGTTTCCATTCCTTCTCAAGCACCCTCTTCGTGAGTACCAACATATTGGTTTGGATTGGCTAGTCACTATGTATGAGCAGAGGCTCAACGGAATTCTAGCAGATGAAATGGGCTTGGGGAAAACAATTATGACAATTGCTCTTCTAGCACACCTAGCATGTGAGAAGGGAATATGGGGACCTCATCTGATAGTGGTACCAACAAGTGTTATGCTTAACTGGGAAACTGAATTTCTTAAGTGGTGCCCTGCTTTCAAGATACTGACATACTTTGGAAGTGCAAAAGAACGTAAGCATAAACGACAGGGTTGGCTAAAGCCCAACTCCTTCCATGTATGCATAACGACTTACAGGCTTGTAATACAGGATTCAAAAGTATTTAAGCGGAAGAAGTGGAAATATCTTATTCTGGATGAAGCTCATCTAATTAAGAACTGGAAATCCCAGAGGTGGCAGACTCTACTAAATTTTAATTCGAAACGTCGGATTTTATTGACTGGAACACCTCTGCAAAATGACCTCATGGAACTTTGGTCATTGATGCATTTCTTAATGCCTCATATTTTTCAGTCTCATCAAGAATTCAAGGACTGGTTTAGTAATCCAATTTCAGGAATGGTGGAGGGTCAAGAAAAAGTTAACAAAGAAGTTGTAGATCGGTTACACAATGTGCTTCGTCCTTTCATTCTACGCCGTTTGAAAAGGGATGTTGAAAAGCAACTCCCGAAGAAGTTCGAACATGTCGTTTACTGCAGACTGTCAAGGCGGCAACGAAATTTGTATGAAGATTTTATTGCTAGCTCAGAAACACAAGCAACTTTGGCGAGTGCAAATTATTTTGGTATGATTAGTGTTATAATGCAACTTCGTAAGGTCTGTAACCATCCTGATCTTTTTGAAGGCCGTCCAATCATAAGCTCATTTGACATGACTGGTATCCACATGCAGCTGAGCTCTTCAGTTTGTACTATCCTTTCTTCTGGCCCTTTCTCTGAAGTTGATCTGAGAAGCTTGAATTTTGTATTTACACAATACGATTTTGACATGACTTCATGGGAGATTGATGAAGTTGCAGCAATTGCTTCTCCCTCAAGTATCAATGAGAAAAATAAACTGGAGGTTTCAGATGGAGGATCATTTGGCTATTGTCGAAATGAGCAGAGGAGGAGAACTCATGGAACCAATATATTTGAAGAGATTCAGAAATCCCTTTGGGAGGAAAGAGCGAAACAGTCAAAAGAGAGGGCGGCCTCCATTTTATGGTGGAATTCTCTACGATGCCAGAAGAAGCCTCTTTATGGAACCAATATAAGGGAACTTGTCACCATAAAGCATCCTGTTTCTGATATTCACAACCAAAAGAATAATCCTTCATGCTACATGAACTTTTCATCTAAACTGGCAGAGATAGTTCTGTCACCAGTGGACCGGTTGCGAAAAATGCTTGATCTGGTCGAATGCTTTATGTTTGCCATTCCTGCTTCACGAGCCCCTCCTCCTGTTTGCTGGTGCGGTGAAGGAAGATCCCCAGTTTTTTTGCAACCAGATTATAAAGAGAAATGTACAGAAGTCTTTGCTCCCCTCCTGTCACCTGTTAGGCCGGCCATTGTAAGGAGGCAAGTATATTTTCCTGATAGGCGTCTGATACAATTTGATTGTGGGAAGCTACAAGAGCTTGCTATCCTGCTGAGACGTTTGAAATCAGAAGGGCACCGGGCCTTAATATTTACTCAGATGACTAAGATGCTTGATATCTTGGAGGCATTCATTAATTTGTATGGTTATACATATATGCGATTGGATGGATCCACACCGCCAGAAGAGAGGCAAACATTGATGCAGCGGTTTAACACAAATCCTAAATTTTTTCTTTTTATTTTGTCAACTCGTAGTGGTGGTGTAGGGATTAACCTCGTAGGAGCAGACACTGTCATCTTCTATGACAGCGACTGGAATCCTGCAATGGACCAACAGGCTCAAGATCGATGCCACAGAATTGGACAGACACGGGAAGTGCACATCTATCGACTAATTAGTGATAGTACCATTGAGGAAAACATCTTAAAGAAAGCTAATCAGAAGCGTGTGCTTGATGATTTGGTCATACAAAGTGGCAGTTACAACACAGAATTCTTTAAAAAACTTGATCCTCTTGAACTATTTTCTGGTCATGGAACACTTCCAATTGAAAATTTGCGTAAATGTAGCTCCTCCACTGTTGAAGGTTCCAACAATGGAATGGGAATAATTCTGTCACATGCAGATGTTGAAGCAGCTATCAAACAAGCGGAAGATGAAGCAGATTATATGGCTCTTAAGAAGGTTGAAGAGGAGGAGGCTGTGGATAATCAAGAATTCACTGAAGAGGTCATTGGGAGATTAGATGAGGATGAACTTGTCAATGAGGATGATATTAAGCCTGATGAGAAAACAACTGAAGAACAGAGCTACTGCACATCCATTGTTAGCATGGATAATGGCAGTATTTTAAATGGTAGTAATGTGCATGAAGAAAAGGCTCTGGCTTTATCAATCGGAGACGAAGATATTGACATGCTGGCTGATGTTAAACAGATGGCAGCCGCAGCTGCAGCTGCCGGACAAGCAAGTTCGTCTTTTGAAAACCAGCTTCGCCCGATTGATAGATATGCGATGCGTTTTCTGGATTTATGGGATCCAATAATTGACAAAGCTGCAATAGAACTCCAGGTCAATGTTGAAGAGGAGGAATGGGAGCTCGATCGTATAGAGAAATTCAAGGAGGATCTAGAAGCCGAGATTGATGAGGATCAAGAACCCTTCTTGTATGAAAGTAAGTACCATTCTATGATGCAATTGTTTTTTATGAATGTGTATCATGATTTCATATACTTCTATTCTAGCTTTTACATGTGATCTGGTATGTTGTGAACATGCGATCCTTCTGCAGTCTTTACATGCTAAAAGAGGATTACCCCCACAATGATTTAGAATGTTTGTCATATTTCTACCGCCTGCAACTATTTTATATGATTCTTAAAGCTTATCCTACTCTAATTGAGTATATATCATCTAGACTAGTCAGCGTCAAAGTAACACTTTTGGTGTATATGAACATGAAAAGATAAATAACAGGCTCAAAGGTACACCCATCGACTCTAAAGATACCATAGGAAAGCCTATTTTTTTTGTATTTTTACGTAGCCTACTTATATTGATTTCTTTGCAAAATAGAAATGTTTTGAACATTAGCAGCTTCAGTCAATTTGAACACTTGTCATCACTTATGAACAGAGTCTAAACATACAAGTTAGACTAGATTTTAAACAAACACAAAGTAGCGCTATTCGGGATTGAACAATTTAAAACAAAGGCAATGAGTTCAAATTTTGACGTTTAAACTTGCTAAATTTTCCGTTTTCAATAAATTTTTAGTTAGAAGATAAATATGTTTTATCAATTTCCAATGTGATGTGTGAATATTATTGTGGGGGCAATAAGATACCAACTTGTGCCGACCAGTATTGCAGTGCATTTGCTAAATAGTAAATACATTTGGGCAGATATGCACTGATACCCACCAATACAGATTGGTGCATGGGACATAGCTCTAATACTACTTAACCTTGACCAGAAATAGAGGAAAACATGGCCAGGAACTCCAGATGTGCGAGGAAGAGCTCTGCCTTCTTCGATAAACATTGGAATCCACCAATGGTTCCTTGAAATCCATTAGGGAGATAAACTTGGAATCCACCAAGAAAATACAAGAGAAGCAAGAGAATATTTGATGTAGGCACCGATAAGTTACACTTCAATCCTAAGCCTCTAGGGTTCTCTTTGGTCAACCAACTAGTTAGCTTTATCAATATAGCATGTAAAACCCTCTCGAACGATAACAAATCAGCAGTAGTAATTATAGAGCCAACAAGATATGCAAAGAAGCTAGAGCATAGTTCAAGATTGAACAACTAGAGACATAAAGCTATCACAAAATCAGACTTCAGCATATAATAAAGCTAATCACAGTAGTAGATTTCGGTTTTGATAAGGTAATATGCATTAGATTTTTAATATATAAGAGGGCTAAACCACTACTGTAAAGGCACCAACAATCGGATTAAAACAGGAGACAATATGGCAATTAATAAAACTTCGATATATGCTTCTAATGATGATTTGAGTGGCTATGAAGATGTGGAAGCGAAGAAAATGGTGCGGAAGCGGAAGATGAAGATGAAGGATAGAGCAAACAAAAGATAGATACTACATGGGGTATCTACAGTGGGTCGATACAAAGACGCTCCAATGATCCTGCAAACGGAGCAATGTCGGATTTCGCGAGGAGTCGGATCCTTCGGAGATGCAACACCAGGCCTTCTCGAGGCAAAGTCGAGGAACTTCTCGAGATGAACTCGAGGAGTGGTGGTGATCGGGGACTTGAGTCTCTCCTAGAGAGGTTTCTTATTAAATAATTCAGATCTGATTTCTATTACATTTTTCCCTTTTTATATTTTAGGGTTTGCGAATCGATGTAGGAGATCAATGGAAAGGAGGGGTGGATGGTGGGGATGAAACACGACCAATAAACAAGGAAAACAGAGAAACGATCGGAGAGGGGGGGGGGGGGGGGGGGGGTTGTGTGTGACTATCCGTACGGTGAAAGGAAGAGGAGGTGGTGTCGTGGCGGCATCTCTAAAGTAAAGATGATGCGGGCCATCGTCACCGAGAGGGGAGAGAGGGAGGATAAAAGCCTACCATACTAGGGGATGGAGTAAAGGGCGAGAGGAGAACTAAAAGATTGAAGTGTTTGCTCAATGACGACTGCAATGGCTCATCATCTCACTCTCGTTGGTGGATTCCAACAACCCTAGGTGGATTCCTAGGTTCTCCTCTCTGCGAAAGTAGACAAGGACCCAGTCCTTGGGCTGAAAACTTTGGTCACGTCTATATAGATCTGCCCTCTCCTTGTACCTTGTGTTACTATCCATTAGTTTCTCAAGCGCTGAGGCGCTGAACGTTCTTGATGTGTTCGAGGAATTCAATGACATCATCACTTGCTTGACGTGCTTGTGATAAGGCAATTCTATCCAGGAAACGAGGAATAATATTACCATAGAAAATCTCAAAAGGAGTTTTACCTACTGAATGATTAATATAACTATTAGATGCAAATTCATTTTGTGATAAAATTGTATCCCATTGTTTAGGTCTCTCCTCAGCCAGGCTTCTAAGCATATCCCCCATACTACGATTAACTGCTTTTGTTTGCCCATCAATTTGAGGGTTATACGTGCTAGAGTATTGAATTTTTGTTCTAATCTTTGACCAAAGAGTGTGCCAAAAGTTACTTAGAAATCTAATGTCCCTATTAGGCGTGAATGACTATGGAATACCATGCAGATAAACAACTTCCATAAAGAATAACTCAGCTACATGAGATGCATCAGAAATTTTCCTACATGGTATGAAATGTCATTTTAGAAAATCGGTCAACAACCACAAAAATTGAATCTACACGCCGAACAGTTCGAGGTAGACCCATAATGAAGTTCATAATGATATCTTCCCAAGGACGAGCAAGAATTGGTAGAGGGATTTAGAGACCTATATTTTGTTCCTTTGAACATTTGACAGATCCGACATCGTTGAACAAACTGTAGACATTGAAATATTGCCTAAAATTAGAGAATCAGAAATTTGGCTAAGTCTGGAAGACTTTATTTCCCTGATGACCAGGGAAATTTTGCTTCCTTACATTCTGAAATTTGGCTAAGTCTGGAAGACTTTATTTCCCTGATGACCAGGGAAATTTTGCTTCCTTATACTTTATTTCCCTGATGATCAGGGAAATTTTTCTCTACACTCAGAAATTTGGCTAAGTCTGGAAGACTTTATTTCCCTGATGATCGGGGAAATTTTTATCTGCACTCAGAAATTTGGCTAAGTCTGGAAGGCTTTATTTCCCTGATGACCAGGGAAATTTTGCTTCCTTATACTTTATTTCCCTGATGACCAGGGAAATTTTTCTCTACACTCAGAAATTTGGCTAAGTTTGGAAGACTTCATTTCCCTGATGATCAGGGAAATTTTTCTCTGCACTCAGAAATTTGGCTAAGTCTGGAAGACTTTATTTCCCTGATGACCAGGGAAATTTTGCTTCCTTATACTTTATTTCCCTGATGACCAGGGAAATTTGTCTCTACACTCAGAAATTTGGCTAAGTCTGGAAGACTTTATTTCCCTGATGATCAGGGAAATTTTTCTCTGCACTCAGAAATTTGGCTAAGTCTGGAAGGCTTTATTTCCCTGATGACCAAGGAAATTTTGCTTCCTTATACTTTATTTCCCTGATGACCAGGGAAATTTGTCTCTACACTCAAAATTTGGCTAAGTCTGGAAGACTTTATTTCCCTGATGACCAGGGAAATTTTGCTTCCTTATACTTTATTTTCCTGATGACCAGGGAAATTTGTCTCTACACTCAGAAATTTGGCTAAGTCTGGAAGACTTTATTTCCCTGATGATCAGGGAAATTTTTCTCTGCACTCAGAAATTTGGCTAAGTCTGGAAGGCTTTATTTCCCTGATGACCAGGGAAATTTTGCTTCCTTATACTTTATTTCCCTGATGACCAGGGAAATTTGTCTCTACATTCAAAATTTGGCTAAGTCTGGAAGACTTTATTTCCCTGATGACCAGGGAAATTTTGCTTCCTTATACTTTATTTCCCTGATGACCAGGGAAATTTGTCTCTACACTCAGAAATTTGGCTAAGTCTGGAAGACTTTATTTCCCTGATGACCAGGGAAATTTTGCTTCCTTATACTTTATTTCCCTGATGACCAGGGAAATTTTTCTTGCTTCCTTACACTCTGAAATTTGAGCAAGTCTGAGAGTAAGGAAAGTACTATACCCCTATCGTCCAAAGGCTATATCCAAGTGAATAGAATGATACTTAGAGATGAGCATCCTTCGACAAGCCGATATACAAGGCCGAAGAATAGTCAAGCTTAAGCTTCTACAACTAAGCTTACGCTAGATTCGACAAACTCGTTGAATCCACCAAGTCAGAAAGGACCGGATCAAGAGTTAACTTTGTTAAAATCTGAGTCGCAGTAAGTCGACTCGGATTTTAAGACCCGAACCATAAGTCGTTTTAATCAGACCGGTTCACTCAAACTCAAAAGGATTAAACTACCAGTGGAAGTTACAAAACCACCTGAATATGATCATCAAGGAGTTATGTAAACCACCTGGAAGTTTCTCTAACCATCCAAGGGAAGTTATAGAAACCACCAGGAGGTTGCTTCAATCACCCGAAGTAGTTATTCTCTACAATAACTACTTCGACCCTTATAAAAGGAGGGACAAGAAGAGAAGAAAGCATCTTTGGCCATAGCAAGAAGAACCTACAAAGCTCCCGACTGAAGATACTTCAAAGCTCCAAGAAATCCCGGAGAAGAAGGATCGAAGATCGAAGCAAACCAAAGAAAATCGAAGACCGAAGATCGAAGATGGAAAATTGAAGATTCAAGTCCAAAGCAAATCGAAGAACAAGTGAAGATTCTAGAGAAGAAGAGTAAAGCAAAGCCCCTAGCCGATCACGCGCAAAGCCCGGAAGGATCAAGCACCGCAACGCTCTTCTCTTTTCATTTTCTCACTTGTTGTAATCTTTGTACTTCGAAATCGAGTATCAAAGGATCAAAGACGGATTTCCCCGCAATCTCCTGATATACATATTGTACTCCGCTCCCTCGAAGCGAGTCCTTTGAAATTTGTACTTGAGTGAAAAATCAAATATTTGCTCATACACAAACTTGACGTCCTTCCTTAAGTGAGGTCGAAAATAACATTTTTCCATCGACTCAATTGTTTTGGTTTGGCCAAAATGACCACCCAAGTTGCTTCCATGCAAGTCATGAATCAACGTCTCTTGAAATGATTTATCAGGGGTTTCTTCATAAGTGTTCTCATCATGGATGTTTGGGATAATACTTTTTCGAAGGGAAAAATTAGGAATGCAAAGATGGGTACCATTTAACAAAAATCCATCCTGAATGATATAAGACGCTGTGGGATCAGTACTCGCCTCTTGACTGGATTACCAGATGGTACCAAAGTACAAATAAGTCTTGTACATCTTTTTAGAGCGTCAAAGGAGACAACGCCTTATGGTAAAGTGATCAATATCGAACCTCGTCGACTCATCGCATCGCTCTCTTTATTCAAAATTCCAGCTTTGTACATGAGATGGAACGTTTACTCTTGTAGAAAATTTGACCACTTGGCATGACATTGACTCAAGCTACGTCGAGATTTCAAATAACGAAGTGTCTCATGATCAGAGTTGAGTACAAATTCTCACTGGATCAAGTAGTGCCTCCAGTGTTTGGCTTGAACGACAGCGTAAATTTTATATGTTGAAAAATTCAGACGCTCGACATTCAGCTTCTCACTGAAAAATGCATCGAGACGTCCTTCTTGACTAAGGACCATGTATTGATTACAGCCGTCCGTTGAACCCATCACATTCTGTGATTGGATGTTGGGTAGACCCAACCCAACCCGACATGACCCATTGATTTTTAAACTTGTCAGAGACAAAACCCGGACCCGACCCATTTACTAAACGGGTTAGTCGTGTCAACCCGTTTACAACCCGAACCTGTTTAACCCAGACCCAAACCCGCTAATTTCGTGTCGGGCCCAAAATTGCCAGCCCTACTTGTATGACACCAACTTAATTTCTTTTCGGGTATATCTATATTATCCGAGTAATTTTCCACTTCTAAGGGAAAATCTTCAGCATGATAACCATTTCTTGTCAAAGGATAATATTTTCAACTTCATCATCACCAAATCGGCTAGGGGAGAAGTCGGAAAAATCGGGAAAAAGTCGGAAAGATCGGGAAAGAGTCGGGAAACAAACGGTAGAATTTTAGAACATATTTATATATAGATGTTACAATAGGTTTTTTGAGCAATACATGACGGGCTTAAAACACAATTAGTCGGGAATAAAACGGTAAATCTGGATTAAAACGTGAAAATCGTGACTTTTTCACAAAATCATGACTTTTTCAAAAAATTGGGAAAGAGTCGCATACAGAACGTTTAATAAATAAGTCGTGTTTTAATTGAGACTTATGTAAAAAATCGGTTTTTGGTAACAGAGGGATAATGTTAATAGTGAGGCTTGTGATTCACTTTGTGTCCGGCACCACGGGCATGTTGGCGAACATCGTGGTATGAGGTATCAAGCATCTTTTATCACTATCAATCATTCAATCTGCTGCAGGTGGAAGTACCAATGTATTCTACTCGTCAGCTTCATGGTTTGTGATTTCAATTTTGTATCTGGTTTCGGTTAAGATCAAAATTTAAATTTCAACCGACATTTCAAAATTTCGACTGAACTCCTGGAAACATTTTGAAATGTCCAAAAGAATGATTTGTACGATGTTTTTTTTTTAAATTTTAAATTTAAGTATTTTGTAATTGTCTATATATATTTACATGAATTGTTTGCAGAAAAAACACATCAAACACATGTTGGAGTAAATTCAACCAGATAATCATCACATATTTACATCACGAAGTCAAAATCAATGTCATCTTCGTCCGTCCAGCTAATGTCATATTCGTTCGTCTAGCTAATGTCATCAGCATCCCTTGACCCTTTAGCTTTGGTTGACGGACTAGCTCACTGCTACTGGCCGGCATGCGACGTCTCTCAACTCCCTCTCGCTCGGTCTGTATCGAATTTAAGATCGCATGTTGATATTCAACCCTCTGTTGTGCTGTCGCAATATGTGACGGGTACTCGATATCATCATGTGTGCGACTCCTGGTGGAAGTAGTATGACTACCTGTATGTGTGGGCTTCTGGATCCGTCCCTTCTTCTTCGGTGCCCTAGAGTTCAAATCGAAATTTGTCAACTCAGCTTGGGCCCCACTGGTTTTCGGTCAAAATTTCACCAAAATGCATTGAAATCCACCAAAACGCTCCGAAATGCACCGAAATTGATCGAAATAGACTTTCGGAGTTTCACACATGCCTTTTGTTTCGGTATGGGCCGAAATCAAATTTTTTGACCGAAATTTTGTAATTTCGGTTGAAATTTCAATCCATGGTCAACTTCTGTCATGCAAAAACGGTTCGAATATTGGACTCCAACCGGTCAAGTTATGGCCAAAAAAATAAAAAATGTATGGGTTCTTTGGATTACGGTTCTAGGTTAGATCAGGCAACAAATCCCTAATATTACTGGTCTCCACGATTAGGACTCCTAAGATTACCACCCTAATATGGCTGGGATTGGGACTCCTAATCCTAACAGGACACCCAACTTGGCAAATGATACACATCCTAACAAATACCTAAATGGCAAACATGTCACAAGGGACTGAATTAGAATTGAATGTCCAAAGATTCTGATTTGAAAGTTCCAATGAGCATGTGCGAATCCAGCCCTATATCAGGGCAATTTGTCCTAAATCACACCCCTCGTGCATTGTGCCGATAATTTTCCAGTGTAGTACGGTATGGGCCAGCACTTTTATCCTTAGTTAAATGTTGGGGCAATATGTGATTTCTTTAGATTTCTTGCTCACTTGCCTGCTATATCGTGATTTATTAACGTGTATACCCATGAATGATCTACTATTTACAGGATGGGATGCTGATGTCGCAACTATGGCATATCGCCAGCATGTCGAAGCTTTAGCTCAGAAGCAGGTATGCCAGATAATTTTACTATGGATGTTGTTCTCGTCTTGGTAGTATCCTATTTGATTCTAGTCCTATTCTGTATGTTTTTAGTTGCTGGAAGAATTAGAAAGTGAAGCATGTGATGCAAATCATGTAGATGAGAATAGCTTCGAGACTATCAAGTAAGCAAGCCTTGAAAGTTCATATTTTCTGTTCACAATATTGCAAAATTTTCAGTTCTCGTTTGAAACTTTTACTTCTTTGGAAAGATCATCTGTAACTTTAATTGTCTATTTAATATGGTAAACAGCCTTATGGTTAAAATGTTTTCTTTTCCTGAATATCTTGCATTGTTTAATATACTGAAGCTTTTTATACCCAATTTGGAGGTCACTTGTATTTAGGATCTGCTTTCAACTGATGCATGTGCGTATATGTTTCCTAGTAATGTGTTTACTATGTACAGGAATGAAGCATCTATTGAGCGTAAGCCCAAGCCTAAAAAGAAGTTGAAAAAGACAAAGTTCAAGTCTCTAAAGAAAGGGACTCTAGCATCTGAATTGGATGTTGTGCATGAGGAATCATTAATTGATCCCATGATTAATGATTATAAGGTTCTTTCTCCAGAGGTAGCTCATGTGGAATCACCACCACACTTGCCTCCTAAGAAAAAGCGTAAGAAGGCTATAGCTGCACCAGAAGAAGAAAAGAACTCAGGAAAAAGCTTGAAGAAACTTAAGAAAGCTCCTGAGAACAATACTTTAGTTGCTTCCAATTCATTAGTAAAGCAATCCCTCGAAACCAGGGGCTTAAAGTCTGGAGAGGCAGTAGATCTTGATCTCAAACAAGAATGCAGAAGCAAGACGGGAGGCAAGATTTCGATCACAGTCATGCCGGTGAAACGTGTGATGGTGGTCAAGCCAGAAAGGTTAAGAAAAAGGGGAAATGTGTGGTCAAAAGATTGCATCCCTCCTCCAGATACGTGGTTATCTCAGGAGGATGCCATGTTGTGTGCAGTTGTACACGAGTACGGGCCACATTGGAGCTTAGTGAGCGACACACTTCATGGTTTTACAGGTGGTGGATTTTACAGAGGGAGGTTTCGTCATCCTGTCCATTGTTGCGAGAGGTTCCGGGAACTGTTCTATAAATATGTTCTGTCAACAATAGACAGTTCTACCACTGAAAAGGTCACCTCTTCTGGATCTGGAAAGGCTCTCCTAAAAGTAACTGAGGTAATTGGTGGATTTATTTCACTTGTTTTATAATATCAAAGTCGTTTAAATTAACAAGATCCTGAATTTAACAAGTAGTTGGTACATGCCTTGACATTTGTAAATATGTGTTGACATTAATTTATTTTAGATGCCACAGATAGAATAATTGATTTTTAGCAGAACCCGTGGAAGAATTGTTTTGTTATCACATTGCAACAACACCTGGCACCACTATATTTTATTATTGCAGTTAAAGGATCTGAAGATTCTGAACTGTATAATGGACTGCATATAGCTGTATTGGACTTATGCAATACAGATACTCATGTTATACTATTTGAGAAGCTATGGAATATTGTTTGTGTATATATTTATGATTTTGACTCCCTGGATAGATTTATGGCACTTTTGTTTCTTTGTTTTGAGATCGATGGGTGTCCCGAAACCTTTCGGGCAATGGACCCACTTCTGGCTCGGACTAAGCCTTCCGGGAATGCGCATGACCCACCCAGAAGATTCCCTACACACTATTGTTTCATTCTTGCGATGCAAGTTACTGTTATGATAAAAAGTCATTTTTCTAACCATCATCATGTATATATAGTTATATTGGTAATAATCTTGACAACCTAAAAGATCGCTATCCTGTCTTTGGAACTTACTTTCTTGTTTAGGCCCAAATACTTTAATCTTCTCTTTTGAAAATCATTCTGTAGACAATTGATGAAGCAGATTCCTAGACTTGGAGTGGCTAGGTCCTGCCAAGTTTGATACACTTCAGTTGGATGTAAACCTTCAAGAAGATTTTGATGTGCGACTGTTATTAAGAATACAATGCTACCAAGTCTTATCCCAACATTTATATCATGCTCTACGCGGGTAAATATATATTTAGCATCTTGTTCGTTGTGTGATGACTAGGCATGCAGGATGGTTTTTTTTTCATGTTTTTGTTCAACTATTAAATGCCTGATTGGGATGTCAGAAGTTTTGTTTTGGTAGTATTTGGAAAAGCAGTGGAATTTTCAAAGATGTAGAGGATTTGGAAGAGGGATTAAATTGTTCCATGAAGAAATTTTGAAGAGAGTTGTTCATTGTTTTTTCCATTTAATCTAAGTAGGCTAAGCCCCATAAGTTAATGATTGGGAATGGAGCATCATATGCCAACTTGGTGGTTCAAAACCAAAATTTTAGTCCCCTCGGTTCTTTCTTAGGTAAATTTAATCTGTTAGTTTGATGATGAGTAGTGTGTGGTGTTGACATGGTTAAAGTGATCATGATTGGTCTGAAGACTTCTAGTAACGCCAGCCTAGTTCCTCCTTGACTTGTTAATGATTAAATATGACTATCGAAGTCATGATTGGAGGTCATGAAAAGATGTTCATATCATTGTAGACATCAAAATTTAACCAAGTTTGGAAGTCTCGGAGATTTGAAAATTTTGGATAAGTCTGAAAGACTCCAAAATTGTCTAAATCTGGAAAGCTCCAAATTTGGCTAAGTCTGAAAGACTTGAAAATTTGGTGAAGCTCGAGAGATCAAAATTTGACTAATTCTGGAAGGCTTGAAAAATTTATTGAGTCCGAAAGACCCCAGAGCGAACTAAAGAAGAAAGGAGAGGAAAGACATAAAGAAGGAAAGGAAAGAGCGAACAAAAGGGGCCTGGCCGGCCCTGACCAGTGTGCTGGCCGGACCTGGCTAAAGGAATGAGAAAGAGAAAAGAGAGAAAGGAAAAGAAAGAAAGAAAGAAGGGCCCTGGCCAGCCCTTTGATCAGAGTCTTGGCCGGCTCTGGCTAGACTTGATATGTACAAAAGTTACGCCTCATTGACACCTAAGGTAGTTAGAAGTGTTGAGGGAGAAGTTAACCCTAATTGGAAAAAAAAATAGTACTATTGAAAATAATACTAGTGGAAATGACTGATAGTATAATGAGGAAGTAATAAATAACGTAGACCACTCAATTATTAAACACAACCTATGACTTCTAATCTTAGCTATGAATCGTTAAAACATTTCAGTAAATCCTTAAAACATAAAGTCAAACTAAAGAAAAGACCCTTCTAAGATACACATCAAGCACCTCAAACAAAGTTCTCCTGATCTTGATTGCATTTATTCACCTCGACTAAGTGGAATTCAATTTTGACAAAAATTTCAATTTCCTTTGGACATTATTGTGGATCTTTATTTCTTTGTTGTTGGTTAGTAATCAGATAAAATCAGTAACGGAAGTTGTAGGTGTTTATCCTCATGTTGTGCGTGTCGGGCCGTCAGCATAGTCTAAGATTGACAATCGCCTGACGATGATAGGGATGTTGTCTTGGGCACGACATCACACTGCACGTGCTTGAAAAGTTGGTCTCCATACAAACTTGGAGTAGGCAAATTTTTGAGCAACGTTGTAATAGAGTAAGGTGTTGCAAGTGGTTTCTCTTGAAGCCCTAGTCGCGGAATGAAGTCTGGATATGAAGTTTTCGAAGCTTCTACTGTATATGATCAACGTTCTGTGCAACCAGCAACTTACATCTCTCGTAAGATAAAGTTGTGCTGCCAATCTCGATCTGTCTTTGATCCATTTGCTCTTGCATCACACAGAAGTAGCTCTTCTCTCGTACGACAATCAGTCTTGATGTATGTTCTATTTCTTTTCTTTAGTTCCACTCTCCTTTTCGACTTCTTCTTTTCTCACCGAAACCTATCTTAAAGTGATGGGTATTGAAATTACTTTACAATGTCCCACCTCTCCAGTCCATATCTGATGCATTAATATTTTTGCACACTGATTTTTTCTCTAAATCCATTTTTCAAACCTGAGGGTCATATCCTTAGCTTTCTATTGGGAGCAGGTGCATATGAACCTGAGGTTTTGACAACAAAAAACGTCATATGCTTAAGAATTCGTAATTCGAACCAACAAAATATTGAACATGCAATCCAATGCATGTGGAACATTGTTATACTCTATTTCATCATTGGGGTCACCTTTTTAGAATAAATCTGTAGGGAAACCAAATCCACTTTTCGAGCATGAAAATATATTTTATTTGTAAGGATGATTACTCTAAAATGAAAATCATTTTGGACTCGTGTCGAATCCTCAAAAAGTGTGTTTAAAGATAAAACGATGAAAACTCACGCAAACCAAAGCGATCGAGAAATTCTATAATACCCTAGGTGAGTGAATAAGGGCATGTGATGGACTGTTGAGTATTTAGATAATCATAAACCACTATGATGCAGTCGATTGATTTTTAGGAAAGCAAGTACTACCTTGACTCAACAGAAATAAGGACCTACATGTAATTTCTCACAGATTTGTTTGAACGCACAAATTAAGCCAACAAAGGTGAGACCTTGCAGGCGGTAACATCTTTGTTATTTTTCTTTCCCATAAATGGTAATAGCTCCAATTTGATGCCCACTTTCACATGTGGAAGAGTGTCATGTTGCATGTGAGGTATATAGGGACGCATTGGTGGGTTAATGGGGCCCCATGATTATTCCTCAAAATTTGAAGAATTTTTTTTTTCCGATATTCCCATGTCCCCTGTTCTCCATAATTACATATTGCTGTCCTTGGCCTCTCAAAACACATCTTAGAGTGTCCGTCTTTGCTGAGCTCATGCACATGATTTGCAGTGTGTGTA
Source organism: Chamaelirium japonicum (assembly GCA_947650365.1). Classification (NCBI taxonomy): domain Eukaryota; kingdom Viridiplantae; phylum Streptophyta; class Magnoliopsida; order Liliales; family Melanthiaceae; genus Chamaelirium; species Chamaelirium japonicum. Next base: position 39,979,030 of record OX393556.1, on the reverse strand, counting down.
AATATGTGTAGGGGAGTATGCAACCTCTTGGATAGCTTTGGATCCCCTGTTGATGAAGTTGGATTTTTAGGTATACTTTTGTGACTATCTCACGAATCTTGGTTTCCCCTGTTGACACAATTGGGTTTTTAGGTATACTTTTGCGACTCACGAATCTTGGTTTCTCAGATCTATGCAAGAGGTTTTTCATTCTCTACATCTATTGAGAGCATTCATCTTTGATTTTTAACACGTGTACTTCCACTCTCATTTTGCCCATGTTATCATATGCGATGTGGTTTCATTAACCGAATAGCCAACTCAAGCATCATTGAGTTTTTACTGGTTGATCCAAATCTCATTTTATTTCAAGAAATATATTAATCACAGTGAGATATTTGGGTATGTTTTAAATGGTGTGCAACTGTTTATGCATCATTTCCTATGTTTCAAGAAACCTGTTTGTTACACTGAGAAATTTGTTCATTATCAACGTGCATAGTGGCCATTTTATTCCAAGTCATTTTGGACTAGGAGATTTCTGTCTGCTGCAAATTGTTAAGGGTCATACTTAAGAGGCATTTTGATGTTTTACTGTTTCTGGTTATTAAATTACCGGCACGTCTAGTATTGTCTCAGAATTTGAGGTCCTGTCCAACCTTTTTTCTGGAAGAAGGTACTAATACTCATCAAGATCTTTTGTAGGATCATGTTCGAACACTGCTTAACGTGACGAGTGAGCTGCCTGATAATGAGCTGCTGCTTCAGAAACATTTTTTAGCCATTATTTCTTCTGTGTGGAGGGCGAAATGTCGGCTTGAGCGCCATAAGAACATGCTGTCTTCTGGAAACGCTCTTTCTTCAAGAAGCATCCCGTATTCGTCCGGAGCGAAGCCTAATAAGCAGACAGTAAAGATAAACTTGGCTATCTTAAGACGAAGTAATAAGCTAGTAATGACAGCCCTCGATGGAACTCAGAGAGAGCGTCGGGAAGAACCACGGCTTTTCAACCAGCTCGAGGCGCACTCGGTAGCTGAGCAGTTGGATGTGACATTGGACTTCCCTGCGGACCTTGTTGATTATGAAGTCGGGTTCCCATCAGCTATTAGCGTGTCAATACGTGGCCCAGAAGAGCCACCGCGACCAGCCAGTGGGCCTCTCGGACAAACTCTGCTAGCTGAATCTTCATGCAGAATCGCTGAGAACCGATTCAGGTGTGTGGTAGTATATTATTAAACAACTTCTGTAGGTTTCATACTTATCGATCACATAACTTCTACCTTTGTTTATTCTGCTTTTAAGCTGAAATTTTGTCCCAGGAACTAATGATTTGAAGTATAAAAATGTCTACCAAGCTCACCTCCTGCCCTGTAATATTACATTATTACTAATCTGACAGTTTTAGCCCTCAATGTGCTTTTAAGATTTGTTACTTCTGATCCAGCCAGTGATTCCTGTTGTCACAGTTTGCCACATAAATCTTCATCTACAATAATAATAATAATAATAATTTTTTGATGTATAGGGCGGCATCAGAGGCTTGCTTCGAAGGCGAAGGTCCTGGGTGGGCATCATCGGCTTTTCCCACATGCGATGTCAGAAACCGATCTGGTTCGAAGTTCCAGTCCTCAGGCAAGCAAAAGGCGGGTGCTGACTCAGCCAAGCCTCCGAAATCGAAGGTCCCGAGGATTGCAGAACCGCTTGAAGATCCGGGTTCGGTCATCAGATCCCTCCGTCCACACCCTAGACCTGTTCCTCCGGATATCATGGAGTGGTGCCGCAACATGCCTCTCTCCCTTTTGGGCGCTGGGTACGATGGCGATTCTCAGTTCCCCGCCATGGATGTGCTCCCTCAAGAGACCCCATGTATAGAGTTTGTTCCGGACGAGCATGACCCTATCTGTGCTGGCCTTGAGGATCTGGGAGCTCTTCCGGATTTCACGGACATCGGATGATGCGATGGTGCTGGAAATGTCAAAAGCTTGAGGCCTTGAAGTCTGAAAGACCATCTTACCCCGGATATCGTTCAGTACAAGCAAAAAAGCGAGAACGGATCTCAGGATCGATCCCGCACATCAGGTGGGTTGAGGTGTCCTCGACCGGAGGGGGAGGCTGGTGCAGCTCGACGAACCGAATCGTTTTATGCACAGGAAAAAGGCATCGGTGGGGGTGTCGGGAAGGAGGGCAGTGGATGTTCACACAGAAGCATTGTATAGTTAGTCCTGTAGGCCTCAGGGATGTTGTAATATATATATACATGTTCCCCGCGGGGGGAAAGCCTGTAATTCTTACCACAGCCAAATCTGGAAAATTTTTGTTGGGTGGATGGATCCCCATGGGAAAGAAAAGTTGTTCAATAGCCTTCTAGAAACTCTGCTCCGGAATTCTTTTACGGAAACCTCTGCTGAAGTCTTTTGGAGAGTGCAATGCATGGTGGTGGGTGATCGACGTGACAGAACGTTTCGAGGTTTTCTGGTGGAGTTGCGCAGGGGTTTCTTCGAGGAATTCCGAAGGTTTTCTTGTGCCTTCCAAAGCAAATCTGGGGATTATGGGCGGTCTCTGTTGGTTGAATGTTCGATCGGGGCTTGTCCACATTGAGCTCTCAGTAATTTTGTACTGAGTATCCTCCATAGTTCTTTCACCATGATTCAATTTGTATGAGCATGGATTGTATCTACAACCCTTGTAAAATTCTTGATTTGGTGGTCTTTGATTTGAAACTTATGTTTGGGGTTTAGGGTTTTGGGTGAGGTGCTTGCTGGGTAGATCCTCATCAGAGAGCAGATCAGAGGTTCAGAATACAAAGCTTGTCGAAGAGTTCTGCCAGAATGCCCTATAACGAGCCATCTTTCAAGACAGATATGCTTTTTTTTTTTTTTTTTTTTTTTTTTTTTTTTTTTGGGGGGGGGGGGGGGGGGGGGGGGGAAGCACAAAGCCTTGAAGAAACAAAAAAACAAATAACAAAAGAAGATAAACCCACAAGGACTAGTACCCACAATCCACAAAAAAAGGAGCTACCATACGACTCAAAGGAGGAAACAACATCAGCATCTCAGATGCAAGGATTGAGCCGCAACAACACACCCGAACTGCCACTGAACCACCAGCCAGCCCTCCGAGCAGAGGAGGGGACCATGAGATCGGGGAAACTGCCACATCAGGTGGATCGGGGTTCAGATCCGTCACATCGAGCTGCACCAGCAGGGATCCGTCGCACCGATTTGACAGGCGGCAGCCAGGGGACCACACGCTCCTTGGCAGAGGAATTACCAATGTTAGAGGATGACGGCTAGGGTTTGGAGAGAATGGAGTAGTTCTCATTGAGGGACTAAAGCCCAATATATAAGTACATGTATACACATAGAATCCGACCCGACTGTACATAGAACCCGGCCCAGTATATACATTAATACTCCCCCTCAAACTCACGGTGGATCATGTACCGAGAGTTTGCTTATAAAATGACAAAATCTAGCAATCGTCAGGGGCTTGGTGAGAAAATCAGCAGTCTGCTTTGTCGAGGGAATGAACGGCAAGGAGATGATGTTGGCAAGAAACTCCTGCCGAACATAATGACAGTCGACCTCGATGTGTTTGGTCCATTCATGAAAAACCGGATTGCTAGCAATTTGAATGACACTCCGGTTGTCACAGAATAGAGGTGTGGCCCCAGAAATTCGGACTCCCAAGTCGAGTAGAAGATGTCGAAGCCAGACAATCTCTGCAGTGGTGGAAGCCATAGCTCGGTATTCGGCTTCGGTGCTGGAGCGTGCAACAGACTCATGTTTCTTGCTGCGCCAAGAAATGAGGGAATCACCAAGGAACACGCAGTAGCCGGTGGTGGATCGACGAGTAGCAATATCTCCAGCCCAATATGCATCGGAGTAAGCACGCAGAACCAGTGGAGATGTGGAGGGAAACAACAGCGATCGAGTGATAGTGCCACAGAGATACCGAATAATCCGAAGGACTGCTGCATAGTGAACCGAGCGAGGAGACTGAACGAACTGACTGACAATACCAACGGCATGGGCAATGTCAGGCCTCGTCATGGTGAGATAAACGAGCATCCCAACCAGCCGCTGATAACGAGAGATATCCTGGAGAGGCTCACCATTGGTAGAGAGGAGCTTCAAGTTGAGCTCTATAGGCGTGTTAGCAGTACGAGAATCAGTAAGAGCAGCCTCGGCAAAAAATATCAGAGATGTACTTCTGCTGGGAGATCAACAATCCTCGAGCTGACCAGGCAATTTCAAGGCCAAGAAAGTACCGGAGAGGGCCTAGATCCTTCATCTCAAACTGGCTCTGAAGGTGACGCTGAAGGGAAGCTATGGTAGCACTGTCATCCCCGGTGATGATCATATCATCCACATACAGAAGTAGCACAACAATACCCTGACTGGAGGAGCGGGTGAACAGAGTGTAGTCAGAGTATCTCTCGACAAACCCAGCTGCTAGAACTGTACTGCGAAAACGCTCAAACCATGCCCGAGGTGCTTGTTTGAGCCCATAGATAGCACGGCGTAAACGACAAACGTGCCCTGGAGGAACTGAAATGCCCGAAGGAGGAGCCCTATATACTTCCTCGGAGAGGTCACCGTGAAGGAACGCATTGGTGACATCCATCTGATGGAGAGGCCACCCTCGAGCAGCTGCCACAGCTAAGAGGGTGCGCACAGTAGTCATCCGAGCAACTAGAGCAAATATCTCCTCATAATCAATCCCATACTCCTGGGAGAAGCCTCGAGCAACGAGACGGGCCTTGTGTCGCTTAATGGATCCGTCAGGGCGAGTCTTGACCTTAAAGATCCACTTGCAGCTAACAGGCATCACGCTTGAGGGACAAGGCACCAAATCCCATGTATGGGTCCGCTGAAAAGCCTCAAGCTCTACTGACATGGCTTGCCGCCATGCTGGGTGTAAAGCTGCCTCACGGTACGACTGGGGCTCCCGGTGGGTGTGAAGTGCGGTAAGAAAAGCCTGATAAGCTGGAGAATAGGAGGCAATGACAGAGTAGCCAGAGGAGTCAGGAGAGTCAGAGGTAAAGGCAGAGTAGCCAAACCTGTCCGGAGAGTAGTCATATCTGTCAGGAGGGTGATGTTCGCGCACTGGGTAGCGCCGAACAGGAGCAGGATCCGCAACCGGTGTGGAGGGAGCAACAACATCAGGCGAGGGAGTACCAGTGTGAACCGACTCTGGAGGAGGAACTGCAGACCGACGAACATAGAAACGAGTAATAGGTGGTGGTGGTGGAGGTGATGGGGGAGAGGAAGGTGGCGGGGGAGGTGGTGGAGACGAGGGAGGTGGAGGTGGTGGAGGAGGCTCAACTGGGAAGGTAGGCGTAGGAGCAGGATACGGAGGTAGGAAGGGGATGTTGAGAGGGGGTGACGACATAGAAGATGACGTAAGTGGTGAGGGAAGATCCCGGGACTCAGTGGAAAAGTACGGGACATCCTCTACAAAGGAGACGTGGCGAGAGACACGGATCCGGCGAGCCAAGGGATCATAGCACCGATAGCCCTTGTGCTCCCGACTGAGTCCTAAGTGAACACACCTAACAGACCTAGCAGAGAGTTTGGTGCGCTCATAGGGAGGGAGAAGGACGAAACACGTGCACCCAAAGGTACGAAGAAGAGAGTAGTCAGGAGATGTGGAGTAAAGCCGCTCGTACGGGAAAACACCAGAGAGGGATGAGGACGGAGTGATGTTGATGAGGTGAACAGCGGTCAAGACAGCTTCAACCCAGTAGGAATGTGGAACAGAAGCAGACAGAAGTAGAGCTCGTGCTGTCTCGAGGACATGGCGATGTTTGCGCTCGGCGACTCCGTTTTGTTCATGGGTGTGGGGACACGACTGTTGGTGAAGAGTGCCGTGAGTTTGAACGCATCTCAGAGGAGAGATACTCCTGGGCACAATCAGACCGAAAAGTCTTAATGCGCCGACCAAACTGGGTGTGAAGCATAGTAGTGAAGGTTCTGTAAATATGAGGAATCTCGGAGCGGCGACGCATGAGATAGACCCAGGTGCAGCGGGAGTAATCATCTATGAAGATCACATAATACAAAAAACCAGTAAAAGAGGCAACTGGAGCAGGACCCCACACGTCAGAGTGCACGAGATCAAAAGGGGCGCTGCAACGGAAAACACTAGTAGAAAAAGGAAGAGCAAGGTGCTTTGCTAATCGACACCCAGTGCAGACAGAGAGAGGGGAGAAGGACACCCGACCCAAAGCGCCAGAGCAAAAAACGCTTTGGAGTCGATCACTGGATATGTGACCTAACCTTCTGTGCCACAAATCGGCATCAGAGGTAACAAACAGAGCCAACGGAGTGGAAGTGGGAACCTGAAGGTGATCCAACTGATATAGTCCCCCTGCTCGACGACCCAGCCCAACTCTCTGACCCGTTCGCGGATCCTGCACAGAACAAGAAGAAGAAGTAAATGTAACGATCAGGCCCGAGTCACAAAGAGAACTAACAGATATTAAGTTAATGTTTAAGCGGGGAGCAAGGTGAACACGAGGTAAGGTTAGGCGACCAGTGGGATCGGAGGCAGGGGTGATGGATCCACACTGTGAAATGGGTAGACGAGTCCCGTCAGCAGTGTGGATCCCCATGTGGGTAGGAGCAGGGCTACAATCTGTGAGGGCAGAAGGATTGGAGGTAAGGTGGCAGGAGGCACCTGAGTCGAAGATCCATGGAGCAGTAATACCCGGAGTGGCAGAGAGACTGTGAGCTGTCGAAGAGCTGGTGGAGGCGAGGTATCGAAACAGTAACTCCTCTAAGCGCTGGAGGCGGTCAGAGTAGGACCGAGACTGAGCAGAAGTACCTGGAGTGGCAGAGAGACTGTGATCTGTCGAAGAGCTGGTGGAGGCGAGGTATCGCAATAGTAACTTCTCAAAGCGCTGGAGGTGGTCGGAGTAAGACCGAGACGGAGCAGGAGTGGTGGCAGGCGGTGCTGGAGTAGGGAGATCAGCAGCAGCAGCAGTCTCGCCATCATGGCGGAGGGGATCCTGACGACGTCCATAGTCGACTGACGTGGTGGAGGGACGTGGCCCGAGAATACCATCAAAACGAGGAGACGGAGGGACTCGACGAGCAGCGACTGTGTTCAGGCAGTATGGGAGCCGAGAGATGCTGTAGGAAGCCATACCCCTGAAGTACGGGGGCGAGCCGGTACAAAGGAGGTCCCGGGCAGTCTGGTATAGAGGAGACGGACCGGAGGAGGAGGGCCAGGGGAGGAGCGGTGGGGCGATGGGGGGCAGTAGGGTTGTAACACCTGTGGTGTTAGATTTGAGAATAATAGAAATCCTCCATGGCTAGTTTCGTCTTTTTACAGCCAGACTTTTTCTTTGGGCTTTTTCCCAATAAATGGATCGTAAACCTATGAGATGTTTTACGTTCACATTCTCCGTAACTTCGAGCATGTCACGATGGTGCGTTCCATGCAACGATCATGTGTATGCGCAGCCAGTTTCGGCAGCCCGGCAGGTAAACCCTATAAAAGCGATAATTGGTCGATAGCTGTAGCTGTTTTATTTCTTGCAAGAGATCGGGTGATCGGATCGTAACGAAACAAGATACGTTAGATGAGGCTCTGAGAGAGCCTTCCAATGAGCCTGAGTTAGGGTCGATCCGACACCCGGGTGAATAGTTATTGCTATTTTGAGTTTTGGAGTCTTTACTTCTTTTCGGGAGATTCAAAAGTCAGAAAATTATGTACCAAGCACGGACGTGTTCGCGTTGACGAGACCTTTCCAACGAATCCTCTCGGGCCCTATTCCGACTTCCGGTTTGAGAGTTACAAGTGATTATTCTTTTCAGTCCGGTTGATGGACGAATCGCACCCGGATTCCAACCGAGCCCGGTTCAGGGCTCGGGACCGAGCCCGACCAGCCCTAGAGCCTGCCTCCCGGTCTCCTAGCATAGTTTAAGCTCTCCTGACCTCCCTCCCCAGTGATTTAAAATCCGAAATTCGGATCGTAATTATCGGGTAAGATTTCGGGATGACAAATCCATATCTTTTAGCCTTTATCGATCCCTATCTTTCTTATCCTTATCCCCTCCCCCTTAGTAGGAGGTCTTAACCAACCCTATCCCAACAGCCTCCCCCCTCTATAAATAGAGAGAGAACGGGAGAGAGAGAGAAGGACGTAGTAGAGAGAGAGAAAGAGAGAGAACGAGAGAGAAAGAGAGAGAGATAGAGAGAGAGATGCAGAGAGAGACAGAGCGAGACAGAGACGGAGAAGGAGGAGAGATCGAGGGAGATGGAGCGCCGACCCGCCCCTCGCCGGAGCCCCGGCGAGCACGCCGAGACACCCGCAGGTCAGCCCCCTCTCACCCTCCCATCCTCCTCCGCGACCCAACCCCGCGACCCCCCTTCCTCCTCCCATGCCGCGGCCCACACGGGCGGACACCGCCGCCGCGACCGAGCCCCTCCCGACGATCCCCGGCGACCACCGACATCCGGTCCGGCCGCAACCCCGCGCGAGCCCCCTCCGGCCGAGCTCGATCTCGGGCACCGACGGCCGCTCCGGCCGCCTCCCACCGTGCCTCCTCTGTGGGGGTGGTGCGGGAGAGGCCGGCCGAGCGCTCGCCGGCGCTCCAGGCCGCCCCTCCCGTCGGCCGCTGGTGCACAGAACCAGCCCCCCCCCCCCCCGCTGTTCTCGTGGAGAAGATGAACATGGGGGGGGGGGGGCAAAACAGTAATTTCCCATGTTTTAATTAAACCCCAGACCCGATCCTATTAAACCCTGAACCCGACCCGACTTCCCACTGCAGACCCGACCCGACCCAGCAGACCCAACCCATGCAGTGAACCGGTCTGGTTCACCTGAACCAGACCCGTGAACCAGACGATTTTGGTTCGACTGCCATTTCTCCGTCCGAACTCGGAATTGGACGAAACCAGCGCCATTTCGACCGGCTCGGAAAATCCTACCTGTTGGTTATAGTATAGAATAGTAATTTTATTGATTAATACCCTGTTTTATCCTTTGACCCGATATTATCGCGGTACCGTGGTTTGACCGTCGTTTCATCGTTCGAACTCGGATTCGGACGAAACTAGCGGCATTGTGCTCAGAACATTGAGCCCTACCTTTTAAACCTAGAATATAACCCTAGAACCCATTCTACCCTAGCAACCCAGCCATGCGATCGATTTTATCGGTTCTACGTGGTTTGACCCAAAACGATTCGACCGAAGTCGGATTCTAGCGAAACTGGAACCATCGGAAAGGGTTCTTCGAGCCCGATTCGATGAGTAGGTTTAGCTTCTATTTACTTGACTGACTTAGTATGGTTTAGGATCGAGTTCTTCAGTCGCACGGATTTGCGTGCTGTCGACTCGATGTTGGTCCCCTATCGAGGGTGCCCGACTACCCTTGGCATAGAACCCTCATCGTAGATTCTTTTGTTTTAATCGATAGAGTTGTGATGCGGAGCTGTGGTTATTATCAGACCTTGATCGTGGTGATCCAGCGGAGACGGATCAGAGGCAGCTAGCAGGAGTCATGTGTAATCGACAGCCAGGTGACAGCTACTACCCTTGCGTAGTCTTTAATAGTGGGAAATGAGAATGACTAAGGGTAGGTGTCCATGACACTGCATGCGGGCCCCGCCGGGCATCGTCGCATGTGGTCAAGTGGACCCCGCCTTGCATACGGAGTCGCGAGTCCGGCGACGCATGCTTAAAATATTAATAATAATAGAATAATAATAATGATTGCTTTTGTTTGTATGGACACCGTAATTAGGATTCCCTTAAATTAAATAATAAATTGAATAACTAATAATTATCGGAGCCCACCCTCCTGAGAGGAGTATGGCAACCCTAGCACACGGGTCACTGGGATGAGTGTTTTACTTTATTGATTTATTATATCGCATGGGTTACGAGAGCAGTACGGGACCAGGGGTAAATTGTTGGAAATTGATAAGCATTAAATAGACTTTTTGTAGCTTCATTGTATATGTTGAAAGATGTTATATGTGAATCTACCTGGTTAGAGGGTAGGGACCCCGTGCGCGCAAGGGCCGTGAACCACCCTGCGCGTACAGCCGAAGTTAAGTAGGTTAGGGGTCACGGGCAAGGGTTATGATAAAGCCAATAGGAGGTGCCCTCGAGTAGGGATTGGCCTAGCAACCCTGTCCCGGGGAGTTGAAGTCCCCATAGTAAAGCAAGTTGGGCGATAGAGCTCCACCGTGAAAGACGGGAAACCCCTTATGATCATCTGGGTGACTAGTGCATGGTGTTGGTGGATGCACGGTGAGAGAGTTGGCCCTCTACATCGAAATAAAAGGCCCTATAGTAATGCCCGACCGGGGGCAGGATGAACAAAATATCCGGGGTTCACATTTTGATAGTGTGTGTTTAATCTATGTATGAATTTAGAATCGAGTGACTGTTTACATGATGACTTCGTGACTTTATATGAATGTCTTATTTAATCTGTTCTTTAATGCTGTAGAACATTGAATGGACTTTATGTTAGATAACCTAGTGACAGTAGGAATTGCATGTGAATATAGACTACTGATAGGTTTAGGTATCATTCTGCAAACTTTGATTCTACTAGAACTGCTATATTATATCTTAATTTATTAAAATTGGTCGTCTCATATTATTATAGACTATTAGGATGTCACTAGCCATTAATTTGGCTAATCTCCCAATTTCCTATTGGGGGCTACTCTTTCCCACGAGTAGGCTCAGTTACAGGTCCGGAGGCTCAGGAGTAGCAGTAGGAGTCCAGAGGCGGAGTTGGAATTGCACCTTTACCTTTCTGTTTAGTATGTCCGTCTTGTAGTCTTTTCTCTTCAGACATGGTAATTGTATTGGAATAAGAGTTTTTATTTGTTAGTTAGTATTCTATGGTTGTAGTTGCAATGGTTCCAGCTGAATTCTTTTGGGTAGGCCTCTCCTCAAGGCCCCAAGCCTAGGATAGATCATGATGAAAATATAAGTGCATACAAATGACTAAATTGATTAACCCTGTAGATAGGAACCCTAGACTGGTGCATCTGAGTGTTAGGGAGTGGATGAGACTACGTGGCTAGCCGTAGGAGGCTTGAGCCTCGTGCTCCCTCAGATAGACTCCTATCAGTATGTAGTGGTACCGACAGGTCACACATACTGAAAGGATAGGACTTTTGAAGGTCGAGCTGTTTAGATAATATCTTATCTCTATTGATATTTTCCTTCTTTCCTTTTTAATAAAAATGTTTTTCGAAAAATCAAATTTAAAAGATTCCCCTTTTGTTTCTCCCTCATTCTTGTTTTTCATATTAGAGAGCGTAGAAGCCCTATGAGAACCCAAATTGGTGTAATCAATTGACTAGACCCAAATTCCCATCTTTTTCTCATTTCACACCCCAGGGATCGGTCTTAAGATTTCTGGGGCGTGACAGCTGGTATCAGAGCTTAGGGATATGTTCCTAGGGGTTTTGTTAGGATGTGGTTCGTGTCTTGCGATTCTTTCTTCGGAAAGTTTAGACTCTAGTGGTGTTAGAATGTTTTCTAGAGATTGTATAGATATTGAGTCGATAGAATTCTCGTAGTAGCTAGTGGTGGTATAACGATTATTTCTAAGGATAAGGACCTAGGGTTAATCATACTTGGAGAACTGGTTTTGTTTAAGGAATTGATCTGTAACTAAGAACTGTCTATGATTGAGTTTTTGATTGATCGAGAATCGTGAATCAATCTATATGTCGTATGCGTATGATTGTATTAGAACTCTGATGTGATATAATGTTTAGGTTTAGAGTTAGTCGTTGTAACTCGGGTGATAGTTCTTAAGAAGGAGCCACTTGGAACATTTTAACCAAGGGTGGTATTTCTTGATCTCTAGGCAGAAGTATAGTGTTTGAGTCTATATCGGAGTATAGGTTGGGAGTCTTCTAATATGGATTCTCTTGAACTTTCTAGTGGTAAGGAGCTGACCAAGGACTGGATATTCAACTCTAGTTAGTAATTTGGTTGATTGGTTTTGGAATGGATGTATTTGAATATGTCTGGAAGGATGTATATCCTTGATGGTTTATCTGGCATGGGTTTGAGGTTACTCTTTTTGTTGGTTTTATTATTTTTCGTTGACCCTAAGCGCTAGAAACCTAGTCAGTGTTTTATGATTCCTTGATCTTTGTTGACCTTTAGTATTAGAGACCTAGTCGGTGTTTAGGATCCCTTGATCTTCGTTAACCCTTAGTACTAGAGACTTAGTTGGTGTTTTAGGATTCCTTGATTCTTGTTGACCATTGGTACTAGAGACCTAGTTGGTGTTTTTAGGATTGTCCAATTTCTCGATAGAGGTGTAATAATTAAATTAGTTTTTTTGTTAGATCTCTCTGGTGTATCGTGGTTTATAATTAGTTTGGTGTAGAGCTTGTGTTTTTTTTTTTAATGGATCCTATGAGTAATGATGATGACTCTTGGGGATAGTGGTTTCAAGAAGTACACCAGGAGATGAAAATCTCAGGTGATAGTTTGAATTTCCCATGGTTAGTAGATTATGGGATACCTTGATAGTGACTCTTGCGAAAGACTACGCACTGTTCCTAGGGAACTTTGGCGGTGGATGATGATTGTCCGGTAGAGGATATACTGTGGCTACGCACTGACTCTTCGGAGGCTTTGGCGGTTGGTTTCGCAGTTCTTATTGGAACTCGCAGGAGAGAGCGCACTGGCTAGATGACAGTGACGTTAAGATGAAATTGAGATAATTGAGTACTAGAAAGATGTTAGCGACGATGTCAAATGGATTGCCTATGTTTATAAAATTTGAGAATATCTTATCAGTTGGAATCTTAAGAATGATCATTATTCTGCTGATTCACCTCGCTTTGTTTCTAATTATTATTCGATTCTAGTAACTTTTGTTTGCTTCAGTTTCTTTTGAGTGATTGCTTTTAGTTCTCAGAATGTTGAGATTATGATAGTTTTCTCGGTTGTCCTTTTTCTAAGTTGTCTCTAATTGTCTCGGGTCCTTTATTCTCATTTTTGTATGGTTGCGAGGTTTTCGTCTAACTATCTCGTGATTAGTTTAGGGTAGAATTTAGTACTTGGTATCGATCTGCTCAGTCGATATTAGTTGGCCATTAGTTTTCTAGTAGGTAGTTTATTCAGCCAACTCATAATTGTTCTGGTTTAGAATCGATCCCCTCGTCTTGGAGTGAGCCAATGAGATGACTATCTATTGTCAGAATGTAGCTATCTAGTATAGACCCACTTGAGAAATAGATTTTGGGGCATTTGTTCGTTAGTCCCTTGAGCAGTATTGGTAGTTTGATTAGTGTAGGTGTTAGTCTCATATGAATCTTATAGGATTTTAGTTTAGTATTAGATACACGTTAGGCGTACTAGTGGAGACATCTCTTTTGTCAAATCATTCTGGAATGTGTACTTAAGCATATGTGTATGGGCGCATATGTGTAGTATACATTGCTATGATTGTAGAGTCGATACCAAAAGTATAAATTATATATGGATGTATGGGCACTCATATACATTGATATACCTTTTATATCGGCACTGACAATTGAGTGCATTTTAAGTTTCTGAATCTATGAGTTTTGGTAGTTACCCTATCGAGGGGGACACCCCTCGGTGGTACTAATAAGGGGGATATGATGCCCCTTATCAAGGCAGGGTTAATGATCAGAACTCATGATTTTGGTCTAATCCGTAATGCTTAGAATGGAAAATGGAAACCAAAACTCGTATTCATGATCGATGCGAGAATTTGGTGGTTCATTTCTATTCTAATAATTACGAGACTCGATTCGTATAATGTTTAGAGTAGTAGAGAGAGTAGGATTGTGAGTAGTAGAGGGTCAGGATTTTCTTTTAGTAAGATTTGGTTTAGTGACTTGACTTTCTTGTTGGTAGTGTTAGTGAGGATCTTCGTACTCGTTATAGTCAACTTTTCATTGCTATAATGTTCTTGTTTTGGTAGTAGAGATGAGTGGACTCGTATATGGTTTTTGTAGTTGAATTTTCGGGACGAAATTTTTTTTAAGGTGTGTAGGTTGTAACACCTGTGGTGTTAGATTTGAGAATAATAGAAATCCTCCATGGCTAGTTTCGTCTTTTTACAGCCAGACTTTTTCTTTGGACTTTTTCCCAATAAATGGATCGTAAACCTATAAGATGTTTTATGTTCACATTCTCCGTAACTTCGAGCATGTCACGATGGTGCGTTCCGCGCAACGATCATGTGTATGCGCAGCCAGTTTCGGCAGCCCGGCAGGTAAACCCTAGAAAAGCGATAATTGGTCGATAGCTGTAGCTGTTTTATTTCTTGCAAGAGATTGGGTGATCGGATCGTAACGAAACAAGATACCTTAGATGAGGCTCTGAGAGATCCTTCCAATAAGCCTGAGTTAGGGTCGATCCGACACCCGGGTGAATAGTTATTGCTATTTTGAGTTTTGGAGTCTTTCCTTCTTTTCGGGAGATCCAAAAGTCAAAAAATTATGTACCAAGTACGGACGTGTTCGCGTTGACGAGACCTTTCCAACAAATCCTCTCGAGCCCTATTCTAACTTCCGGTTTGATAGTTACAAGTGATTATTCTTTTTAGCCCGGTTGATGGACGAATCGCACCCGGATTCCAACCGAGCCCGGTTCAGGGCTCGGGACCGAGCCCGACCAGCCCTAGAGCCTGCCTCCCGGTCTCCTAGCATAGTTTAAGCTCTCCTGACCTCCATCCCCAGTGATTTAAAATCCGAAATTCGGATCGTAATTATCGGGTAAGATCGATTTCGGGATGACAAATCCATATCTTTTAGCCCTTATCCCTATCTTTCTTATCCTTATCCCCTCCCCCTTAGTAGGAGGTCTTAACCAACCCCTATCCCAACAGCCTCCCCCCTCTATAAATAGAGAGAGAACGGGAGAGAGAGAGAAGGACGTAGTAGAGAGAGAGAGAGAAAGAGAGAGAACGGGAGAGAAAGAGAGAGAGATAGAGAGAGAGATGCAGAGAGAGACAGAGCGAGACGGAGACGGAGAAGGAGGAGAGATCGAGGGAGATGGAGCGCCGACCCGCCCCTCGCCGGAGCCCCGGCGAGCACGCCGAGACACCCGCAGGTCAGCCCCCTCTCACCCTCCCATCCTCCTCCGCGACCCAACCCCGCGACCCCCCTTCCTCCTCCCATGCTGCGGCCTACACGGGCGGACACCGCCGCCGCAACCGAGCCCCTCCCGATGATCCCCGGCGACCACCGACATCCGGTCCGGCCGCAACCCCGCGCGAGCCCCCTCCGGCCAAGCTCGATCTCGGGCACCGACGGCCGCTCCGGCCGCCTCCCACCGTGCCTCCTCTGTGGGGGTGGTGCGGGAGAGGCCGGCCGAGCGCTCGCCGGCGCTCCAGGCCGCCCCTCCCGTCGGCCGCCGGTGCACAGAACCAGCCCCCCCCGCTGTTCTCGTGGAGAAGATGAACATGGGTGGGGGGGCAAAACAGTAATTTCCCATGTTTTAATTAAACCCCAGACCCGATCCTATTAAACCCTGAACCCGACCCGACTTCCCACTGCAGACCCGACCCGACCCAGCAGACCCAACCCATGCAGTGAACCGGTCTGGTTCACCTGAACCAGACCCGTGAACCAGACGATTTTGGTTCGACTGCCATTTCTCCGTCCGAACTCGGAATTGGACGAAACCAGCACCATTTCGACCGGCTCGGAAAATCCTACCTGTTGGTCATAGTATAGAATAGTAATTTTATTGTTTAATACCCTATTTTATCCTTTGACCCGATATTATCGCGGTACCGTGGTTTGACCGTCGTTTCATCGTTCGAACTCGGATTCGGACGAAACTAGTGGCATTGTGCTCAGAACATTGAGCCCTACCTTTTAAACCTAGAAGATAACCCTAGAACCCCTTCTACCCTAGCAACCCAGCCATGCGATCGATTTTATCGGTTCTACGTGGTTTGACCCGAAACGATTCTACCGAAGTCGGATTCCAGCGAAACTGGAACCATCGGAAAGGGTTCTTCGAGCCCGATTCAATGAGTAGGTTTAGCTTCTATTTACTTGACTGACTTAGTATGGTTTAGGATCGAGTTCTTCAGTCGCACGGATTTGCGTGCTGTCGACTCGATGTTGGTCCCCTATCGAGGGTGCCCGACTACCCTTGGCATAGAACCCTCATCGTAGATTCTTTTGTTTTAATCGATAGAGTTGTGATGCGGAGCTGTGGTTATTATCAGACCTTGATCGTGGTGATCCAGCGGAGACGGATCAGAGGCAGCTAGCAGGAGTCATGTGTAATCGACAGCCAGGTGACATCTACTACCCTTGCGTGGTCTTTAATAGTGGGAAATGAGAATGACTAAGGGTAGGTGTCCATGACACTGCATGCGGGCCCCGCCGGGCATCGTCGCATGTGGTCAAATGGACCCCGCCTTGCATGCGGAGTCACGAGTCCGGCGACGCATGCTTAAAATATTAATAATAATAGAATAATAATAATGATTGCTTTTGTTTGTATGGACACCGTAATTAGGATTCCCTTAAATTAAATAATAAATAGAATAACTAATAATTATTGGAGCCCACCCTCCTGAGAGGAGTATGGCAACCCTAGCACACGGGTCACTGGGATGAGTGTTTTACTTTATTGATTTATTATATCGCATGGGTTGCGAGAGCAGTACGGGACCAGGGGTAAACTGTTGGAAATTGATAAGCATTAAATAGACTTTTTGTAGCTTCATTGTATATGTTGAAAGATGTTATGTGTGAATCTACCTGGTTAGAGGGTAGGGACCCCGTGCGCGCAAGGGCCGTGAACCACCCTGCGCGTACAGCCGAAGTTAAGTAGGTTAGGGGTCACGGGCAAGGGTTGTGGTAAAGCCAATAGGAGGTGCCCTCGAGTAGGGATTGGCCTAGCAACCCTGTCCCGGGGAGTTGAAGTCCCCATAGTAAAGCAAGTTGGGCGGTAGAGCTCCACCGTGAAAGACGGGAAACCCCTTATGATCATCTGGGTGACTAGTGCATGGTGTTGGTGGATGCACGACGAGAGAGTTGGCCCTCTACATCGAAATAAAAGGCCCTATAGTAATGCCCGACCGGGGGCAGGATGAACAAAATATCCGGGGTTCACATTTTGATAGTGTGTGTTTTATCTATATATGAATTTAGAATCGAGTGACTGTTTACATGATGACTTCGTGACTTTATATGAATGTCTTATTTAATCTGTTCTTTAATGCTGTAGAACATTGAATGGACTTTATGTTAGATAACCTAGTGACAGTAGGAATTGCATGTGAATATAGACTACTGATAGGTTTAGGTATCATTCTGCAAACTTTGATTCTACTAGAACTGCTATATTATATCTTAATTTATTAAAATTGGTCGTCTCATATTATTATAGACTATTAGGATGTCACTAGCCATTAATTTGGCTAATCTCCCAATTTCCTATTGGGGGCTACTCTTTCCCACGAGTAGGCTCAGTTGCAGGTCCGGAGGCTCAGGAGTAGCAGTAGGAGTCCAGAGGCGGAGTTGGAGTTGCAGCTTTACCTTTCTGTTTAGTATGTCCGTCTTGTAGTCTTTTCTCTTCAGACATGGTAATTGTATTGGAATAAGAGTTTTTATTTGTTAGTTAGTATTCTATGGTTGTAGTTGCAATGGTTCCAGCTGAATTCTTTTGGGTAGGCCTCTCCTCAAGGCCCCAAGCCTAGGATAGATCATGATGAAAATATAAGTGCATACAAATGACTAAATTGATTAACCCTGTAGATAGGAACCCTAGACTGGTGTATCTAAGTGTTAGGGAGTGGATGAGACTACGTGGCTAGCCGTAGAAGGCTTGAGCCTCGTGCTCCCTCAGATAGACTCCTATCAGTATGTAGTGGCACCGACAGGTCACACATACTGAAAGGATAGGACTTTTGAAGGTCGAGCTGTTTAGATAATGTCTTATCTCTATTGATATTTCCCTTCTTTCCTTTTTAATAAAAATGTTTTTCGAAAAATCAAATTTAAAAGATTCCCCTTTTGTTTCTCCCTCATTCTTGTTTTTCATATTAGAGAGCGTAGAAGCCCTGTGAGAACCCAAATTGGTGTAATCAATTGACCAGACACAAATTCCCATCTTTTTCTCATTTCACACCCCAGGGATCGGTCTTCAGATTTCTGGGGCGTGACAGTAGGGGGTGCAGGAGGGGGGCGGTGTGGGCTGCAGGAGGTGCAAAAGGGGGGCGGCGGGGCGTCAGGGGGTGCAGGAGGGGGCGATGGGTGCTTTAGGGGATGGCAGGGGGGTCGGAGGGGCTGTAGGGGGGGTTCTGTTGGAAGAGGAGGGGCGCGGGGTGCTGCAGGAGGTACAGAAGGGGGGCGACGAGGCTTCAGAAGGTGCAGAAGGGGGGTGGCGGTGGTTGCAGGAGGTGCAGGAGGGGGCGACGGGGGCTGCAGGAGGTGCAGGAGGGGGCGGTGGGGGCTTCCGGAGTGCTGGAGGGGCTGCCGGAGGGGGGAATAGGGTGTAGGTGGGTGCTGGAGGGGATGCCGGAGGGAGAATCGGGTGCAGGAGGGGGTTGGAGGGTCTGCCGGAGTGGGGAATCGGGTGCTGGAGGGGCGGTGGGGGATGCATGAGGTGCAGGAGAGGGCGACGGGGGCTTCCGGAGTGCTGGAGGGGCTGCCGGAAGGGGGAATCGGGTACAGGAGGGTGCTGGAGGGGCTGCCGGAGGGGGTAATCGGGTGCTGGAGGGGCTGCCGGAGGGGATAATCGGGTGCTGGAGGGGCTGCCGAAGTGCTGGAGGGGCTGCCGAGTGCTGGAGGGGCTGCCGGAGGGGGGAATCGAGTGTAGGAGGGTGCTGGAGGGGCTGCCGGAGGAGTCGCCTTCACCGCGGAGAAACCCTAGAGCTCTGATACCATGTTAGAGGATGACGGCTAGGGTTTGGAGAGAATGAAGTAGTTCTCATTGAGGGACTAAAGCCCAATATATAAGTACATGTATACACATAGAATCCGACCCGACTGTACATAGAACCCGACCCGATATATACATTAACAACCAAAAATCTATCGACACAGACGCGCGCCCGGTATGGCTAAGGCCATGATATATTAAACCAAAACCCAACTGAGGGGAAGGGGAGAGGAACCCGGATATCTACATGGGGAAGGGAAAGCCAAAATCGAACATCAGGAGAAGAAGAATAATCAAAACCCTGACCTCCCTAGTGCTGCCGGCAGTGATCGAGGAGGCCAAGGGGGAGATCACCATAACCTTACGCCAAGGGGAAAGGGAAAAGAGAAAAAGGTACTATATAAAAACAGATATGCTACTTATAAATAAGGGGGCAGATCGCAAACAATCCTTTTTAAGGGATTTATTTTAGGATAGGTCCTGACAACCTTTTCCTCTAAGCCTATAGGTTCACATTTCAGCACATTAGTTGCAATAGCTCTTTTGGTTAATGCAAGACTAAAATAGCCTTGGTTAAGTTGCCAAATTTACCAACCTACCATTGTCTATATAGCTTCACCCGATCTCTACAAAATGTACAATTTCGAGACCTAGTGTGGGACCACTATAGCTGCAACAGTGATTTCACTGTAGCAACTATAGTGAAATCACTGTAGCGCTATAGTGATTCCGCTGTAGCAGTTACAATGAAATCACTGTAGCACTATAGTGATTCTGCTATAGCAGCTATAGTGAAATCATTGTAGCGCTATAGTGATTCCGCGATGGCTGCTAAAAAACACGTTGCTACAGTAAAATTACTGTAGCAATAATACTCAATTTTGTAGCAATAGTACTCATTTCAATTGAATATTATTGACATATATTTGAGTATATTTGCTACAGTGAAATCACTGTAACTACTATAGTGATTTTTTTATAACTGTTAAAAACACTTTGCTAAAATAAAATCACTATAATACTCAATATTAGTCGCAATAATACTAAAAAAAACTGAGTATTATTTGAACAAAATTGAATACTTTGCTACAATGCTTCACTGTAGGAAAACCTTTTTAGTCGGCACTGTGAATTTCACTGTAGCAACTATAATGAAATCACTGTAGCAACCCATGTATGGTACTCAAATATATAAAATAATAGCCAATTCAACTGAGTATTATTTGCATAAAACTGAGTACTTTGCTACAATGATTTTACTGTAGAAATAATTTTTTAGCATCCACGATTAAATCAAAGGTTGCTATAGTGATTTCACTGAAGCAACTATAGTGATTTCACTGTAGCAGCTACTGCAAAATCGCTATAGTAGCAACAGTGAAATCACGACTTGCTACAATGATTTCACTGTAGCTGCTATAGCGATTTCACTATAGCAGCTACAACGATTTCACTGTAGCAACCCAGTGCCACTATTGCTGTGAAAAAAAAACGTGTCATATATCATCTACCGTTATTTAATGTGGAAGGATACTATGGGTATCTATAGTATTTTAAAAAAATCGTTATCCAAAATGGTTAAGATCGGATCATTTGCAATCAAAACAATGGACAGAGGATCAGGCTTTAAGCAATAGTCATACCGGTGGTCTTATTGTAAATAGGAACTTAAGATAGGACTAAATGTTACACGAATAATGTTTTTTGGACATTACACCGATTTCCCCTAGAAATAACACCCATCTAGAGAGAGAGAGAGAGAGAGAGAGAGAGAGAGAGAGAGAGAGAGAGCTCTCCAAAGTTGCAAAAGTGAACATCCACAACATCGAGATTCTCCACAATGTTGGCAACATCTTGACGTGGCATCCTATCACTGACGTCTAATGCCTGCCTATAGGGGTGAGCGCGATTCACTGGTCGGGGTGGGTGGTCGTGATCCTGTGCCACAACAGGATGTTCCTTACATCCGATGTTCGAGTTGTATTTTTCTTACCTACTAGTAAGAAACCCGGGCAATACACGGATGAACTTATGCACACCTTTAGGCACAAACGACATCACAGCCGTCGATAGAAATGTTTAATCTGGAGTGAGTTGGGATTATTCTTGTGTGTGTGTGTGAGAATACTAATGATTTTTCTAGTTAACATTAAATGCCATTGAATGAGTATTTATTCTATTTGTATAGTAAGTTTTTAATCGGATTTATATAAGAGAGCCCTGTCAATGCACGATAAAAGGATTTTGGTTCTTCAAAAGAGGTCCACGTGTCGTGACGTGGGAGAGGGCCCGGGCAATGCCGGATGAACTTGATGCACACCACTAAGCATAGACGACATCGCAATCGTCTGAAAAAATGTGTACAATCTAGAGTGATTGCAATTCACTCATCCGGATGTTATTCACTTGTTAGAGAGAGAAAGAGAGAAAATACTAATGATTTTTCTAATTGACATCATATGATCATTAAATGCCATTGCATGGTCTTTATCATCTTTGTGGGTGCAAAATCTGGCTAATGCCCGACAGTTGGACCCGCAGCCCTGCCTGGGGCCCACGAGCACGATAGTGGGACCCATAGCCCTGCCTGTGGCCCATAGAGACGACCGTGGGACCCGTAGCCTGGTCTGGGGCCCACGGAGATAATCGTGGGACCCGCAGTCCTACCTGGGGCCCACATAGACGATCGTGGGACCCGCAACGCTGCCTGGGGCCCACAGAGATGACAGTGGGACCCGCAGCTCTACCTAGGGCCCACGAATCTATTTGGGGTCTAGTAAATCCCCCCGGATATTTACCAAAATCTATGATATTCCCAACTCTCTATAAATAGAAGACCCGACAAATGATTCAAGATTGAAAAACCAGACCAGAATTGATTATTCCACATCCCACTTTCTGTTTTTCAGAGCTCCCAGAGCCTTTTGGTATTCAGACCCTAGTCAAGCCTGTTCCACCCTCTGTCTACTTGTATAAGCACTCATTGGCTTGTCGAGAGTAGCTGCTTCTTCGGAGATAGTGGATTCAAAGGTTGCGTCTTACCGCACGGAGATGCAGACTTCGGCCGAACTTTGTCACCACATCCTGTGTCAACTCTCTCTCTATATACTCTGCAGTGTTTGTGTGACAGCTAAGCATGCGACAGCTCAGCGCTCTACAGTGCAGGCGCTACTTCCATACACTTATCTTCCTGTCTTGTTATCTTGCAGCTTCGAACAACTCCCGTTCCAGAGCATCGCACTTAAAACTCTACCCTTCCATCAACTGTTGGAGGGGGATCTTACGACGGCCGTAATCTCCCTCCACAATCTTTATAGTAGATCTTTAATAGGATTTATGAGAGAGCCACGTTCAGATTTTGGCTCTTCAAAACTGGTCCACGTGTCATAACATGGGAGAGAGGGTGCCATTTTGGTATTAGATACTATTAGACTATTAGATTTGTACTAGCGCATTTAAAAGTGTATTTAAAATAATAAGAGAAAATTGTGATCACATCCTTGAGTTTTGGGGAAATTGCATGATAATTCCTAAGGTTTGAAATATTGCACAGAACTCCTTCAAGGTTTGGTTTTCTTCCCGGAAATCTCGCAGACTAATAGTTGAGGAAGATGTCATCAAATAAGTTAGAAAATACCTACTTTACCCCCCCTTGCTAAAAATTAGAAAACGGATCCAAAAGAATTCTAAAAATTAATTTTAAAAGCATGGCATGAACTTGACTTAGAGGATGACAAACTGCATTGTCAGATTACATAGACGTTTCTGCCACTAAAACAAGGGTGGTCAATCCAATAATTCAAACGTGAGGGGTGTCACTGCTATTATGCCAAATCTCAAGGGACCCACCACAATTTTCCCTAGGTCAAGCATATGTCTAGACATATCATAATAATGAAGATGTTTTAGAGAAACTCCAACAAGCTCCTTGAAACTTCCCTAAAATCCAAAATTGAAAGGGGGGGGGGGGGGGGGGGGTCTCTCATGGCTCCCTAAAGAATAGGGGCCGCACGATCAAGCTATCACCAGCTGTCCAAAATACTAGCTACTTTAGTTTCAAAAAAATAACCCCAAAAAAATCCTAAAGCTCATAGTGGGTGACATGGCAGGTTGGGCCTCTTTGTTGAGGAGCCTATGAAGGAGGCTGCTGGAGTAGGATGTTTTGAGAAGCCTCCTTGAAGCTCAAAGTGGGTGATGTGACGGGTTGGGTTCCTCTTTGTTAAGGAGTCTATGAAGGAGGTTGCTCTTAGATATCTAAATTTATAAGAAAAGAAACATGGCTCCCAAACTATTAGGGTTTTTTACAAATCGACCCATGCAAACTAGTCTAGTTGTGTTTTAACATCTGGAAATCTTCTATTTGTAAATCGACTCTCTAGAAAATATAAAGTTGTGCATATTCACCCCTCCAGATAACTACCGTCTCTAAATGACAAAGATATTCGGAATATTTCTATGTTGACTGTTAGGCGTAAACGAGTAGTGTCGTTGGACCTACCGTACGAGAGTGGAGGGTTGTCAGACAAGCTAGGGTTTAGCCGATCCAGGTGGCAAGTCACTCTTGGACCATGGGTAAAATGATATTTTCGACCTCATGTTAGAAATTAACCTTGGTGAAGTCATTTTCTGTTGACGGATAGTACCAAAGGGATGAATATGCACAACTTTAGAGAGTCGGCATGCGCACATAAGATTTTTCAAAGGTTAATGCACAATTAGACTAATTTATAGGGTTTTTTTGTTAAAACCCAAGTATTATTAACTCACTGAGTTCTGCAATTTATGGCAGAAATTTTGTAGCTTTGATTTGCATTGCTATTTCCTTTTGGACCATGGTCATCGACCACCCACAGCATGGAACTTTTTTTTTGAAATTCACCTCATGGAACTTGAGTCAATCTTATTGGACACGAATTTTGCAATAAGGACGCAAACAAATCCTATTTAGCATTAGGACCCTCGACTGGAAAAGAGCGATGGATTGATTGAAAAAGAGGGTTTTGCAATTTGCTATTAGGAGATGATCACTGATTTTCTCTTTGTTTTGGGGGTGTAGCAATTTGCGCACACAACATTACTAACACCCCCACTATAATGCACATGCCTCAGTCCGATTTTGATTTTTTTTACTATTGCCCCCATTGTCCACCCCCACGAACTGATTTGCCTTAGCTTCCCTCTCTTACCCGCTCCGCCAGTAGTCGACCCCCCTCCTCACTCCATTCGTCTCGCCTGAGCCGCTTGTCTAATATAAATGCACCACACCACCACTCTCCTCCTTTTTCCCTTTTCCAGCTTCTCCACCCATTCTTCCTCTTCCTCCTCCCCCTCCTTTCTCCTCTTCCTCCTCCCCCTCCCCCTCCCCAGCTCCTCCCCCTTCATGCAGACGTGTTGGCCTCATTCGACTGGCATGGCGTGGTCCATGTCGATCGATCCCAACCAACTGGGACCATATCTTGTCGGTCAAAAACAACTGACAACCATGTCGGTAGGGCGCGATCGATCGTTTGTAGGAATAAGGAGGAAGAGAAGAAGGGAAGGAGCAAAAGAGAAATTTTTGTGTGTATTTTTGGGGGGGCTCTGATAGTGGAAGTTGCAGTATGCATATCAATATGTCTTGGGACACATGCGGCATTTCTTTATTTGTTAGTTGGGGATTTGCTAGCAACTTGGGTTAGACTAACTAAAATCCGACGTGACCTAACCCAAGTTTTGATACAGTTGGGTTGGGTTGGGGTTGAGGCCACGAGTTCAGTCTGAACCCGAGTTTATATTATTTATTAAAATTTTATATTATATATAGGTTTTTGGTTGGTTATACCCCACACATATGCGTCCCAGCGGAGCTGAGTACGACTCTGTACACCGACGATTACGCATGAAACTGCATGAGAAGAAATCGCATACAATCATGGGCGGATCTATAAGTTGGTTGGGCCGGGCTACAGCTCGGTCCAGATTTGAGAAAAGCTCCATTTGACCCTTCCAATTCAGCCCAGTTCAGCCCATAGCCCGCCCAGGCCCAACTCCCCAGCCCGCCATAAGCCCGCACCCTAAAAAATTGTAATTAAACCTAACCTCACAGCTCTCATCAAAAGGAAAGACTGCAACTGGTTTTTGGGGAGCAGAGGAAGCGGCGCAAGGGGGCGAGGCTCAAGCGGCGTCAGGTGTGGAGACAGGTGAGTTTCCCTTCTTCTTCTTCTTCTTCTTCTGCTTCTTTTTCTTTAATTTTTCTTGGTAGATTTTTTTTTTAATTTTATTCTGGTGCTGCAATTGATAGTATTATCATAATTAGTTTTGTTTTCTCCATTCATCAATGGATCACAATTAAATCCTTTCTTTCCTTAAAAATTGTCAAAATTGTATGTTTTGTTGGTTTTAATTGCATATTATTATATCTGCATTATATATTTATTTTCTTGCATTGTTGTTTTTTTCTAATTTATTATCTGTTTTATATATTTTTTATATTAATAAAATTTTCTCGTATTGTCAATATTTGTCTAAAATTTTTTTGCTTAGTATTTTTTATTGTATAGAGTAAAAGTTTAATTGAAAAAAAAAAAGTGTAACTTCAACCCATTCCAAATTAAATTCCTAACTACGCCCCTGCATACAATGATCATGCAACATGATTTTTGGTCCCATTTATCAAATATAAGGACTCATGTTTGTATTCCTTTCGTTGACTTGTCAATGCCTCTATCATATGGTGTAACACAAGCTTCATATAGTGAATTATATCATATCTTGTATAGTGATTTTTTTGGGATCCTACCCAAATAATCCTGACCCAATCCAATCCTGGTGGGTTAATCTGATTGGGTCAGGATTGAGCTCATCGGATTGGGTTAGGGCAGCCAGCCCGAGGTTGTATTGGGTTGGGTTAGGACTAATTTTATAAGATTGGATTGGATAAGGATTGATCCCTACCGGATCCACCCCGCCCTAGTTGCGGACGGTAGCAAGCAGCAATTTGTGGGGGGGGTGGGTGGGTGCGTGGGGGGGGTGCGCGAACCGACCGACCGACCGGAGTGGATTCGAAATTCAGAAAGAGCATGGGGAACGGCGGACGACGACAACACGACGGGCGACGCCCTTGACCGCCGCACCGGAAAACACTCCGCATTGTCCGCCGGTGATTTCCCCCCCCTACTTTCAACCCACTCTGTATCGGCCCTCGCGCCAAATTGTTATTTTCCCACCGAACCATTTGAATCCAGTGGTGGACTGACAGCTGTACGTCTTGACCCGTGATTGGGCCCCACATGGGTTTGGTGGGTGAGTGAGTGTATCTCCTATATAAGGAGATGTGGTGTGGTGTTGAGAGCATCCGAACCACCAACCAAGTCACCCCTTGATTCCTAGCAGTCAACATGAAGGGGCCAATGGGCTCTATGGCCGTCTCCATCTGCATGGCCCTCGTCACGATGCTGTTATCCGGGTGCGCCGCCTCATACCACCAAGCCCCACCGCCCGCTCACCCTCCTCTTCAGCCTCCTCCACTCCCATACCACCTCCCCCCGCCGTTCCACCGCGCTGCGCCGCCACCGAGCCACCACGTAGATCAGCCTCCGCAGCACCACCATCCCGGGGGCCACTACACTGCGCCGCCACCAACTCACGCAGCCCACCCTCCCTACTATTCCCACTCACCACCGCCGGAGGGTCATGGTTACCACCACCACCACCACCACCATCACCACCACCACCACCACTCAACACCATCGCCATCGTCGCCGCCGCATGTATCTCCTCCTAGCCACTACAAATCAACACCACCTCCTCCACACGCTTACCCCGTCCCCCCACTGCACAAACCCAACACACCACCACCACCCACGCCCTCCCACAAGTCTCCTCCCCCTCCGATCTACTACACCCATCCTCCCTCCCCGCCGCCGTCCTCCCACTTCAAGTATCCTCCCCCACCATCCCCGCTCTACAAGCCCAAATCGCCTCCGCCCCCAACTTACCATCACAAGTCTCCTCCGCCGTCGCCGGTCCACCCATCTCCACCCGCGTATCCTCCCATCCCATCACCGCCCCGTCACTTCTACCAACCACCGCCGCCACCATACCACGGTGGCTCCCCTCCCCCGCCCTACCACGGCTGATCTCGACGTACAACGGTTAGAGCTGGGAGTGGGTGGGTCCAAGTGTCCAACCCACCCGTACTATAGCGAAGTTGCGGTAGCTACTACCATGCATGTTTCAAGTCGAGCGAGCCTTTATGTTTGGATAAAGTTGTTAAGGCTATAAATAAAAGAGTGCATCATGTATTTGTTTGTTTGAACAAGGTTTAAAAATCGAAGAGTACGTGGAAATGTTGTTGTCTTTCTCTATCTAGCCATGGCTATTGTGTGCAACTCTATAGAGGCAGCCAAAAAATTAAACAAAATAAAAAAAGTTTTAATCCATCTGATCGGCACCACTAGTTTTGTCAAAATACTATCCATTAATGGATAGGATTGTTAAGTGGATGCGTAGACATAAATGGATCGATGATCCAAAGGTCCTAATATGATCAAGTGTTAAACAATTACAAAGATGGTTCATCTTCTTCATGAGTCGGTGTAAGTGTAAGATCTTGGTCATCGACATACATGTATGATTTTGTGTTCTTCATTGAGTGTGATAGGTCTAATTAACCATTCTAGGGCTTTGATTGCAATACGTTACAAAAACATCATATTAGCGGGCTTAAGATGAAGGAAATTAAAATAAACCACAATGAGAATATATGGAGTGACGATATCTATGAAGAAAAAAATCTAGTACATACTAGCCCAATTCTACACGAGGGTATGTGTATATGGATACTAAGGTGTACGTAGTAAACCCTCTAAAAAAAATGTAAATAGAGCTTGAGTGCATGCAACTCAGTAGAGGCATTCAAAATAATAAACAAAAAAAAAAAAGTTTCAATCCATGTGATCCTTGTGATCGGCACCACTAGTTGTGTCAAAATACGATTGGACGGACTAGGGGTGGCAATCGGTCGGGTTCGGGTCGGACCCTACCCGTACTCATATCCATATCCATTCGGGTATGGTAGGATCTATATCCGACCCATATCCATTCGGGTGGAAGAGGGTCCATACCT